>WNNG01000329.1:0-306139 GCA_018208015.1 Medicago ruthenica | reverse complement strand
AGCGATGTAGTTTTAGCCTCTTACTCCAGCGCTGCATCTTCTTACGGCTTCACAGAAAATATGTAACATGTCCATACAACCAACCATAATAAGCATCAATGGTTCAAAATAATGAAATAACAACTAAAACTAATTAAACTCCTAAATATACACATATTAGATTATTTAGGTCATGTAATCACTCAAGACACCATTAGATTATAACTAAATTAAAGTTAATAACCAATACTTTCATGTTTATCAGCCTCCTATCTTCACTTCAATCCCCCATGGATTAAAATCTAAACTTACACAAACTCATTTCATATTTTCTTCCATTCTATTTCAAATCTAGAGATTTTTCTTCAAATAAGAGTAAAGACAAAGGGTTTATATCCCTTAGAATGAGTTTTAGAACTTCCATCCAAATCAACTTTGGGTACTATACTCCATTCAAATCTAATGTATTTATTTTATTATTTTTTCTATAGTAACTGTCATTTTAGAGATTGGTGTTTTGTATTGAGAATTGTTTAAAATTGAAATCATGATCATTTTGAGTTAAAAAAATATACGACTTCGTTAGCGATGACACATTTTCCAAGCCTGCCTTCATCAATGTAGACATCAAGGCTGCATTTCAGGTATACTATCAATATTTTGATTGTTCATATTCGGCCTTTCTGAATTTATGTTTGTTAAACTAGATTGATTGAGTTTACTTATTATTATTGTGTAGATAAAAAAAAGCAACATGATAACTTGAGGAAAATGCATATTGTGTCGTTGTTATTGTTTTTTTACTCTTTATTTTGCTCCATAATCTCATGCTATGATTTTTTTTATATAATAGTGGAGGATATGACAAGGATAAGACCTAATAAAAAAATGTATATTGGAACTAGAAATTTCATCCAATTTTTCTGGATGGCTGATCAGTATGTTCTTTCAATGGAGAAAAATATGGCTTTTGTTCTACTTCTACAATATGAAATGATCTTGCTTTTGTTTTGCTTCCTCTTATTGATGCATTTCTCATAAGTGATTGATGTCTTCCTTCATCAACATGTGTTGTTGTAATGAAATTTGCCTATGTAAATCTGGCATAGACAAGTAATGAACAAAATAGCAAGTTTACTAATTCGTTGATAAGTAGTAAAATTTATAAGTTCGTATCCATATGGATCGTGTAATTTCAACTTAACGACTACATTGATTATTAGGATATGTAAACAAGGGGGTTGCACTTGGCAATGATTTGGTTGACTTGACTTAAGAAAATAGGTTAAATGACTAGGTCATGTTGGATTCCCTTCTCTGAATTATTTGGTAACTAAACACAATGAACACAATTGTATGGATAACCTGATTTTACGTCATTTGAACAAAATGGTTAGGCCAATGTCTTGGTCACTAACGCTATCCACTGCTCATGAGACCCTAATGTCTTAGGTTAATCCAAAACCATTGGAGGTTTGAAAGAACGCCAAATTATGGTCACAAAATATTATTATAATATTTCTAAAACTAATAAAGGTTGAACGATTAAATTAGGTCAAGTCCCAAATTTAGAGTTAGTAGTCATTGAGACATTGACTGATTTATGAACATTCGTAAACGCATAAAAAACATTAAGGATAGATTTAACCGAATAAAATCAAAGCAATAAATTGTATTCAAAGTTACATGGTCAAACAATTACAGAGCAGTTCCTCCTTAATGACCTAACCTAGAGAATTTGCTACTCATGCTTCCTAAACATAAACTATTGAATATGAAAAGGAAAACATAAATAAAGGATCATCGGTTTATGATTCCTTGACTCCTGAATGACTTTGGCCGCTCCTAATATGCTCGAGGATGGATCAAGCTATTGTCTTCACTCCTTGCTCTATTTTTCTCACCAAAACTTCTGTGACGACTATGCCCCATGAATCAATCATGATAAACTTGTAAAAAACATAGAACAATCACAGAGTTGTTTGATTTGTGTGGATTTCCATGGTTTCAAAGTTTTTTTCCTTCTGTTTTTGCCCTTTCATGACCTTTTATCAAATCCTTTACAAAACTCAGCTAATACTATACCAAACTTGTTACTTTAAGTCTAAAATGACTCTACAAAGGAGCCGAAAATCTTATATGATTTTCTGTCATCAATGAAAGTTTATCAGTTTGCATACCACCATCTATCTATCCATATCATTCAAAGTAGAAATTCTTATCTATAAAAAATTCAGAATAGCAACATTTTATTTTATCTCAATTTGTTTCTAATATTTTTAAATATCATTAGATATTTTTTTAGAAATTCTTACTCTAAAAATACAATTAGGCAGAGCGTCATTAGATATTTTTGGATATCATATTAGAGTTTTTTTTTTTAAATTTTTGAAAGGAAGCCATATTAGGGGAGTAAGAATTTAATTAATTAATAATGAAAAACTTCTCCATTTAAACTCTTCTCCATTTCTTCCATTTGGAGAGATAAAGACACACAAAAACTTGAAAATAATTAATAATGGTGAGACCCATTTAATTATAGGACCCACCACCATTTTTTGTGTCTATCTCTTTCCTAATGGCAATCTCCATTTGTTTTTATAAATGGAGAGGATCTCAACTCATATTAGGGTTACCCATCACCGAAGTTCTAGATACATGGTTCAAATTCTATAGAAGACAAAAATTTACATGGAGTGAGAAGATCATAAGTAGCGGTTATGGCACTTAGTCCCATGGTTAAATTTAAACTCTAGAGAACTTGTATTGTTTCAAAAATTTAAAAGATCTTACTCCATAGCAAGAGATATTAAAAAAAGCAGAGATGTGGAGATCTAACCACATTGAATAATCATAGATAAAAATCAAAATGACACGTCAGTCTCAGTCGAGCTAGGCTCCACCAATTAATTCATTAATTGTTGTTTCTTAATTGATGATTAATTGATTATGATGATGATGAGGTGACCTTAGTTATCCAAAGCTAAGATAGATGTTCATCTTGTCAACTCCCACTACATACAAACAGGGTCCTCCTCTTACGTTTTCTCTCCGTCTTTTAGTTTGTTCTTTTGTATTTTTATTTTAGAAGGATAATGTTTTCAAGATAAAAGCTCAAAAAAAAAGTTTTTAAGATAATCTCAAATACAAGGCTACTATATATATATATATATATATATATATATATATATATATATATATATATATATATATATATAACGTCTTAATTTTATTAGGGTCTGTTTGTTTTAAATTTTAAAAAATGGATTTTCTTTTGGATTTCTAAAAATTATTTTTTTGGAAATCTACTTAAAAATAGTAGAAATTATTTAAAACTCATTTGTTTTAGAAAGAGATTTTGACATTCACTAACTTAAATATTCATTGTTAGAGATTTTACATGATAAAAATGACATAATTTTTTTTTAATAAAAAAGGCATCTTTCAAAATTGATTTTTTATGAAAAGCAATTCGAAATAGCTTTTTATTTTAGAGATTATTTTCATTTTTATCATAAAAAAATTATAACAAAATGATAAAATAGTTAGAATGACATTTTAAGATAAACTATTGATACAAACTTTTCTTTTGAAGCTTTCTTAAAAATATGTTATATTAAAAAAATATAGCAGAAAATGGTACACTATAAAAATCTATTTAAAAAAACCTATAATAAACGGGTCCTTAACTTTTAAAATGTGAGAAGAAGATGATTAGTCATTAGCTCACATTGGAAAGACTCACATTGAGTAAAAGAGATTTCTTCTTAAAAATTTATTATTATATATAATTAGGTAGTACGAGTACTAAGAACCAACATGTATCGAAGTTATGTACTCCTCATACGTATATCGAAGCTATGTATTCCTCATACGTATCGAAATCTTCATTTGTCGCGTAACATATTATTATATCTAATTAGGTAGTACGAGTACTAAGAACCGACGTGTATCGAAGCTATGTACTCCTCGTATGTACCAAAATCTTCATTTGTCGCGTAACACAAACCAGTACCACGTACAAACACAAATTGCAAATTACTATGTGACTATTCTTAAACCAGACCGAATTAGTTAATGGACATTAAAAAACAAGTCTGAAGTTTTTTCCTCTACTCACATCCGTTGAACACCCTAGTTTGTGCAGCACTTAATACGCCTCTTTCCAAACGGATCCCACTTTGTATAGCACTTGAAAGTTAAAACAACTCTTTTCTAACGGTGAGAAGATTGACCAAATCCGTTACTTGTCATCAAACCTTGACCCAAAAACTAAATACTATTAGATTAATCATTTGAATACTTGCATTAAAGTGCTAGCCATACTTGGATACTTATATTTAAAGTGATAGTAATGTTATACTCCCTCCATAACTTTATATAATCAAATTTGACCAATTCACATTTTTTAAGGAGTGTGGTTTGTGTTATTTAATTTAAGTTAAATAACCTATTTTGCCCTCATTAATTGTGGTGTACAGTAGTATATTTTCAAGGTGTTGTTGTTAAACGTGTGTGCATTTAAAAAATTAAAATAAGGGTATTTCAGGTATATTATCCTTAAATATGACAAAAAAAGTCAATTTTGCTTATAATTAGTTACAACTGAAATGGTTGAATTTTGCTTATATTTTGATATGGAGGGAGTATTTGTTATCCCAGAAAGAAACAAGGGTAAAGAAACATTTGTGTCTCTTCTTTAAAGGAACACAAAGACAGCTTGACTAGCTCTCCATAGACTTAAATAAGGGCTGCCCTGTGCAGACAGGGATACCCAATTCTTTGACAATGAAATATATAAATTTATATTTACTGCTATTACAAATGAGATGGTATGAACATCAACTATGCTTGTTTATATATAGCCTTAAGCCTCATCTCATCTCTCATACTAGCGATGTGGGATTTAATATGAGTGACTTGTTAAACTTTTGTCACCACTCGCCAAATTCAGTTTCAAAATCATTGTTACACACATCCACTGCACACATCTTCTTTATATATATATATATACACAATGCAGAAAACTTAAGCAGAAATAAAGTGAAGGCTTATAGCCTTCCATAAAACCGAGTATTAATAAATTAAAACATAAATAAATCAAAGCATAAACTAAGAAAAAAGAAGAACAGAACGCGGCAGAGCCGAACTGAACTGCTCAAAGGATTAAAAATATCTCTCATTATTCTCTGAGATTTGGAGAAGACTAACACATCATCAATGTAAACTATAGTGAATTTTGAGAAAGGATTAAAAATATCATTCATTATTCTCTGAAATTCGGAAGGAGCATTTTTTAGCCCAAAAAGCATAATAGTCCATTCATATTGTCCAAAAGGGACAATAAAAACTGTTTTATAACGATCTTCTTCTTTGATTTGGATTTGCCAAAATCCAGATTTCATATCAAATTTAGAGAATATTTTTGCATCATTCAAGCGATTAAGGAGATCTTTTTTGTTAGGGATAGGGTAACGAATCCAACTTAAGGCTTGGTTAAGAGGTTTATAGTTTATAGCTAAACGAGGAACACCTCTTTCAATTTCAGCTTGTTTGTTAACATAAAAGGCTGAACAGGACCAAGAACTCTTGTTTTTCCTAATAAATCTTTTTACTAAGAGATCTTTGATTTCTTTTTGACAAATTTGAAGAAGTTCTTCATTCATCTGAATAGGTCTAGCTTTTGTTGGTATAGTTTTTCTTGAAAATCTTTTTCATAAGGAAGATCAACAATATGTTGTTTTCTTTCCCAAAAGGTGTTAGGAAGATCAGAACAAATAGTAGATTGAATTTGTTCTAGAAGGGTTTGGACTCTTTGCTTAGTTTTAGGCTGTTGTATTTGACAATCAATATTTTTAAAAGAAATTTCTTCTTTTAAGAAATTAATTTGATTTTGTTCATAATGGATTGGGTTAAGGTTCCTAATAATAGGTTTCTTAATAAACCTGAATATTATAGGTTGCCTTAAGTATTGGGTAATGATACCTTCATTATTAATCTGTAAAGGAAAGAGTGATCTTATAAAAGGTGTACCCAAGATTACTTTGTTATTAAGATTTTTGACCATAAGGAAGGGGGTTTCAATCCTAAGATTCTGGTTTTCTATAGTTGTAGTAGATAATTTATAATTTAGATCCGTTAGCAGTGCTAAGTTGTTCGGATGTTTTCTCAAAATATTTAGTAGGAATTAATCCTTCTAAAATACAGTTTGAATCAGCCCTAGTGTCAAAAAGGGCTGTAGTTTCAAGAATAAATTCTTTTATGACAATCCTAATATTTATATAAATTTTTTGGATTTTTAATTGATTTATCAAACCTAAAAAGTCTTCATTTTCTTGTTTATCAAGGAAGTTTGTATCTTGGACAGAGGATTAGTAGGAGGATTGTCATCCGTTGTATTATCTTCGTAACCCTCATAGCTTTGTAATTGACCTAGGATAAACTCATGATTGTTTTGAGTTTGTTTTAAATCTTTAATTTCAATTTTCAGATTGTTAATCTCATGTTGGAGATCTTGGATTGTTACAGGTTTTATAGTAGTTTTTTCAAGCCTTTTAAAAGTATCTTTAAGATTGAATTTATTACTAACAAGAGGATTTCTCGTAGGTTTGCTTTCAAGAGTAGATTTCAACTTTTCGAGATAAAATTTCTTTTCTTTGGGATCAGTAACGGCATTAATGGCTTCAAAGAGGAGATCTTGCTCCTTTGTCAGGACATTAATTTGACTAGAGGAATCTGAATCTTCCTCAGATAAATCATCATTACGGTCTTCAACATCTTGATCGAGGTTAAGGGTCTTTATTTTTCCTTCAGCCTGCAGTATTTGGCAAGATGGCCAGGATTTCCACAATTATAGCAACCAACTCCAGTTCTAGGTCTCCGTAATATCAAGGACTGTGACTGCCTGCAGTTTAAAAACTTTATCTTATCTAATGAGAAAGGCTTTGATCATTGAAATGAATCAAGGTTATATTGATTCTAAAAGGTTAACTTCTACCGTGTTCTATTATTAAGATAATGTTGTGAATGATATACTAGCAAATTTTGTCCAGCATTTAAACAACAGTACATTCATCGGCGATAACATTGGCAACTTCATCGAGGACGGCATCCACCACTTCCCTGTGTTCATACATTATTATTTGTAATAGTCTAAGAAGTACCTTTATTCTTGCAAAGTAAAGCATAAGTTCAATTCAATGATTGGAGACTCAAATTCAAAACCAAAACACAGTAGCTAATGTCAGTATAAAAAATCAAAACAGAAACAAAAACATAGTAGCTAATTAAGGTGGAGTTTGTGGATCATACCAACATCTAAATAGATTTTATTCTCTGCAACTTCAAGCTGGAAACAAGTGGAAACTCATGTCAGGATGTAAAAATAACAAATTTAACACGATACCAATCATTCTTACTAAGTATAACTTATCCACAATTCACTACGCCAAAAAAGGTCTTTAATAGCACTCTTTTTAGCCTTTAATAGCGTTTTAAATTGCTATTAAAGCCCCCGCTATTGTAAGTATGCCACCTACAATAGCCTTTTAAAACGCTATTAAACGTCAGCCCTTTAATAGCACTTTCCCTAAAAGTGCTAACGTATCCTATTTGGCGCTACTTATACAGTGTTTTTTAATGGGATTTAGTAGCACTTTTTCAAAGAGTGCTATTATAGGCACTGCCTTTGATAGCCAATTTATAAACAAACGCTATTATACGACCTATTTTTATAATATATATATAATATAACAATTTATTTTCGTTGCAAATCTTAGAAAGGGATTTCATAAAAATAAATAAATAAAAGTATTATATAAGCCATTCATTATGAAAGAACTTTACAACTAAATACAACTCATTTGTAAAAAAAAAAAAATTAAATACAACTCAAAATTACATATATAAGTTGATAACTTGTATAAAAAATTTTCCATTATACAAAGAATGAAAGTGAAGCATAAAACTATAGAGACAAAATTTGTACTCTGTAATATCTAACTCCTTCTCCAGACTCTGAAGCTAATTGAACCCAAATCTTCTCGCAGTGCCTATTATATTGAGGAGGGACTTACAACTTCAAGCCAATATTGCTTTGGTAGATTTCAAAACTTTTCCGGCCTTTATACGTAAAAGTTGCAATTAGTACCAAGTAGTAGGCATGTCCAAACAAATTAACTTGAATTAGACAATATAGCATATATGCAAGTTTAGAAAATTATGAGTACACGTTTTGTTTTTAATTGAACGAGTTGAACAACAACACTGTAATGCATGTTTAGAAATTATAGAATCTGAAAAATTAATGAATATAGAAGAAAAAAGAATTCTTAAGAGGGAGATAAAACCCACCCAAATGTCACATGTAAATCAAACTGTGATCATGTAATGGTGTCTCATAGGCATGATTGGTATTTAAATCTTCACTAGACAATAGACATACATAAAATGATCAAAGAATGTCATGACAAGATTAATTCAAGTAATGGAACAAATATCGGTGTATATACATATGCTTCCACGAGTATAGATACATTCTTGAAAATTTTAAATTTTAAATTTTACCAATCTCTAAAAAAATCTAGCCATTTCAAAGGAATTCTGCATGAACAGATGAGAAAATAACAACAAAAAGTATAACTATGAATCACATGATCAAATCATATTCAAATATATATTAATATTTCATCAATTTCAAGGTACACAAAAATGCCTTTTAAGATGCATATTGATAACGAAACTGCTCTCTTTCTTCTAATTAAACACATCAAGAAGGACATCCTTTCTATAATTAAACACATCAAAATTAAATTGCAGCTGGGCCTCAACAATATTTAATTAGGTATGTGGTTGAATCCATATCAAATTAGAGTAAAAGAAAAATGGATTCAACCACATACTTAATGAAATTAACAAGCTTTCTCTATATCCTTTCAGTGCATGCAACAATATTTAATCTCAACATCTATATCAAATTAAAATAAGTTTAACAAAGAACATACATACAATTTCTACCAATAAATCAAATCAACAAGTAAAAAGCAATGCCTCGCATCACAATCATAAAATAAGAATGCAAAATTAATATCGGTGTCGGCGTGTCATTGCCACAATCAAAATGTTTTTGATTACACTATAATGCTTTTTAGTTGAAATACCTTGGAACTGGTTTTGAAATGCCATCTAAAATGGTGGCTAATAATGCCATATAGACATGAAGGCTTCTAAAGACACTAAAGACGCTAAAACAATCCAACAATTATGAGGCAAAGAACACCTCTATTTGGGCTGAGCAGGCCCACCTGAACACACTGACACACAAAAAACCCCCCGCAGAAATAGAAACACCGACATAAATCAGACATAAAGCCGACTGAACAAGCTCTGAACCGAAATGACTAGACAACACAACACCAACCAATTGCAAGACCAAACATAGTTCACAACAAACCCAGTCCCAGGTCTAATAGAACCATGTTTTTCAAACACAATCAATCATCAAATAACTAAATCAGAATAAGTTACTTTACTCAAATCACCAAATTAAAATTGACATCCCAAAACTTATATAACAAAATCAGAAAGAGTGCCTATCTTTCAAATGGTTTCGACGGCCAAATTACAACTAAGATTAAGGTAGGGACTAACTTGTTTTGATGTGTTCAAAACTCAAAATTGATTTAAAAGGGTAATAATTTACACAATTGATAGCAGAAAACATAAAGAAATTGTCCAAATTACAAAATTACACAAACAAATATCCAAATCAAACCACCAACACTCCCAAATGAAATTGATGAAAAGAAACACCCAACAAAATTCAAGGTCGTAAAATATTTACACATGTTTACACTAAAAAAATTCATAAAAAATGAAAAGATACCTGGTTAGATAAAATCTAACAAAAAGTTCAATACCTTCAAACCCACCATGATCAAATCAAACTAAATCTACAAAAATCAGAAACAATAATAAATCAAACAAAACAATAATCAAATTTTCAAAATCAAAACAAAAGGAAAAAGTAAAGCCTTAGTTCGATGGCGGAATGAGTTTGACAGTTTCGACAAAGGGTTTAGTGAGAAGATGGGTTAGGGTGTGAAGGGTTCAGATGTGAGAAGATGAGATGATGGTTTCGCTCGTCTTGGATTTCTGGGAATTTCGGACTTGAAGGGGTTCAATTGATGATGAAGAGGGGTTCGATGGTGAAGATGAGGTTCAATGGTGTGAAGGGTCGGTGCTGGATCGATGAGGACGAAGATGAGTTTTGAGAGGGGTTTGATGGTGACGACGGGTTCGACGAGGAAGAAGAGAGTTTGTGAGAGGATCGGTTTTGGGTTTGAAGAGGGGTTCTAGATTTGTGAGAGGGATCAATGAGGTGAGAGAAGAGGGAAACGAAAAAAATCTCAGCGCGAGGAATGAAAAAACTACGTTTTTTTAAACTTTTTTTATATTATATTTTTTTTATAAGTGCTAAGATAGCACTTTCTTATAAAGCGATGACAATTAATCTACCCCTATATTAGCGTTCCTGTGAGAACTGCTATCATCCACTTTCTTTATTTTTTTTTTCAATTTTTTAAGTACCCTTTATTAGCACTTTATAGAAAGTGCTATTGTATATGTCAAATAATAATAGCACCCCCAACCAAATTGCTATTATAGGCATCATAGTCAATTTTTTAACGGCACTTTCTTTAAAAGTGCTATTAAATAGGCGCTACTAAATGTCAAAATTGACATAGTTATTTCATACAAATTTAAGGCACAACTCATATACAACGTTATTATACACGAGAGAAATAATCTAAAATGTAAAGGCACCGAACCAGAGTTGAGGATTCAGAATCATTTCAACAATTGGCAAATGCATAATCATTTGAACTTACAATCACAGATACTGAGAGTGAGAAGACCAAATCACTGAGTCGTGGATAGCTTGTTTCCAGAAGCTAGCTTGGCAAACGCGCTGCTTCCACCGTGCAATTAGAAGCAGGCTTCACAAAGCTAACTTCTAGAAGCGAGCTTTTGAAGTGAATGGGTTTGTGTCTCCGGCCACCCCATCTCCAGTGTTAGTTACCTGCATTCATGAAAATAAAACCCATTTTAGATATAATAATAGAAAACGTGAAAAAATTGAAACTTTGAACAATGGCAATGTGTTAGAGTTGTTACAACGATAGATGACAAGAGGATAACTAGGTGACAGATAAGGTTGAGTTGTTAGTTCATCATTTATGCATTTTTTTTTCTAGTTGAAAAAGAAGCTGAAAAGGTGTGTGTTGAAAATGTTGGTGTGGATTTGTTGAGTGGTAGTTGAAAATTATGTTTGGTATGATTCTCATTCAATTGAACCGGTTATGGGTAATTGTTGAATGTTGATCAGTGTGGCACATGCTCTTCCGTCCCTATTTATTGGAGTAGTTTACAAAAAAGTTTTGTTCCTAGTATAAGATCATATACAAATTCCTAGATGCATTGATTACTCTTTTTTTCAAATATATCCCTTATTAATACTATCAATTTGTCTTGGTATATGAAAAGTTAACATTAAATATATATTTAATTAAAGGTAATCTAGTAATAGTCACACCAATTTGAGACAACTTTATTACTCCAACAACTTTTCTTAATACACGTGATTTTTGTAAACTACTCCTATAAAAAAAGATCGAGGGAGTAGTTAGGTTGGCATTTAATGGTTTTGTACTGCTTTCTCTTAATGTGCATCAAATAACTCAACACTCAAAATCTATTGTATTGTTTTGTTGGAAACTATACACCGTTAGTGTTAAGTTATTTTTTAGTAGCATCGATCCAATCACAACTTTTAGATTTGCTTACTTAATCAGAGCAATTTTTTAGAACAGGCCAAAGAAACTTTATTAAATTAAGCCACTCCATAAAGTACAAGAAGTACGTTGAGGAGCCGATGATTACAACTAAATGTCTATGAACTAGGAGTCAGCCGCAAACACCTCAAAACTACATACAACAAAACAAATGCACCCTTCATCATCCTGTTCTAGACAATTGGAGATAAATGCAAACCAATTCAGCTTTCCAGACATACTCAATACCTGCTACCTAAACATACACCAAACCACACCTATGACTAAATTAAGAACCATACCTATTTATATGAATCAACCAAGACTTTGCTCTGAACCGGAATTGCGATGTGATTTGTTGAATTTATAAACTTCTCTGTATAACAACTCTGCAAATATGAAGCAGACCCGAATAAAACATCAATAACACAAACTTCCAATCAGCACCAAAGCATGATGTTTCTTTTGCCAATGAGAGCTGTTGACAAACAAGAGATCAACTTCCACCTACTGTAAGCGATCAAAACTTTAACTAACCTGCTAACTATCAACAGATTCATTAAACTGAGATCTTATGTGTTAAGAATGGAAGAAGAAGAAGAAAGATTACTTGAGCAGCAAGTAACTTGACATAGCTCTAACTAACTTGCCACATAAGCTTAGATTATGTTATTGCAGTTAGAGAGAGTTATGATAGAGTGCAGTTAGTGTATGATAGCTAAGCTGGTCTTGTAATAGCTTATAAATAAGTGTTTAACCATTGTAACAAATTCAGTTAGTAAAAAAATGAATTTTCTCACTTCTATTCTCTTCATTTCTCTCTTAGTTTTACTTTCTTAATATGGTATCAAAAGCTTTCTCTTGAGAGAAGGTTGTTACGATTTAGTTACGCTTCCCTTCCGCCATGGATGCGTGTTTCTCAAGCTTCATTTTCTTCATTATCTTCCATTGAAGATTTTACCTTTTCTTCGATTGTTTTTTGTTTCACCATTTTTTTGTGATTTCATCACTTTTCTCCTCTTGTTGATTCCTGAAACTTCATCAATTTCTTCCTCGTTTTTCTGCATCTTTCTTTGAAATTGTTCAACAATGGTGCGAAACAATGGAAATGCTAACAATAATGGAGTTCAAGATCCAACACATGATTTATCTTCACCCTACTATGTTAATCCCAGTGATGCACCTCATTATGTGTCAATCAAGCCTCAATTGAACACGCCCAATTATCAAGCTTGGGCACGTGCTATGCGTAGAGGTCTTGGTGGCAAGAACAAGTTCCATTTTGTAAATGGAACCATTGTTCCTCCTACACATGATGGTTCGAGTTTTTCTGCTTAGGAGAGATGCAATAATCTCATCCATTCTTGGATCATGAACTCAGTTTCTGATTCCATTGCACATAGTATTGTCTACGTTAATAACATTTCTGATGTATGGAGAGAGTTGAAGGAGCGTTTCAGCAAAGCTGATCGCATTCGTGTTTGGAAACTCAAGACTGAGATCAACAATTTGTAGTAAGGTACAAGTTCTGTAAATGATTACTATACTGAATTAAGGTCTCTTTGGGAAGAATTTGATAGCCATAGACTTGCACCATCTTGCATTTGTCCTCAGAGATGTGTTTGTGCATCTATGCGTAATGTCAAAGAATTCAGACATAAGGATCAAGTGATCCAGTTCTTGAGTGGTCTAAATGATCATTTCTCTATTGTTAGGACTCAGATTCTGCTAATGGATATTTTACCACCTCTAAACAAAGTTTATTCTTTGGAAGCACAAGAAGATAATCATGAAGGTATTAATGTTACTGATGAAAGCAGAGCATTGATCAATGCTGTTGATACCAAGAATCCCTATGGTAGAGGTAGAGGATTTGCTCCTCAAGGAGGGAAAAATGGTAAAGGACCTCCATTTGTATGCACATTTTGTGGTAGCTCTGGTCATAAAATTGATATATGTTATAGGAAGCATAGTTTTACTCCCAATTATGGTAATGTTAAGAATTCCAACTCTAATGCAAACTCTGCGCAAGCTATTCAAGATCCTGATGAAAGTTGCAAAGGATCTCAAGAGATGAATTTCTTTGTTACTTCATCACCTGCATTTACTAAAGAACAATATGATAGTATCCTTGCTTTGATTCAATCTTCTAAGATTGCATCCCCTCAATCTATAGTGAATCAGGTCAGCACCTCAGTTTCAATTGGTCCTACACCAGTTGTTGCTTCTGCATCAGGTAATATTCATTGTTCTCTACCTCTATCACATTGTCTGGCCTGTATTAAATCAGACTCCTGGATATCAGATTCAGGAGCCAGTGGTCACATTTGCTCCTCTTTAAATTGGTTCACCACATATGACCATATAAAACCTATCAATGTTAAGCTCCCAACTGGTGATCTAGTAGTTACAAATATAGCAGACACCATCAACTCGACATCATAGTTGGTTTTACATAATGTTTTGTTCCTCAAAGATTTTTCTTTTAATATGATTTCAGTGTCGAAACTGTGTTCCACATCAAAATTCATCTTACAATTCTTTGATAATCATTGTGAATTGCAGGATATGACCTCTCACAAGAAGATTGGTTTGGCTGATCTCAGTGAAGGATTATACAAACTTAGGCTTGAAGACAAGGTCTCAAGAGTTCTGTCTATTTCCCTTGTTGATTCTAGTACCATACCTCGTAAAGCTCTTTGGCATTTTAGGCTAGGCCACTTATCTCATTCTAGGTTGGCCCTTATGAATAAACAATTTCCTTTTTGGAATTCTGATGAAACTTTAGTTTGTGATACTTGTCATTTTGCCAAGCAAAAGAAACTTCCTTTTGTATCAGTACCAAAAGAGCTATAAATAAATTTGATGTTCTACATTTTGATATTTGGGGCCCTTTGTCCATCAAATCTATTCATGGTCGTAGCTATTTTTTGCCTGCTGTTGATGATTATAGTAGATTTGTATGGATCATTTTATTAAAATCCAAATCTGAAGTTCAAAAACATGTTCAAGATTTTATTGTTTTCACAGAAAATCAATTTGATTGAATAGTAAAAATTGTAAGAAGTGACAATGGTCCGGAGTTTGACTTACATCAATTTTATAATTTAAAAGGAATTTTGCATAAAAAATCTTGTGTAGAAACTCCCCAACAAAATGGGAGAGTAGAAAGAAAGCATCAACATATTCTTAATGTAGGAAAAACTCTTCTTTTTCAATCTAAGCTTCCAAAAACTTTTTGGTCTTATGCTTATGTGCATGCTACTTACATCATAAATAGAGTATCTTCTTCTATCTTAGACAACAAGTCACCCCATCAACTTCTTTTTAACCAAGATCCTGATTTTGATAGTTTTAAAGTTTTGGCTCTTTATGTTTTGCTTCTACTCTTTGTTCACATAGAACTAAGATTGATCCTAGAGCAAAGAAATGTCTTTTCTTAGGCTATAAAACTGGTGTCAAAGGTTATATTCTTTTTGATTTAAAAACTAGACAAATTTTCATTTCTAGAAATGTTAGTTTTTATGAACACATTTTGCCATATAAAATTGATCTTACAAATCAACTTTTTCATTCTTCTGATCATCATCCCATCTCAAATGGCTCTTCATCTTGTTCTCCTAATGTAGAGTATCATGATCATAATCATACTTCTGAACCTTCCCCTCTCATTATTATTGATCAAGTTGACCTTCCTGATATAAATCACCATCCTCCTATCAATGAACCTCCTGATCATGTTGATAATGTTGAACCTGTACCTCCTGAACCTGGAATTAGAAGGTCACAAAGAGTTAGAACTACTCCTGCTAGGCTTTAAGACTATGTTTGTACTTCCTTCATAGATCACTCAACATCATCTTCTTCGGGTAGTCTATATCCTTTGTCAAATTTTATTTCTTCTGCTAATCTTTCTTCTTCACAATCACATTTAACTCTTTCTGTCACTACACATATTGAGCCTAAGTCTTATGAAGAGGCTATGCAATCTGATCATTGGATTCAAGCAATGAATACTGAACTATTGGCTTTAGTAAAGAATGGTACATGGACACTGGTTGATCTTCCCCCTAAGATCAAACCTATAGGGAGCAAATGGGGTTTTAAGATCAAATATCATTTAAATGGCACTATAGAAAGATATAAAGCTAGACTGGTGGTTAAAGGCTATAATCAGATTACAGGTTTGGATTACTTTGAAGCCTTTTCACCTGTGGCCAAGATCACAACTGTTAGAATGCTCCTTGCTTTGGCTTCAATCAAAAATTGGATTCTTCATCAGCTAGATGTCAACAATGCATTTCTGCATGGTGACTTACATGAAGATGTGTACATGGAAGTTCCACAGGGTGTTCATCCTTCAAATCCAAACCAAGTTTGCAAGCTAAACAAATCTTTATATGGTTTGAAGCAGGCTAGTAGAAAATGGTATGAAAAGCTGACTATATTTCTTATTCAGCAAGGTTATGTCCAAGCATCTGCAGATCACACCTTGTTTGTGAACACCTCAAATGATACATTCTCTGCTTTGCTAGTGTATGTTGATGACATTATTCTAGCTGGGAATTCACTCACAGAGATTACAAGAATCAAAAGCATGCTTGATTCAGCTTTCAAAATCAAGGATTTAGGCAAACTCAAATATTTTCTTGGCCTTGAAGTTGCATATTCCAATCTTGGCATTTCTGTTTGTCAGAGAAAGTATTGTTTGGATCTGCTTACTGATTCTGGCTTGCTGGGATCAAAGCATGTCACTACTCCTATGGATCCTTCTATCAAGCTGCACCATGATGGGGGACAACCTTATGAAGACATCTATTCATATAGTAGGCTCATAGGCAGATTATTATACTTGACCAACACAAGGTCAAACATTTGTTTTGTGGTTCAACAACTCAGTCAATTTCTATCTGCTCCAACAAAGGCACATTACAATGCTGCATGTAGAGTTATAAGATACTTGAATGGTTGCCCTGGAAAAGGCTTGTTCTTTCCAAAATCATCACATGTTTTAGCTATTAGGATTTACTGATGCAGACTGGGTAGGTTGTGTAGATACAAAAAGATCCATAACTGGCTTATGTTTTTCCTTGGCTCTTCTTTGATATCATGGCATACCAAGAAGCAAAACACTGAATCCAGATCCTCTAGTGAAGCAGAGTATAAAGCACTATCAGCTGGAGCTTGTGAAATGCAATGGTTAATCTACCTGCTCAATGACTTCAAGATGAACAATACAAAGTCCCCAATCTTATACTGTGATAATCAAAGTGCATTACATATTGCATGCAATCCAGTGTTTCATGAGAGAACCAAACATCTAGAAATAAATTGCCATTTTGTTAGAGACAAAGTACAAGATGGAACAATGAAGCTTCTTCCTGTCTCAAGTGCAGAACAAGCAACTGACTTCTTCACCAAGCCACTACATCCTAAGCCCTTTCTTGCTTTACTATCCAAGCTAGGCATGGTAGATATATACCAAGCACCAGCTTGTGGGGGACTGTTAAGTATGGAAGAAGAAGAAAGATTACTTGAGAAGCAAGTAACTTAACATAGCTCTACTTGCCACATAATCTTGGATTCTGTTATGGCAGTTAGAGAGAGTTATGATAGAGTGCAATTGGTGTATGATAGATAAGCTAGTCTTGTAATAACTTATAATTAAGTGCTTAACCATGATAACAAATTCAGTTAGTGAAATAATGAATTTTCTCTCTTCTATTCTCTTCATTTCTCTCTCAGTTTTACTTTCTTAATATTATGCAAGCCTCCGACGACATCCTAAAGACATTCCATACGCCAAGCTCTGAAACAAACACCCTGCTGCCTCTTCAATTCTCCACTTCAGCTCTTTGCTGAGTTAATTTGATTACATATCTGGTGACCATGCACCATTTGCTGACTTGAGTTCCTTTCCTTTGATAAAAAAAAATACTAATCCACATTACTCGAATACTCCCTGGCTAGACTGACCGATGCTCCATATCCCCAATAAATACCCTGCATCACCAAACCATCAGAACTGCCGCCTTTCCTTCTGATACGCCACTCCTGATCCGAAGATGCAACTAATATCGTAGAAACAATACAGACAGCGAAATTGACTATACTAGATAATAAAAGTGCCACCACATTGAACATGATTCCAGGATCCAAAACAAAGATAAGCTCAACTCAACTTCTCAATCCAATTTTTTGCATCCCCCGACTACTTAGTTCTTTATACATATGCCAGTCAGCCTACACACTCTAGTTGCTGCTAAACACTGCCAAACTGATCCCATAATACAAGGACTCATCCTTTGCAAAGGTTTTCCTTCATTGCAATTTTGTTTTGGAATAAACTCCAAGCAAAAATTGCAACTTTTGGAGGTATATCTTTATGCCAAGCTCTTGCAATCGCTGTGTTGGACATATTCGAAATTCCCGACATAAGCACCTTATAAGCGCACTAGTTTAGTACCAATATATGATGACCTCTATATGGGAAAAAGGCTATAAAGGAATTATAAGAGTTTGGTGCTTTTTCTTAATATTTGTCTTAAACAGTGTTGACATAGGCCCTATTTGTTTAATCGTTCGGAAAGGTGATTTTAATCACTATGTCCATATCATTGCCAATATAAGGTCATATATACCATGTAAACTAATGCCAATATAAGGCCATATCGTTCAAGCTTTCGGAAATGTGATTTTAAAATTTTGACATATTTTGGTTTATATTTAGAGTTTCTACATAAAGTAGAAGTTGATTTTTGCTTGATTAATATTATAAAGGGTTAAATAAGTAAATGGTCCTCCTAAATATACCAACATTTGATTTTAGTCCCCCTAAAATATTTCTTAGGCTTTTGGTCCCTTCAAAATTTTCCATCAATGAAATTAGTCCCTACTTTTTAGTCAACTCATGTCTAACCTTCATATTTTTTAATGAAATTTTCCATATATGGGTAGAAAATTATGACAATATTTTCCAAAAAAAATTAGAATTTTTTAACAAAACATGAATTTAATATGAATTTTTTAGCACCAAAAACATAAAAATTCATATTTAATTCATGTTTTGTTAAAAAATTCCAATTTTTTTGGGAGAGATTATCATAATATTTTATCCATTTCTGGAAAACTTCATTAAAAAATATGAAGGTTAGGCATGAGTTGACCAACAAGTAGGGACTAATTTCATGGATAGAAAATTTTGGAGGGACCAAAAGCCTAAAGAATATTTTAGGGGGACTAAAATCAAATGTTGATATATTTAGAGGGATCATTTACTTATTTAACCCTATTATAAAAAGCACTTTTATATTAAAGTAATTATAATTATAGTTTTCTTCTCTAATCACATCCAAGTAGCTGATTTGAATATTGGCTTTGCCCCTGTTATGGTTTCTCTAATAAAAGCTACTCAACAAGTGTGTTTCATTAACTAACAATTTTCATAAACTAACAAATTGAAAAACAAAGCCACAATTTTCATAAACTAACAAATTGAAAATCAAATCCACAATTTTCATAAACTAACATATTGTCGTAAACTAACAAAGCTACTCAGCAAGTGTGTTTCGTAAACTAACAAATTATTAACAACACTTTCAACGATTTCTTTTGCTAAGAAAGAAATTTGAAAATGTCTGCATTTGACATTGCTTTCACACTGATATAGCTAACAGAAGACATGTTGACAAGATTAATGACTATAATGCAGGAACAAAAACATATAGCGGAGGAAAGCCTCTTCACTAGACATCATATCTTATAAAATTGCAGAAGATCTAGCAACATTCCTTCTCTATATCAAATTCCAAACAAAATTCCAAACCATTCAACACAGTCCAAGCAGTTCATAACATTCCAAAATTCCAAACTTTCTAACAAACATGTTCATAACGAAATTCCATTTCCAATTCCAAACAACTTTCTATGAAGGCTTTGTCAATTTCCTGCATTTGGGACACTTTTTGCTACACTTGCCTGCAGCAGATCACAGACATTTTTGACAAAAACTGCAAAATCATAGGTTCTCAACAACTATGTTAATAACATTTAGTATAACTTAAATTGCCCAAATCAGAAAAATGAAAACTAATAGGGTATTTTCTGTTAACTTGTGCGCCAGCCATGACCTAAAAATTGGGTCGTGACACATTCAAACCTATATTGTAACATAAATTTGCCTTATAACTTTTTTCAGTTACTTTCCTTCTGCTATATGTCAATTGCGTTGTATACTTGCAAATCTATCAGTGTAAGGTTTTCTAATCACACTGCTATGCTTAAACCTCATGATTGGGATGTGGAGTAGAAAACATGAGAGATGGCATCATGATTTGGTCTCCATGTATTCACTTCTAAATGATTTTTACACTTTTCTCTATTCTCCAACTATCTTGGTTTGATGTAATTGATTTTTTTTATCTTTTATGGACATAAGAACATTCATAAAGTTCTCCAATTCACATATCCTCTAAATTAATTTCATGAAATCTATACGAGCTTAAGTTTTTTCTTCAATACTCTACAACATTGACATTTCTCATCAAATACGTCATCGGTGTTCGACATCAATATTTTGGATCAAAAGTATGTTCTGTGTTCAACACTCATACATACCGACACATGTGATTATATCTAATTTAATTAATTAATTTATTTCAAATTACTATCTCTGTGTTAGTGTCCATGACACTGATTCATAGTCGATAACAAAGTATTTCACTTCATTTGAGTGGAATTATGTTTCTATTTTTAGACATATATATATTGCTATTATTGAATAGTTATATCAACTTTTTTTTGAGTAATTTATCAACCATTTTTTTTTAGTGTTTATGAACCTTTATGTTTCCATTTTATCAGCCAATACTAGAATTTTTTCATGGTGTATAACATATATCAATGTGTTGCACAAATTGATTTACCACAATAGATAGAATTTTTTCAATCTGATTATATTTTGTGTTTGATGTGCCATACCAAACACCCGTTGACACTCTAACAATGAATATGGTTTCAAACATTTGATATGATTGACTAAATCCAAGATTTAAGAAGCATTTATTTGCAAGAAAGTTTCAACTATTGATATGGAAACAAGGCATGAAAAGTCTTCCTCTAACTAATTCAAATTCATCAATTCATTGTTTAATTAATGTCATCTCATTCAAAGCTTCAAAGTCACCATGCATCCTTCTAAACTGACTCACAAATTCTCAGCTCCTCTCCCGTTTTCTTTCACTCATGCCGCGTCAAAGCTTTTCTATTTTCAAGTATTATAAATCCAAATAGCAATAGAATTTGTTTTCCAATTTTTTGTGATCATAAATTTAATTTCTATAAATGTTGATTCAAAACAGGGGGATCCAACATCAAAATACTTGAGAGCACAATCAACTTCATATCAGAGTTGAGGCTTCTTCTATGTAGAGTATATTATTTCCAAACAATACCCTTTGACCAGGTATTAAAATATTAAAACGTAGTTTATGGCTCATAATTTTTCATTTTGCTATGTAGATGTTAGTGTGTAACACATTGTTTGCCTTACTAAAAATATTTTTGGTTTTAGATGTACTCTTGATTATAATTAGCTTTATTATTTTCCACATGTTCCACCCAAATGGTTAATTCACCATGTTTTTATAGTCAATTCTTTGAATTTAAATAAACTTTTGAAAGGAAGCCGTGTCAATAATTAATCCATTCATTCATTTCATAATACTTCAAAATAAGTATTGCACTAGCATGACTAATTTTGCTAAATTTTATTGTTGGAATATATGCTTTGTTTTTGTTAACGTTTTTGGCAATGATTCCACTCGTATATCATATCTGAGTCGCTAAACATGGTAGTGAATCAAGAACAGTAGCCATTCAGAGAATTATGATCTCCAAACGAAATTCCAATGTATTGTAAGCATGCAGAAATTTATCGGTAGTTTCGAGAATCCTTGGTTTCTTATATATTTGATACCCTTAAAAAATGTACTACATACTTGATGTTACAAGTTTTTATCTGAAAAATTTGTAAATTTATACATTTACCCAAGACCTGCCCCGCAACGTGCGGGTATAAATCTAGTTCTGCTTTATTTACATATTGTTAGTAATCTACAAACAATAACAAAAACACTGCTTAATTCAGGTCATGTAGTGCATGTTTGTTTTTCTAACATTCGAATTCAATGTAACATCTTTTATGCATTTATAAACATCAATTTCAAATAGGATTATATAAAAGATAAAATCTAAACCAAAAAAGCGACTCTGGAAATATCTAAACCACCACCATCACCACCACTTTACTCAAATCTTTAACGAGCACTGCCGGTTGGACAATCTCTTGGAAAATGACCAGATTCACCACAGCTGTAGCAGCTTCCACCGCCACCACCTCCATACCTTCCACTACCCCCATCTCCACCACTGGTATACTCCCTCGCCATGCGGCCAGATTCACCACAGTTATAGCTTCCACCTCTGCCGCCTCCACGACCTCCACCTCTGCCACCACCACCAAAACCACCGTCGCCTCCACCATATCCACCACCGCCTCTGCCACCATAACTACGACCTCCACCGCCATAACCACCACCATTGTAACCACCGCCACCACGCTTATAATTCAACATAGTTTGGTTGGCATTAAATGGTTTTGTACTGCTTTCTCTTAATGTGCATCAAATAACTCAACACTAAAAATGTATTGTTTTGTTTTGTTGGAAATTTGAGATTATAGAGTGTACGGCGTTACTGTTAAGTTATTTTTAGGTACCATCGATCCAATCACAACTTTTTGATTTGCTCACTTAATCAGAGGTTTTTTTTAGAATAGGCCAAAGAAACTTTATTAAATTAAGCCCCAAACACCTCAAAGCTACAGACAACAAAACAAATGCATCCTCCATCATCTTGTGCTAGACAAAGGGAGAGAAATGCAAGTCAATTCAGCTTTCTAGACAAACACAAAACCTGCTACCTAAACATACACCAAACCACACCTATAACTATACTAAGAACCATACCAACTTATATGAATCAACCAAGACATTGCTCTGGACCGGAATTGCGATGTGATTTGTTGAATTTATAAACCTCTCTGTATAACAACTCTGTAAGTATGAAGCAGACCCGAATAAAATATCAATGACACCAACTTCCAATCAGCACCAAAGCAAGAAATGTTTCTTCTGCCATTGAGTTGACAAACAAGAGATCAACTTCCAGCTACTGCAAGCGATCAAAACTTTGACGAACCTGCTAACTATCAAAAGATGCATTCGCATGTGACATAATTGTTGTATAACAGCAAAGACAACAAGGAACAAAGAGTGTAAAAATAAACAATTGAGGCTGGACCAAAGGTTGCACTAAACTGTAAAGAAGGCAAAGGCGGCGACTAGGAATTGGACATGCAACCCGCCAGCAAATTATGCACTTGAATCGAAAATGAAACTGTCAAAAGAGGAACTTGTTTTGATTCCTCTCCATCACCCAAAGCACCCAAGATCAACATACGTTTGTTGAAGTACAACGACCCTCCTTCAAAACTTTTTGCAAATCTAAGTGGAAAATGAAAATGTCATGACTAGCTTCTTTGATTGCCACCTTCCTTACTGGAGTCCATACTCCCGCCATATATGTTTCTTCATATCAGTTCTAGTTTGTTCGTAAGAAAATGACCAACCAGAGATAGAGATGGATTGAAACCACCCTCATCTTGTAGTACTTTTTCTGCTGGAACTTCAAACTTATCATCCTCGTCCTCTAGGTTTAAGTGCTCCAAATATCTGACAACCAATAATCTCTCCTTAACTACCTAGAAAAACACATAAGACACCTTTAAATAAGTCACCTAGATCACACCAACCAAAATCAACAAGTAGGCTCCAAAAAACTTCTACGTGGAGGAAATTGCAAACGTAAAAGCACCATATAATATAACCAACTAAATAATAATTAATACCAAATAAATTCTATCAGTATCAACCTCAAGATCATACACGAAGGCTTGGCAGCACCAAGACACATTTAAGTAGCTTCCTTCAGACTAAGCAGCAGCAGCAGCATCCAACCATGAAAGTAATAACATGAATCTAAAGTTGAACAATAAATTAACTAACAAGTCAATATTCCAACAACAAAAAATTCATTCTTGATCACTATATTCACCACTACACACATCTAGATGAATTCATCCTTCACAACCAAGACATCTACTCCAGACTACACAAGCAGGGAGGTCAAGTATAAGACCAGACCAGTCAGGATCAACCACCAACATATAGGCAGAGGCATACACACCACAATCTGTCAAACTAAAAATATAGAAAATAGAATTCAATCCATGTGAGCCATACACAACACTTAATCTTATAATATCAATATAAAATATTGAATTCAATCCAGCTACATTCATTGCTTCCAGTCATTAGGTAAACAAGCAAACCATAAAGACTTACGATTAATAATCTTATAATACCTTACCTTTTCAAGTTCCAAATACCTTAACTTTTCTATATAACAAACAACACTCCAAGACCATGATATCTTTAATTTTCAGGTCAAGTAGTTCCTCTTCATAAACCCGAAATCTTAGGAACCGAGTGACAGAGATAAATCTACGAACTCCCTCAAACTCTCAAAAAGAATGCACCTCATCATTTTCTCCATTGAACCATTATCCGAAGCCTTGAATAGTGGTAATTTCATTTCATCGATCTTTGAAGTAGAAAACACCGTAGTATACTTTGGATAATGGTCGAATGGAAAAGATGATGAGGTACTCTTTGATCTTTGAAACGCCGTAACCGGAGAAACTGCAGTTGGTGGCGCTGTTACCTCCGATGTTGTTTGCAATCTAGACACTTCTACTTGGAGTGCTAGTCAGGCTGCTCTGGTTATTTATAGCCCTTACAACTAATTTGACAAGTTCTCTAGTTTCTCAATGTAAATAGAGTGTATTGTCACAAAAAGAGAGTATTGTCACAAAATTGTGCAGTCACACACAAAGTGACATTTTTTTTAAAGAACACACGAAGTGACACTTATCCCTAAGATTATTAAACCAAAGTTTTATTAATTTAATTTCATTATTTAAAAAATGTCATTTTATGTGTGTTTAAACACTTATTTGATATTTGAGATCATACAAGACTTCTCTTGCAATGCCACTCAATGAAAAATTATGACTGAGCTAAGCATGTATATTACTTTAAGATTATAACCAACACTTCAACATATCAACATCTCATTACTTTCAAACATGCATTTAATATCCTGAATTTTGATCTGAAATATTACTTAAATGTTTGTTTATGTTTAGAAGAAATGTGACTTTTCAAAAAAAAAAAAAAAGTCGACAACGTGATAATTGATTTTTTGTTGGATGTAACTTAGTTTAATAGCCATTTGAATTGTCAAATAAATTTTCCTAAATTATTAACTAATGAGAATATAACTTTCATTTTACTATAATTTATTAAAATAGTCTAAATTGTAAAGTGAAGCATCCTAAACTGTTTGAAAATATTTATTTTCCCCTATCTTTTTCTTTTAAAAATAGTTCATTATTGAATTATTCTAAAACATTTAAGTGAATCTTTTGCAAAAACAATTAATAATATGTGATAAACTGCTTAATTGTATAAATTATATTAGAATTTTGGATACAATCTAATACGTTTTGCTTTATTTTATGCAGATGAGAAAATAGAAAGGGAAGTGGAAAAAGACAATTATTTACAAAGGAGTGCATGAAGACAATTGGAATTAAATAGGATGACTAGCTAGAGTCTAGAGATAGACCCAAATATTCTCTTACAGGAGAAGAAAGCAATGTTTTTGTCCTTTTCCAAACAACAAGTGATTGCACAAGTGAAGTGAAGAAGGTTATGGAAGAGCACAAGTGAAAGTAATGGTATTTTGTATCAAGTGTTAATAATGGTGAAGTAATGGTATTTTGCTTAACAGGCTAAGAAATGGATATAAATAGGGATTTGGTTGAGACAGATGGAAAGCACAATTTAATAGGACAGAACCCAAAATGGAGAACTAAAGCAATCCATGAGTGAGAAAGAGACTTAAAGATTGCTTGGAGCAAGGATTTTTCCTCTTGTGATTATTTCTTTCTCTATTGGCTAATACTGCAGTTGTGAGTTATTGATTCCCATGTATTAAAGGAAAGGGAGCGTTGAAGTGTATTTATTTTTCACAGTATCTTGCATCCTCTATCTCACTGTGTTCTCAGAACTGAATTTGAACCTAAGACATTTTTCAAATTGAAAGCTATGATTGATCATTACATAGTCAAAGGAGAATTTGATAAAATAATTTTATTAGTAGAATCATACTAATCCACTAATGATCAAAGTTAATTGACTGGCCATTTATATAGTGATGAATGAATGTCTAAAATTATATATTAATATTAATTTTTTAAGGGATATGTCTAAAATTATATATTAATATTAATATTAATATTAGTTCTTAGCAATCTAACCGCCAAAAGCATACATCTCACACCCTCTAAAATGGTATTATTCATGCTTTCATCTAGGTCATTTTGTTGCTATGTGTGTGTCATGGTTCTATGCCTCTTTATAATGTGTTTCTCGTTAAACTCATTTAACTGATCTAAAACAAACTCCGGACCATTATTAGTTCTCAAAACTTTCAGTTTAGTTCCAATTTAATTTCCTACAAGAGTACGTGATTCTTTGCACCTTTCAAAGGTGTCAATTTTATGTTTAAAAATGTGAGTTCATACTCTTCCAGAGAAATCATCATCATAGTGAGAAAATAAGAATCACCCCCATAAGTAGCTACCATTGTCAAACCCCAAAGATTTGCGTGAACATACTCAAACGATTTACTAGAATCATGCATACCACTCACAAATTTAACTATGTTGATTACCTAGTATGCAATTATCACAAAATTCTAGTTTGTTTAATTTTTCACCACCCGGCAAACTTTGTCTAGCTAGCTCAATTGCTCAAACAAAACCTTTTCACCAACATGCATTAATCTCAAATGCCACAATGTGATTTTATCTTGAGAGTCTTGACTAACTAATGATGCATGAACAGTAACAAAGGAACCCTACAAAATGTACAACCACACCTTATTTAGACCACCTTTTAGCAATATCTAATGCACCATGAAAAATTCTCAACATGTCATGTTTAATTCTAATGCAATAGCCTAAACCGCCAAATATGGTTATGGACAACAAAGTTTGCTTAAGTTCAAGAAAATACCTTACATCATGTGAAAGAAACACATGATCTTCAAACATTTTAAGACGAACTGAACTCATACCTTGAACCTTGCAAGTCTTGTTGTTGCCCAGGCAAACAATTCCACTTATTTTAGCGCTAAAATCTTAAAGTACCCCTTCCTACGCAATACTAGTATTACTTAGGTTAAAACAACTAAAAATGGTATAAAATCTTATTGAAAACAACAATTATTTATGTTAAAATTATGTATTTAATATAAAGTGTACAAGTTATAAGATAAACTTAATATTGTTGAGACTTCTTATACTTCCCAATTATTTCCTTCCTCTCAAATTAAATGGCATCTTTACTATTTTTCTGTCTCACATTATTTGTCTCTTTTGTAATATTTCCTTCGTCTCTAATTATAAGCCCTATTTAAAAAAAAAGCTTGTCCCTAAATATAAACATATATACAAATTACTAGGTGCATTTGTGATTTTTTTTCTTAAACATACCCCTAATTAATACTACTAACTTTCATTGGAATATGAAAAGTCAGATTAAATACACAAACAAACAAAAAACAATTTAGTAAAATTCACATACAAACTAGAGACATTAACTACACTATCAATTTTTCTTAATATATGTGAAATTAGTCAAATGAGCTAATAATAAGGGACGGAGGGAATATGAATAGAACATTTATTATTTTTTCTAGTAACATACTCATATTTATTGTATTTCAATCATGTAATCATTTCACTAACTATAATTAATATATATTTTTTTGTAAATAAAACACATATTACCATTAAAATCAACACTACTAATTATTTCTTTGAAAATCGTGTAAAACTCAAGATGAACCTCTAATCTTAAACGGAGGAAGTACTATACTCCCTCCGTCCCAACTTATAAGCAAAAAAAATCATTTCACACTTATTAAGAAAACTAAAACATAGTAATTTGTAGTATAGTTTCATGTGTTATCCTTGGAAAAAGTTTCATAGAAATATGTAAAAACAATTTTCATTGGTTATTAGTTATAGAGAAAATGAAAGGGAGAGCAAAATGAATGCAATTTGCATTTAATTTCTCTTTGGAAAAGATGATTTTTTGAAATAACATAATTAAATATGATCAAAATTGATCTTTTTGGCTTATAATTTGGGACAAAGAAAATGAGTTTTTTTTTTCTTATAATTTGGGACGGAGGGAGTACATACAAGATACAAATTTGCTAATAATAGAAAAACTCTTATTTAATATACACTTCAAAACTCTTGAAAACTATAGTAATAGGTGGAAAAATGTAGAGAAAAAAAAAAAAAAGGAAATGGGTCTCTCAATTTTTTTCGTGTTATGTTTTCTCAATTTTTCAATCTCAACCCTTAACTAAATTTTCTCCTTTTTTTTAAATTATAATACTATCCCTTTTTATATTTTAAAGGCCTAAATTTTCAAATTATTTACTCTTTTTTTTTTCAATATGAAAGGATCCAAATTCTAGAAGATATAAAGACCCTACCAGAAAAAAGGAAAAAGTGTAATAGAAGAGCTCGTGGTAAAAGTCCTACCTACAAATGAAGTAGGAGCGTTGAAGGGCATTTACTTCTCATATTCTAACAAGTAACAACCCATCATCTTATTTATGTGTATATACTCTCGTAGTTCTCAACCCATCTTCTCAAGCAGCAACCGTCAAGGACATGCCGTTCTCACAAACTTCAATCTGACTCAGACCCCAACCCAAGAGACACAAAAGCTCCATGACCAGCACTCCAAGGTGACAGCCGCCTAACTCCTCTGTATATGTTAAGAGTGTTGAACCATCAATTTCACATATAATCACTTTGCCTTGTCCCAAGACTCGTGTTTGTTGGGCTATGAACCGTTAATCTCATAATTAAGGGCACATCGCCCTCCAATAGGACCAAAAGAGTCCTAGAAGGGCCCATCTAAGCGCGCCGCCTCTAGAAGCTTCTCGAACGCCCTAAACGTGACTTTGGGCCCAAGTTATTTGGGGCTAAGTCACAAAAAACCAAACCCAAGAAAGACTATAAATAACTGTGGGCCTCCGTAAAACTAACATAGGCCGCACTCATAAACCTAAAAACTTCCGGCGATCTCGAAAAACGATGGCCGACGAATACCAAACCAAATCAGATTTCATGTTTTTAATTTTAGTTATATATGCAATTTCTAGATTCAGTACCTTATATTCCATTACTACCTTGGTTGTTGCTATTCCCTTGATTCCAATAGAACTGCTACGTATCCCATATCCCATTAAATTGGTTTCATGCACGTACTGTTTCAATTCCCTTATTTCTTATTACTGCACATTTGATTTATTGTTGTCGTGCCACTTTATTTCGTTTTGCTGATTATTTTCCTTTCAATCGCAAGTTTCAATTGCTTCCTAATTTAATTCATGTGTGATTAATTCCTTATATGATTTGAGACAGCCGCAATATATAATCCAAATTACTTTACGGTGTTTTCATTGAATTTCTTTTATTTTACAATACATATTGTTCATCAAATTTCTTTTCTTTTGCGAGTTCAATCACATTTTTCTTTTGCAGTTCAATCACATAGCCTCACAGTCAATCCAAAATTGGCACCCAATACGGCGAGATCCTCATCATCATGGCGTCGCCTCGCAGTCGTATCAGGTTTGATCTTTTCCATCTCCATCACCGCTAGAAGAAGTTTTTGCTGTTATGTTCTTTGCCGATCAATCGCAAATCACAAGTTTTTGTGGTGTTCAATATATTTTGATACAATATATTTTACAATTTTAATTTGAAGAAAACAAATTTGTTTAATATATTTTGAGACAATATATTTACACTTTTACTTTGAAGTAAACAAATTTGTTAAATATATTTTGGGAACCTATCTGGATATGTGTAGTAAAAGTAAATCAATGAAATTTTTGTTCAATTTTACACTTTTAATTTGAAGAAAATTTTTTGTTCAATATATTTTGAGACAATATATTTACACTTTTTGATTTGAAATACAATTTTTGTTCAATATATTTTTGGAACAAATCTGAATATATGTAAAAAGGAATAAATCAATGAAAATTTTGTCCTTTATAAAAAAAAAGTTTTAAATTTTACAACTTTAATTTGAAGAAAAATTTTCGTTCAATATTTACACATCTAATTTGAAATAAAAAATTGTTTTTGATATACTTTGTGGAGCAATCCAGATATACGTAGAAAAAATAAATCAATCACAATTTTGTTCAATCTTACATTTTTAATTTAAATAAAAAATGTATCTTCAATATAATAGAAAAAGAAAGATAAGTAGAAAACAAGAGGTAGTACCAAGTTAATAGAATGAAAATTACTCTAGGTACCCCGTGGCAGAAGTAAAGTATAGTATTGTTAAAGGGTTGCATGTGATGGATTCTGGCGAGGAAAGCTTTGGTATTTAAGTGGTCCAAGTGACCCACCTCTCTTTTCTGGGAACCCCTTTCATGTATCATTTACTTTGCGAACTGAACTAACTGCTTAATAAAAATATAAATAATGGAGTAATAATGTCATATTAGAATAAAGAGAAAATGGACCCACGTAGAAGAATAAATTTGAGTAGAAGAACTAGTTTTCAACTTCATAGGAGAAATAAAGACATCAAGATAATATAACAATCGAGTTAGTTTGAAGTTAGTAAGGGAAAAAGAATGAGTATAAAATCAAAGAATGAAGTGGGTGAGTTAGTTCAAGTTTAAGAAGGGAAGTAGTGAATTCCGATTTAAGAGAAGTGATAGGATTGAATAGAGGATTTAATTCCAATCTAATAGAAGAAAGAGAGGGATTAAAAGCACAAGGTAATTAAGTAAGAAAATTATTTCGAATCTAGTAAAAAAAATGAAAAAGAATAGGAAGAGTAGTAGAAAATATGGGCGAGTTAGTAAGAGAAGACAAAGATTAGTTAGTTTCCATTGAAGATGATCGAATACGATTAAATCTCTTTTATTTTTACTGGTTGCTTTGAAGTTTGGAAAATATTGTTATGTTTCAGAAAAACCATGGACGAGATGCAAAAGCTCGCCAAGGGTGAGATTAAGAATAAACCAACCAAACAGCACGCCAGAATTAAAATGTGAAAAAAAGAAATGCATATGGAAGCAACGGTCTCGCCATTAAGAACATGAAGATGAAACACGAAGTTATTCTAACCTTCTTCGACCTTATTCTAACCTTTTTTCGATCTTTTGAAATTTGTTTTGCAGGTTTTTAACGAGGCACCCTACTTTCTTAGATGTAGTGATTATCTTCTTTACTTCACAAACTACAAAGGCGACATTAATAGATACATTCATTACAAAGCAAGACAGAAGCTGTAAGACCTAACTGGGCAGTGAAAACTCAACCCCAGACAGGCTCTGAGAAATTTCCTTAACCCCACGGGGGCTCTAAGTGATTAAATTTCCTTAACCCCACGGGGGCTCTAAGTAATTACAATTCCTTAACCCCACGGGGGCTCTAAGTTGACATGAGAATTTTCCTTAACCTCACTGGGGCTCTATGTCGACACACAACCTCAACCCCCAGGCGGGCTCTGAGAATTTTCCTTAACCCCACGGGGGCTCTAAGTCGACATGAGAATTTTCCTTAACCCCACAGGGGCTCTAAGTCGACACACGACCTCAACCCCCAGGCGAGCTCTGAGTATTTTCCTTAACCCCCACGGGGCTCTAAGTCGACACACGACCTCAACCCCCAGACGGGCTCTGAGAATTTTCCTTAACCCCATGGGGGCTCTAAGTCGACACATGACCTCAACCCTCAGACAGGCTCTGAGAATTTTCCTTAACCCTACGGGGGCTCCAAGTCGACATAAGAATTTTCCTTAACCCCACGGGGGCTTTAAGTCGACACACGTCCTCAACCCCCAGGCGGGCTCTGAGAATTTTTCTTAACCCCACGGGGACTCTAAGAGCCCGTTTGGTGCACATGGTATGATAGAGATATGATATGATATAAAACTGGATAAAGATAGGAAATGATATAGACATGATAATCATTTATCCTATCACATGTTTGTTGCACACCTGATAACAAACATAATATCATATATATCACAATTAAATGACATAATTAACCTTGTAATTAATTATAATTAAAAATAATTAAGCTATTATTAATTAGATACAAAGCTATTATTGTCAATCGTCTTCTTCCTTTTTATAGGGGTGTCATAATCTTCCTTCTTAATGTCCAATTAAAAAAAATCATGACTTCTTTAATTAAAAAAATTGTTTCTTGTCTTCTTCCTTCTTCAATTACAAAGTTCTATCAAAACCCCTTTGTGTAACTTCAACCTGTAAAAAAAAATCATACACCAACAGCAACCTATAAAAAACTTACAATTACAATCCAAACTCTTAACCAAACTAATCGTTGTCTCTGTTGAAAATAATACGAAATTCCAAAACTCTCTGTTTCATCTCTTTTCAAATTTGACTTGAATACAAAATAGGCAATCAAAAGAAACAAACAAACAATTAAACAGATTGAGGAAAAAGTGATTGTAAGGTGGAATTCGGGTCAGATCTGTAACAAATAGAAGAGATGAAGTTGAAGAGTTATGGAGGAAGAGGTAGAGGTCGACGGATGGAGAGCATATAGAAAATGAGCGATGAATTGAGAGAGAGGACAAAATAAGCATTTTAGTGTTAATCATGATAAGATAATTCTAACCCACTAAAAACTAAGGATAAAAATAACAAAGGAGAGATATGATAGGATTAGTAATAAGTTTTATTTATCATATCCTATTAGTGCACCAAACAACGGATTTAGATAAGATAGGATAGTTTTATCATATCATGTATCCTTATCATGTGCACCAAACGGACCCTAAGTGTATACATTACATCAACCTCAAGCGGGCTCTTAGAATTTTTCAAAACTTTAGACGATGACAAGTTCAGGAAGGTTGAAATCTCTAACAATATACAAAAACTCTAACTCTCTAAACATGAAGCATCTCGATTCAACAAGGAACAAACACTTCTCAAAGCAAGCGAATTCATAACCTAAAAGCCAGTGCATAAGAAAACGCCAAACACAGATGATAAATCACTCTTCGTTGCCTGAAAAAACTCAACCGTTGGGTCTAATCATACAGAATCGCAGACCTCGCCCAAGCCATAGACAAGTAAGCTCGCCATAATATACATAAAAGATAGGCGTCTCCCTCTCCTCAGTGTCTAAAGCAATCTTATAACAAACCACTCTGCCTTGTTCAAAATGGGTTGATAAAAACCTCCTACAACAAAGTCCTCCCTAAGTGGGTTGATAAAACTCCTCATAGACGAGGGGCCGCCTAAACTGTGTCTCAAAACAGAGAACGCCGTAAAACCAGTCAGAACAACGCCAAAACGAGAGAATTATCAAAGGGAAAACGATCACATAAAGCTAAGACAAGGACAAAAATACGACGAAAAAAGTACTAGGACGTCATGCAAGGACCGCCATAATTAAACATTACAATCGAAAAATTCAACGGCATCATCAGAAGGTCGCCCAAATTAATACTACAACTTAAATAAAGTCAGATCACAAGACCGCGCCCATACTATAAGATCTCGCCTGAGTCTACACGTCGGTCGTCGCCCGATATCAAGCCGCCATCTTATATCACTAATAATCACTTCGCCTTGTCCCAAGACTCATACTTGTTGGGTTATGTACCGTCAATCTCACAGATAATCACTTTGCTTTGTCCCAAGACTCGTGTTTAATCACTTCGCCTTGTCCCAAGACTCGTGCTTGTTGGGCTGTGAACCGCTAATCTCATAATTAAGGGCACATCGCCCTCCAATAGGACCAAAAGAGCCCTAGGCGAGCCCCTCTACGGGCGCCACCTCTAGAAGCTTCTCAAACGCTCTAAACGAAACTTGGGGCCTGAGTCACGGAAAACCAAGCCCAAGAAAGGCTATAAATAACCCCCTTGAGAGTATTCTCAAGGCATCACCTAAACAGTTCTAAACCCTAGTTTTAGATATTGTACCCACTGCAAGTACAAGTGTTGTCATGCTTCTTATGTGTGTCTTGGTCTTGGACATGTCGTATTTTTCTCGGGGGAGTTTCTTGGGTCTGGAATACCATGTATTTTAGATGATAACTGATTCTTATTCTTATTCTTGCTTGGTTATGTCCATTCTCATATAAGCGCGTGTCTAGAGTAAGAGAACCCCTTGGGTTCTTCAATGTACTACAATAATAAGAGTTTCTCAACAAATTTTACAACAAATTTTACAATAATAAGCTTAAAATTTGATTAGCAATCTAGATCTAGTAGAATATTTTATAGGCTACTTCTATAGTGCACAAATTTTATATGATTGTGTTTTGATTCATGTTGTAGTTCAGACCAATCCTAGAGAAATTGATATCTCTATGACTCTATATTTGGCTATGTACAACAGAGGATGAGAGTATTTGAACCGAGGACAGAAATTGTCCTATTTTCTAAATGTCTTTATTTGATTTGTATGAGAGAAGATCATGCATGAACCTCTTCTGCCTCCTTGTGCAATGTAAGTTACTGTCAACCTCTTTGCGAGACAAAAATTCCCTTTATATGTTATCATAATAATGATCATCGTTTTTAAGTTATTTATAAGTAACGAATACAAGTAAACTTTTAGATTATTCATATAAATCTTAGCAGCTCTATCTTCTGATAAGAAATGAGTTGAAAGTTAGGTTAAAGTCTTACATAGCTTAGAAGTATGCATGTCCTTGTATTAATACATTTATGTAGTTATGAAGGTTATATAGATAGCTATCCTATATGGACTGCAATGATTAGTTTAATGTGTCTGTTAGATTGATTCATTTATTCTTTTCAAGGTTGGCAAGCAGCAGACGAGGAAATTCTTGTTCTTGTTTCGTCATTGTTGTTTCTTCTTGCGCTTTGTTTTCTTGAGTATTTTTAAGCTTTCTTGTTACAAGCTCAATTTCGAATCCTTTTTTTTTTTTTTTCTGATCACTGTTCTGATTTGTGGTTGACTTTTCAAATTTTCCTTTTTGGATCTGTGCATGTGACATTGAATGAAAATCTCACTATCTGCTTCTATCGTGTAGCTCACAAAAATATCATGAAGGTAACATATATGTTTCTTTTAATTTCTAGAAATTTTTTAACTTTAGTTTTCTTTGAATTATTTGTGTTAACTTAGAACTCTATTTTGTTTAACGATGTGGAAGGTAGTAATGATATGATTATATTATGTGCAAAATATAAGTAAAAGACAAGACACTACTTGAGTAGTGTTGTTGCATTTACAAGGCTTCTATATAGATATTAAGAGTACATCCCAAATCCTCCCAAAAATCCTACAAAACCTTCCTCCAATACAATTTTTTAGTTCGCCCAAATGAGGAGGGTTTTATATTTTGAAGAAAAATAAGCCCCCGCAAAGCCCCTCCTCCCAATATCCTCTATTTTTTCCACATCCCCCTTCCTTTATTTCCAAATCCTCCCCTCCCTTCCCCTCTAAACTCACAAACAATGGCTAAGGGAAGTACTACAACTCAGCTTTGGAAGTTGGCCTCGAAGCTGGAAGTAAGCGGACATATATAGCTCTTGAAGTTTTGGCAAACTAATAGATTAAGGAACGAAAATAATGAGTTTGTCTCGATGAAAGACATGTTTGTACGAGAAGAAGAACATATATCATGGGAGAGCAACAACAAAAACTGCAAACACGAATTAGCAACCAAGTCATTTATAATATGATCAAACTATATTTAAGAGTTTACTATTTGCTAGAAAGTGCACATGGAATTACAAGCATGCAAATCCTTTATTTATTTATTTAAACAAAGCATGAAAATTATGTATATTTAATTGTATAGCCAAATTATGTATATTTATTTGAGGAAAATCAAGGTTTGGTTACACATGAACAAAAAATAATTGCAAATATTTGTATATTGTGCATGCAACGTCGTCTCTAAAGGCTAAACTAAATGGATCAAAATTTCTAATGAAAAGGTCAAAATTAGGCTGTTGATATTCAATTCGATGAATCTATAAATGCTACAACAACTAATTTATCAAGAGCCTTAATAATTTCTATATTTGACAAATTTGTTGTATATAAATCAATTCTGATTCCAAAAGTTTCTAACCCCAATGACACTCCTACTCTTTTTCAAAGTTATATGTGAAGAACACAATATATGAGTACATATCATGATACCATTAACGCATTTAAGGTAACTGGATTCTGTTTCATTTTGTAATTATTCCCTTTAATAAATCCTTCAGCCTTGGAAAACAACTGAAGTTGGACATCTAAAGCCTATTATATATTACATTTTTCTATGGAACATATTTAATGGAAGAAGAATTACAAACCCTATTAATAAGATACTTCCCCCCTCCACCAAAATTTTCATCTTCATAACAAAACTTCTATTTCGGACGGTACTAATCAACAGATCTCTCAAAAATTTGAGTTGGACCTCATGGTATACTCTGCAACAAGCTTAGCAAAAGATGATGACTTATCCTCTAGCAATGTGGTTGGGGAGTCATACTCCATAATAAGTCCTACACCAATACACAAGAAAAATCAGAAGAAAAAGAAGAAGAAGAAACAAAAGATATCGAAATTTTAATAAAGAACAACAGTTTTTCTTCCTAACCTTGACTAAGAAGTAGAACCATATCACTGTCAAGAATAGAAGTTATTCGATGCGCAATGGTAATGACAGTAGAGTCAGTGAACTGCTGCCTAAGAGTTTGCTGAATTAAATTATCTGTAGCTGTATCAACTGATGCAGTGGCTTCATCAAGCACCAAAATCTTGCTCTTCTTAAGCAGAACCCTGCCTAGACAAACTAACTGCCTCTGACCCATGCTCCAATTCTCACCATTTTCACTAACTATAAAAGCATCAACTTCCACATTAGCAATAGGTTCAAGAGTAGAAATATGATATACTTCGTATGGGCTTAAGTATAAGCACAAAGGTACATCAGTTGGTCTAAATTTACTATATACTCAATCTCGATGTAAATACTATATACTATATTTGGCCTAAATTTGGACCGAATACATATACCTTTTTGCTTATATTTAAGTATGAGGGGAGCATTTATGTTCGACAAAATTAGAAGACAAACCTGAAGAGTCAAGCTTTCCTTCTTTCTTTCTAACTTCGTCTCCCAGTTGACACTTATCCAAGGCCTATTTTAAAGAATGTAAATCAGTATTTGAAGAACAATTTCAAGTCTAAAATTTTGTTCAAAACCAAGGGTCACTGTCATTGCATTTTGTCCAACAAATAAAAAAACACAAACACACCTCCCATATCTGTTCATCAGTGTACTCTTCAAGAGGGTCCAGATTACTTCTCACCGTCCCCTCAAACATTGTTGGATCTTGCGGAATAATGCTTAGTCTAGACCTCAAATCATGCAGTCCGATTGTAGAGACGTTGATGTTGTCAATGATAAGTTCCCCGACAGTAGGTTCAACAAGTCGGAAAAGTGTTTGTATCAGAGTTGATTTTCCGCTACCTGTTCTACCAACAATGCCAGTTTTCAATCCTCCACGAAATGTACATGTCAGGCCACGCAACACAAGAGGAAGATGTGGAGCATACCGAACCTTCATCACAGACAACAAATCATTACAAATGTTGAAATGAAGCACAAACATCTTATAAAAAAATTTATGTTATGGATTATGTTGCATCCAAAGCAAAATTCATAAGCCAATTTCTAACCATTTAGGAAAAGAGAACCTTAGCATGAATTTTAAAAATCAATTGACCGCAAAATGAAAGAAAACAGAACCAAAAACATATTTAAAAATCCCACAACTGGGAGAAAAAATTCCAGCTACCTGCAAGTTCTGTATATCAACCTCGCCATATGCAGGCCACGAAGGATCTGGCCTATTTTCTTCATCTAAAACAAGGGGAGGCTCACTTGGAATGGTTGTATACTGAAGTATCCTTTCTACCGATATAATTTTGTTCTCCAAGTTGCAAAGAGTCAATATCATCCAAGCTTGTATTATGTTTAAATTTAGACCATAGGTAACAGCTAGACCAGCAATGCCTTCAAAAATCAGAAAAATGACACAAAGGAGAAACAATTATGCCCAACTCCTCATCACACAAGCAGAGTAAATTTTTATTGATATATATTGCTAGACTTGAATTACATACCTGGATTTATGATTCCATGTGGAATCGATATCAAGAATATCAAAGAAAAGGAAAATGTGATCAAAGACAACATATCTAAACGGAAACATAACCATTCCATAGCAGCAGCAATGTTGAACTTTGGCCGAGAATACCCATCAATCAGTTTCATATTTGTTTCATGAAATCTGGACTGTTGATCAAAGCTTCTAATGGTTGAAGTGCCGGAAATTGTTTCCGCAAAGTGTTGAATGATTGGGGCTTTCCATACTCCACCTAAACGTGACAGTTCACGGGCTGATGGTGAATAATATCGCTGCAGATTACAAGTTCCAAAGTAAGCGTCACTTTATAATATTTTAAAATGGAGGCAAATTTTAAAAAAAAAAAATGAGAAGAAAATAAGTGGTATATAAGCTGTGATGTTAAAGCCTTGATGGTCAAAATAATACCTGATACCAAATGCTGACTGCTATCACGGGTACAAATACAATGAAAACTTGCCATGCAACCTGAGACATCACTGCTATAATTCCCAGAAGTTGGATCATAGAAAAGGCAAATGTGCCAATTTTATTAGGAATGTCTGTATCCACTGCACTTTGGTCCGTAGAAGCCTGCAAGACAACAAAGAGGAAAAAAGTGATAAAAAAAACAAGCAACAAAGTATTCCATAGTTATAAGTATTGAAAACAACTGACAAGAAACGGAGCGAATGGTGGTATGACATACTCTATTAAGGATTCGTCCACTTGGAGTAGAATCGAAAAATGACATGGGGGCGCGAAAGATGCACAAGTGCATTTTTTCGAAGAGTATAGTAGCTGTCCTATAACCTGCTGTGACAAGTAACAATGCTCTAACAAGAATGCATAAAGAACTTCCAATGGCCAAACCAACATAGACTTCAATCAGAGTCGTTCCTTTAACAGGTGGCTCCACGTTTGCTGAGATGGGAGTTGCCCACGCCATCCAATAGTTGCTTCCAATTTGAAGAGCTTGAAAAAGAATCTGAACCAATAACATGAGCGGTACGAGAGCTCCTCCATATACAGTCGTGATGTATTTCCAATAAACTGAAAAACCAACTTTACCCTTCTCCCTTTCTTCTTCTTGAACAAGTTGACCTTCCGGTTCACTTTTATCATCTTCTCCAGAAATACTTACTTCTTGTTGTAATGTACTTATTTCATTAGATGATTTTCCTCCATCCAATGATTCAAGTGTGGACAAAGCTTCTCTGTGTGCACCAACTAGTTCCATAAAATCAGTCCCAGTGCTAAGCAGATCGGCATACTTTCCACTTTGAGTAATTTTTCCATCGGTTAAAAGAAAACCCATCAATTTTTTTTTGAACAAGAAAACCCACAATAGAATAAAAATAAATACTCACCAATATAAGATCAGCAATAGGTAAGAACTCCACTTGATGAGTAACATAAACAACTGTTTTTGAACTTAAAACACTCAGCAAGCATTCCTGCCACACAATTTAAACAGACAATTTCACTGACTATATTTCAAGTGTCATCCTGTTGGAATAACTTCATTTCAAAAGACTTAAACCAAGAATTAGCTGTACATTGTTATCAAATCGAGATTCAAATCTTGAATCAGAAGACATTTTTTTTTAATCGTGAATCGAATCTTATTATAAATCTAAAGATATGTTGTCAGTAAAAAACATGTCAATTTTAAGTAAAAAAACAAGTGACATAACAAAATTATAAGCTGATATTATATCATATATGATCATGAAAATAAGTCAAGATTCAAGTCATGTATCAGGCAAGAAAATAAAAAGATGGTTAGGTACACTAAGTTTAGGTAGTGATTCATTAAATGAATCAGGATTCAAAATAAAAGTCATTGTCGAAACAGCTACACATTAGAGTTTTGTATTGATTGAGTTAAATTTAACTATCGAATCAAGAAAATAGCCAGTTTATATTACATATAATAAACAAAACACATAAATGAGTTACCTTAAAAAGGTGAGATCCTGTATGAGCATCCACAGCACTAAAAGGGTCATCAAATAGATATATATCAGCATCTTGGTAAAGAGCACGCGCAATTTGTATTCTCTGTTTCTGTCCACCACTCAAATTTATTCCACACTCGCCTATAATTGTCTGATCACCAAATGACAAGATTTCCAGATCCTTCTTCAGGGAACATGCTTCAAGTACCTTCTCATACCTTTCCCTAACCATGTGTTCACCAAACAATATATTATCCTCTATCTTGCCACTTTGAATCCATGGTGATTGAGGAACATAGGCCTTTGTTCCACAAACTTTTATGATGCCTGATATCTTTGGTACTTCTCCCAATACACATGAAAGTAAAGTAGACTTGCCTGATCCAACAGTACCACAAACAGCAACCTTCATGCCATGAAAAACATTGAGGTTTATGTTCTGCAAAGTTGGATTAGGAGAAGATAAATCACAAGAAAAATTCCCATCAACCACTTCAATTGCAGTATCAGAACTACCCAGAGGAAGCTTTTCGACAACATCAGACTCCAAGTCATCAAGACGAAGGAACAACCCGATCCTATCAAGAGAAACTTTAGTTTGTGCTATCATTGAAATTACATCTGGAAGACTATAAATAGGCCTTTGAAGCATCCTGAATGTTGCAAGTGCTGACAGAATCTTCCCTGATTCAAGCGGGATCCCTATGAGCGTACAAGTACCAAAAGAAACCACAGATACAAGTATAGGTGTACCCCAAAGGACAAATGTAGTCACGGCTGAAGTATAAAGAAATTTCTTCAACCACCCTTGTTCAGCGTCTCTGAGCTCAGTTATTTTAGACAGAAACTTCATTTCCCATCCTTGTAGTTTGAGGATCCTCATGTTTTTTAAAATTTCAGATGTGGTCTTCATTCTAGTATCCTTTGACTCCATCAACTTATTTTGTAACTTCTCTTGCAATGATCCCGATGGAAGAGTTGCCAACATAACAATGATGGTTGTAGCAAAAGAAGAAACTGAAGCAAGTCCAAGGTTTTTATACAAAATCAACAATGCCAATGTAACTTGCAAAGCTACTATCCACAAATCATGCATGTACGAACTGAAACTACCAACTCTTTCGGCATCAACGGTCATGAAATTGATTATTTCTCCAGAAGTGTGACACTGCCTTGATTGAGATGAAATTGTTAAGGCTTTATTATATATCAAAGTCACTAGCAGTGCTTGGATTCGAAGTCCGAGTTGTTGCAACCTAAAGAACTGATGCCTACTTGTTAAGCTTTCTACAAGCTTTGCAAAGAAAAAGGCAGAAACCAACACATGGCCTTGATTCTCATATAGCCTTTTTCCATCAAGGTATTGAACAAAAGAATCAATAAGATAAGGACCAACATATGTAGAAAAAGTGTTTACCAATGCAAGAAAAGCAGTGATAAGAATCTCTTTCCACCCTAAGATTATCAATGACTTAGCCAACTTAAGTGTGGTTAGTCTATTGATTGCACCACAATCAGCTTCAAGTTTGTCTCTGAAAATTGGAAAAGCTCCAACCACACTATCTCTACTATCTAGCTGAGGAACATCCTCAAGGTCTAAAGTCTTCTTATTGCCAAATGCTATAAGTGGACTCACCCAAGTGAAGGTGAGAAGACTCCAAATTCCAGCATTTGAAAAAGGAGTAACAGTGTCACTCCCTTTAGTCTCTTTTAACTCTAAAGCATTATCATTACCGTTATGTGTATCACCATTCAAAAGAGGCTCTTGAAGAGTTCTATCACCTTCTTCACTCTCATTTTTCACACAATACCCCACATAACAGAAGAACAAACCAACACAAAAGGATACCACATCAGAAACCATGCATTGAGGCGTTAACTCAATATAATTTTCATACAAAACAACAATGTCAATCACAAAGCAACAACAAAAAACAAATAGATAGAAAACACACCAAGCTCTAAAGAAGAATGGAAACTTTCTTTTTCTTTGACCTGAACTCAAGAAAAAGAAGAACCATTTGTGGAAACAAGCATATACAACACACCAAGTAACTGTTTTGAGAGCTAAATCAAAAAGGGTAACAACTTTTTCTTCTGACCAACCACTTCTATACCAGTAAAAGTAATTGAACAGAAACATAACAAAATTGAAAGAAGAGAAACCAATAGAACAAAACTTTGTGACTTTAAACCAAGTGCTGGTAGGTGTCTCCTTAGACTCATTGACAACACAAGTTGTAATATTTTTCCAAACCCATGAGACTAAAACCGCAACAAGCAACAGTACATGAATTAAGCTAGATAACCCATAAAGGAAAATGGGTTTTAGAAGAAAATTGGTACCAAGGTTCATGAGTAAAGTGGAAGACAAAACAAACAACATAGTTATACGATGAAACAGAAAAAATAAAACTTGAATTTTTTTTTTCAGAGGGAGATGAAGATGGTATTGGATGGTTTTTAATAATGTGATATACGTCCACAAGTCCTAGCTCAACCGGCGCAAATGCTGAAATTGCTACGCCGGACGCTGTGACGAACGCCGCTCCACCACTTTAGTGTGTGAATTTTCAAGTGGCTATTGTCATTTTGTCTATCTAACAAAAAAAAAAATAGTAATGTGAGATTATTGTCATTTCGTCTATCTAACAAAAAAAAAAAAATAGTAATTTGATAATTAGGCTGAAATCTTGCATACTGTAATTGCAAATTAATGTTATGGAGATATGTATGACATCAACATGATATGCTACATGACATACATTCCTTTATTATATGATTCATATTTCATAGTGGCATTCATGATGTAATTAAAGATTAATGTTATGGAGATATGTATGGTATGAACATGATATGATAGCACAGCAGTTGTACATCCCTTTATTATATGATGATTCATACAGAGTCTCAATGAAAGGTGATGATGACACCCCGTATAATTTCTAGAATTTTATACCAGATATTACAACCTTATGATTTCATGAATATCAATAATACATACATGTTCCAACATGTGTACATTCATATATACATATATATAATCAATTTTGAAAGATATGGATGTGGAACAAACAATGCATGTAGGTAAACTTTTACATTAAGTGAATACTGTCGAGTGTGAGGGTTTCCAACAAAATTCGCCACCGGTAAAGCGTTAGATATAATAAAACAATACTTTTGCCGGCTACATGACCTCACATTAGGCAGTCAGGTTCAACTCCAAACTAACCAATTAATTTCTCTCTTTTGTTTTGTTTTGGCATACACTACTTAATACAAAATTCAGCCCATTAAGTAAATAAGGGAAACACTAACAAAGTAATTATCAACTAATTTTCATCTAATTCATGAATTAAGTAAACTTACTTTTCTCAAATATGGTTGTGAATCGTGAATGTGAGTTGAGCTGTCTTTTTGGTTGCTTTGCTTCAGGAAGAAGGAGACGATTTTTCTTGAATGAGAGGAAGAGGAAAAATGAGGGAATGAAATTTTAGGTGCTAAATTTAAACAAGTTTAAGGACAAAAAAGTCATTACAAAAGGAAAGATTCTATATGTTTCTTAATACCTATTATATATATATATATATATATATATATATATATATATGGATTTTGGACTGTCTTTTTTATTATTCCAATTATATTTTTAAACAAATTTTTCTATAATAATGTTATTTTGTTGGTGTTTTTTTTTACAAGATTATATTGTTGGTGTTATTAAAAAAGACAAGAATTTTTCTTATATTTATATTATTGTTGTCATTGGAAAAAATAAATATTGTTTGTTGAGTTTGTTACATTTGAAATTCAAATATTTATATACTTATAATTTTAATTCGTATCAAAAAATTTATATAAAATTTATAAAATATCATTTGTAATTTACACGCAAAATTTCAATAAAATATCATTGATAATCTACAAATGTTAGCGCAATAAAAAGAGCAGAAAGACGGACATGTGGGTGTCCGTCTTTCCGCTAGTAATTATAATCAAAATTTCATATAAACTATTTTTTGTCATTTACAAGTATTACCATAATAAAAAGAACGGTTAGTTTGCCCGTCTGAATGCTAGTATTATATAAAGTGTTAATTGTTGAAATAGTCGTATAAACAAAGATTTATGTAATTTGATATTCTTTCTATTTTATTCCTCAAACACTTCAGTCACACATGAAGCGATAACGCGGCAGCGAATCTTGCTAGGTAGTAGTGGATTTTTTATAACGTTGCAAAAGAAAAATTGGTCCCGAATTTTTTTTCCTAACATTAATTAACAAGCTGAAATAAAAAAAAAATTTAGACTATTTTCCCTCGTAAACATAGAGTCCGTAAAAGTGATCAAGAAGTCAAAATTTTTTTAATATTTTTTTTGCAGACATAATAAGAACGTTGTTTTTGAAGAAGCTAAAATGAATTTTTTTTCCCAGAATGTTTTTTTGACTAAGGCTGTGTTTGATAAGGATGAAAAGCTAGCTTATAGCTTATTTAATTAGCTTATAAGCTTGTTGGATCAAAACATGACGTGTTTGGTAACAAGCTTTTCTCGTGAGCTTATAGCTTTTTCTGAGATGCTATTTCAAGTAGCTTTTGAGCTTATAGCTTATATCTTCTTATATTCTCTTCCAATTTTAACCTTATTATTTTAATTTTACTATTTTTTAATAAAAAAACTACTCATATTCATATGTAACTACCCACTTTTTATATCTTTTCAAAAAAAAACTGCACACTTTTTATATATTGGTGCAACCAACTTACGTACTACTCATGTATCACTCCAGTTGTAGTTTTTTTTATATTTTCTTTGTTCACTTTTTTTTACGTTGCTCTTAGTTAAATAATTTTTTTTAATTGATTCATAAAACACATTTATCATTTTGGAGATGAAGGTAATTTGAAATAAATTTAAATATTTTAAAAAAATAAATAAGTAAAAAAATTATGTATATAATTTATGAAAAAAATATTAAACAAACATGTCCTTTTATGTCATTTTATATTTATCAGTCATTTCAACAGCTAATTTTACCAAACACATTATTTTTAATAAGCGAGTTTTTCAGCTATAAGCTATCAGCTAGCTTATAACTTATTTTTACCAAACAGAGCCTAAAAAGGAATTATATTAACCAACTTTCTTTATTTACCCCGCACAAGGAGTGCTAGAGAGAAGCAAAGAGAAAAGAAATGTTACATCAAACACGGGTACCGTACACCAAAAAGAAAGCAAAGAGAACCATTACAAGAAATTAAAAGCATTTAGCCACCATATGTGGTAGTCAAAAGCAAGGTTATTTTATTGTGCTTCGTTTTCAACCGGTCAAAAGATTGCGCCTTGATGATGTCAAGCAAGTGGTCAATATTATCATTTTTATTTTTGAAGATTCTTGCATTTCTTTCTTTCCATAACACTCAAACGGTAGAAAACCAAATTAAGCGAATAATGTCACACTTGCATTTAGAGAAACCTTTGAAGGACCCGAACTAATCTAAATGATCGGGAGTACGAAAATGAGTAACCATGACAAAGTCTAACCAATCGGAAACAACGATCCAGATTTGACAGAAAAAGTCGCAGGGAAGAAAAAGATGAGCCGTGTTCTCTAAATTACCACACTCTCCCACACAAGATTGAGAAGTAGCCGGAACCACCCCTCTCTTGAACAGATTGTCATTCGTTGAAAGGTGATTGAGAAGGAGACGCCATAGAAATAGATTGACTTTTAGAGGAACATCTTTATGCCAAAATACAAGGTTGTCATTTGCAATGATATGTTGATTTGCTGATTGTTGAAAGAAAATAATAAGCATTATTGACATAATTAGAACGTTAAAATTAGATCTTCCTTGTAAAATTAGAATTTTTCAGAAATGGACAGATTAATTGTGAAATTTTGAATCGCCAAAAAATCAAACACCAAAGCAACACAAATCTCGATCTAGAAATTAAATTTTGAGCTAATATTTTTCACAAACCTCTATTAAAATACATAAAAAGGATCTGGAAAGTTTCATAGCATTTCGAATAACCATAGATTTATTATAATTTTTCGATAAAATATGTAAAATTACAATTTTATTCCAAGTAATCACATACTCACAGGTCAAATTATGTTTCTCAATTTTGCAAGAATGTTTATAACATCATAAGAACATCAACTATAAAGTTTTTGCATTTTTAAAGGAGAATAATTAATTATGAAATTTTAAAGAAATTCATAATTACAGAAAACAAAAATTCATAATTAATCTGTCTCTCGTTTAAAAACTGGGAGTGAGAGGGGAAGGGAGAATGAAAAGAGGGGGTGGGGAAGGTCCGGAAAGCCCTCACTATCTCGTGGTAACAAAAATGTATTGTTCTCGGGTATATCAATATTCAGTCTTCGGTTCATATTTCGGCGACCAATCCCTCCTAATTCACATCTTTGTTGAAAAAATTTTTTTTGTAATTCCATACATAAAGATTCAGGAAATATGGGATCTCCGCCTACACAAGCAAATTGTCGATAAAACTCCAAAATGGCATTTTCTTTTGACCCTATTTTTTTTTCCTCCTTTTCATTGAGGAAAGACAAAAAAATTTCGGGGTAGCAAACGTTCTCAAGAATTTCGCTTAAATTCGAACCCATAGCTGATGATAGAACTAGAATAGATATTTTCTGTTTCCTACTTACACGAGCCCATATCCTTGCTTTTCTATCAATTTCTAACTCTAATCTTCCCCCCCAATCTGATATTATTGTGCCAGTATAGACTGAAATGCATTTTTTATTCCATTCATAAATCTATTTTCTTCCCTATGAGTTCTAGTCTCAATACGAATACTAGGACAGAGGTCTTCTAAACCTTTGGTATAGGTTCAAATACCATTTGTACAAATCAGAATCCACCCCGTTAAATTGGAAACAGTACCTAACCCTCTCCTCAGATCGTGAGGGAAGTTCCGCTCCCGAACCATCCAGGTGCAGAAAAACCCAAATCGATATGAATGGAGGATGCCTCTGGAACTTCTTTTTCTTGAATCTCATCGGATCAATCGGCCAGGCGGGAACCCAGAAGATGAATTGGGGTTAATTGGTGCATAAAATAAGGACTTTCCATCTGGGGCCTCTTTCGATTTAACCTTACTGGTTCCTGCTTTCTACCCATAGTTAGCATGTATCTCCCCGAGTCATACTTGAGTATCACATTGTAGACCCCCACCCCAACTCTATCTTCCTTATCAGTGAACCCAACCAAATTCAATGTCTTTCTTTGACTCTACACCTCTACACTTTGGAAAAGTGCCGATTTTCAAGAAAGGGAATCTTATGATATGTTAGGAATCTCTTATGAGAATCATCCGCCCAACTAAAGAGGGGGGATAAGTTTTTACATTTACAGAAGTAAGTGGGAATTGATATCATAGGCTAAGTTAAAAACAGGCATTCTGATATAAATTGGTTTGTTCCTTTTCGATTCGACTTTTTTTGTTGTTATTTGAATTTTCAATTTATCCGGTAAACTACTGGGGGCCCATGTAGCCCATGCCGGATTAATCTGTGATATTCTAAATATACCTTCAAAATTGGGAAACAAAATTTGACTCGTGAGTTCCTTAAAAAAAAAAATTGACTCGTGAGTATATGCTTACGTGGGAAAAAATTAAAATTTTGCACGTTTTGGTCAAAAAAATTAAAATAATCAAAGCTTCTTCAGAATGCTATACAACTTTAAGGATTCTTTGTATGTATTTTTACAGAGCACTCAGCAAAAAATCTGCTCAAAATTCGATTTTTAGTTTGAGGTTTCCATTGTTTGAGTTTTTGACACTTTAAAAATTTATCATTAATATGTCCCTACTCGAAAAAAATTTATTTTATGATTTATGGTGAAGGTCTTATTTTAACGTCTTAAACATTCATGCAAAAAAACATGAAAAAAATTGACTTCTAGGCCAAGTTCCTAGACTTTATGTCTGCATGTAAAAAAACGATTCATTTTTTCCATATCAACGCCTCATGTGTGATTGGGCTGCTGGAGGGCCAAAATAGAAAGAATCTCAAACTACAGGGTAGAATCTTTGTTTTTATTTTTACAAAGGCTATTTTCAGACTTCGCGTATATTCAACAATTAACCCTTATATAAATTGTTTCATTATCAATACTATAAATACTAGCGTAAAGACGAGCACTAATGTGTCTGCCTATCTGCTTTTCTACTGCAGTTAATTATATTTCAAAAAGCTCTTTTAATAGTGTCAAATATACTCTCATAAAATAATGGCTTAATTGCACTTTTGCCCCCTATCTTTTTCCAATTGTGCGATTTTGCACCCCCATACTTTTAATTGAGCGATTTTGCACCCTCTCTTTTACCCCCTTTCTGATTTCATAGCCCCTCATGTGTTTAAGTGCTGATGTGTCCCATTTTGCTGACGTGTCTTCAATTAATGATGTCCAGGTGTGGTCTTTGAGCTTATGTGGCATGGATGAATTGGCAAACAAGATGTTAGTCACCAAAATGGATGATGATGTGACGAAAATACCCATGGCTCTCTCAAACTAATTAGTTTCCCCACCCCCACTAAATCGTGATCTTCAATTCCAAGATTGGATTTTCTTCAAAATCTTCTTCCTCCTCACAACCATCTTCCACCTTCATAATCTTTTATCCCACGATTAATTTTTCTCTTCCTCTTTCTCAAATTCATATCACATCACAGAATCACTAGTACAGAAAACACAAGTCGGGTGAAAATGACTTTTTAAGTCGGTTCTGTACCCGACTTATAGGTGGCCGACTTAATAACCATTTTGTTTTTAAGTCATTTTTTGACCCGACTTAAAAGATTTTTTTAAATCGGATAACCCGATTTAAAAGAACATATTTAAGTTTGTTCACCCGACTTAAAATCTATTCATTTTTTAAAAAAAAAAACATTTTTTTTACCCGACTTAAAAGATCTTTTTAAATCGGGTAACCCGATTTTAAAGAACATATTTAAGTTTGTTCACCCGACTTAAAATCTATTTTTTTTCAAAAAAAAACATTTTTTTGACCCAACTTAAAAGATCTTTTTAAATCGGGTAACCCGATTTAAAAGAACATATTTAAGTTTGTTCACCCGACTTAAAATCTATTTATTTTTTAAAAAAAAAACTTTTTTATCTTACATATACATGATTATAACAAAACAAAATTTCATGCACAATGATTTAACACAAAATATCATCATAAAACCATAATTTCATACTGTGAAAATAAAATCATAGCTACAAACTCATTCATTAATACATAATCATTCACAAAATATAAACATTCAATTCACAAAATATTTTCCAAGTTCTAACCTCATCAAGCCTTGATTTTGAGCATTAAAATAAACCCAAAAAAATAATCATTCAATTCCCATCCATGTTTCTCAAATATAACCCAATCACCAAACTTAGGACTAATGTCTCTCTCTAAAGCAACTTTAAACTCTGAGGTATTAAACATTTAGATAGAGAAGTAATTTTGCATAGCTTATATTGACTGGCTTATCACATGAAATGAACAATAATATATAGTTGAATACCCAAAAAAGAGAAATGTCTTGTAACTGAATATTTAACTATGGGTGTTTGAGATAAATAAAAGGGAAAAAAGATAGAAATTGATAATCCATCAGAATGCAGAAGTTCGGAAGTGTAAAGAGACTACATTGGTTTTTCTGTTTCGGGGTTGGCAATCAAGGGTTATGTTTGTCAAAGTCTGTCACGAAATCTGACCTTCTCCTTGTCCCTCATATAAATTATTATGGGAGTAACAACTAACAGCCCCAAATGCAAAATGAATTTTGAAATTGCTCTTCATCTAACTGGTTCTTGACTTTCCATTATATAACTCAGGAGGATCCAAGGGGCATGGCATTATGTTTTGCAGCTATGGCGTGGAGATATATCGATATCGTCTCAATTTTGCAGGTTCAAATAAGAAATTCCTACAATATTAAGGGAGCAACAGATGATATTAGAGGCTGAAATCAAACCCTCTTCATCACTAAACATGTAGCGGTCAGCGGACTGCGGTGATAGCCTCCTAACAAAAGAGTACTTCTCATCACCAGAAGCAACGGATTCTTTGAGAGACTGCAACACCTTCAATGGAGCTATGATGTAGTCAACCCTAGACAAGAGCAATATAAAGCAAAAAAATTAGGGTATTGTATAAATAAAACTTAAACGAGGAATTAAGTTGGATATGACTGTATGGTAGTCTTTACATACCCCAGAAGACTAAATAGGTCCTGCTTGTTGCGAACTGCTGCTGCCATCAACTTTGACTTATGTCCATATTTGTGAATATAATTGTAAGCCTTTGTGACCTGAAACAATAACAATAACAATAACAATACCAATAACAATAACAATAGTAATAGTAATGCTTTCAGGTATAAGCTTGATTAGTAATTGACATAAATTTCTAGCCTAGGCTTTGATTCTTGCCTGAACTAAGATGGATCCCACAAGTCATACCAACATTTCTCACTTAAATTAGACCACAAAAATGTATCACGTCTCAATTTCTAAGATTTCACAAAGAGCTTTAACAGTTTATTTTCACAAAAGTAAATCTAAAATCTAATCAGAGTAAGAGCATGAGTGGAAGAGCCATTTTGAACAACAGACCAATGCCAACCCAGGATCCTCTCCATTTAGCTTGGCAGATTCTATCTCTTTGTCACCAGAATGATTACGCGCCGAGTCCTAAAAATGGCACAAAGTTTAACCAAGATTCCCTAATAAATGTTATCTGAAAGACATCAATCAAACATATATAGAAATTACCTTGACGTGGCCAACAAAAAGTTGAATAACAGAAGCACCAGCTTGAGGAGCCTGTAAAATTGATAACAGTAGCATCAGATTCCACCAAGGCAGTAGGCATGTGTGTTTTGTTAAGCATTGAGGTTCAAAAACTGTGAAAAGCTTGTCTCTAAACAGATTGACAACTACATGCTGTCGAGAACTTAAAAAAAATGTGGAGTATTAAGGGTTCAAAAACTGCAATGCTTGTTCCTAAACAGATTGAGAACTACTTGCTGTCAAGAGATTCAAAATGTGTACATGAAGGTGAGAAAAACACAAGAAGGAGGTTGAATTGTGTTGGCTTTTTCTCTCTCAAAAACTAAGGTTAGTTCAGAATCAGATATAGATCAGATTCTGAAACTATTTTCAGAGGTGTTTTGCAGCGGATATAAAGTAAATGAGAGAGACAAACAGTTTATCCTGGTTCCTTCCACAACCTGGAAGTAGTCCAGTCCCCTTGTCACTTACAAGAGATTTTCACTATAATCACAAAGATTACAATTGCTCAAGCACAAAGTAAGAGACTTCCTATGCTCAAACACAAATAAGAGACTTCCAATTGCTCAAACACTAAGTAAGAGACTTCCTATTCTCAAACACAAAGTAAGAGACTTTTAATCAAACAGAATTACAAAGAATATGTTTGAGTTGAACACTTAATATACAATCAGTGGTGTTCACAAAATACAACACAGATTTAAGACTCTATACTTAAGAAATTCTAAGATAAGAGGTTTGTAAGAATTTCTAAGTTATTTGATGACTTTCAGATTTGGCATAATTGCGTTTCCAGAAAACAGAGTACTGTGTTTTCAGAGTCTTGAGTCTTAATCTTCTTCTTCAAATCTTCAATCCTTTATAGAGGAATAAAGAGCTGTTGAGAAGAGCCAGATTCATCAAAAAAGTCGTTGCAATAGAAGCTATATCCAACATTAATTCCTTCCTGACATTGTGTGCGAAACAGAAGAACAGAGAAATGGAATTTTGAATTGTTTCCTTAAAACAGGGAGAATGTTTCGTCCAAGGAGACAACTGTTGCAAAGAGCGGTTCTGATCGTACAGTACTTTACTGTTGACAGTGACAGTTGTTGACTTCTGCTTTTCCTTAAAACTCAGACTTCAGAAGCTGGTCTTCAGACACTGTTCATCAGACGCACTTCTTCAGAAGCTGGTCTTCAGACACAGTCTTCAGACGCACTGTTCATCAGACGAAGTCTTCAGAAGCTGGTCATCAGACGCTGTCTTCAGAAGCTGGTCATCAGACGCTGTCTTCAGAAGCTGGTCATCAGACGCTGTCTTCAGAAGCTGTTCATCAGACGTTGGTCTTTCAAACGCACCTTCAGACGCTGGTCTTTCAGACTTGCAACACAAGCTTCAATATTTTCCTTTTGCTCTTAACTTGATCTTTCAGAACCACCATTAGATACAACAATTAATTATATGGTTCTGCACACTTAGAACAAGCATTAGCATATTCAATTTTCTTTTTAACACTTTGTTATCATCAAAACTCAAAAGAGACTTGTTCATACATTTTGTTCTAACAATTTTCCCCTTTTTGATGATGACAAACATAAGTATTAATAGAAAATTGTTGTTAATTTAATTAACAAGTTGACTTCAGGGTCTGAGGTTTGTAAGCTCCCCCTGAGTCTGATAATTCACAAGGTGAGGTTTGTAAGCTCCCCCTGAGTCTTATCCAGATTAATTAAATTCAGTTTAAATCAAACAGGTGAAAAATCAAACTGTTTCTGAGTGATTTTTCACAAAATTATCTCACAAAGGCTAGGAGATGAGAAGCTGTTCTCCTAAGTTAATTAATTATCAGAAATTAACTTATATTCTGTAAGCTCAGAGCCTAAAATACTTGTTACTTTTACTCCCCCTTTTGTCATCAACAAAAAGAAAATTCAAGAATTTTTAAGACTGTTCAGAGCATTTTGTTCAGTACCACTGAACTGTTTCAGACACAATTGTTCAGAACATATGGTTCAGTACTGCCGAACTCTTTCAGACACAATTGTTCAGAATATATGTTTCAGTACTACTGAACTTTTTCAGACAGAATTGAGAGTTTTTAAATGGGTCTGAAAACTGAACGTGTAAGATGAGAAATTGAAAGTGTGAAAGTGTTTTGAGTGTTTTTGTTAAAACGTTTCAGAAACTGAGAACAGAAAAACATTAAACACAACTGCACATTAATGACTTTAGGAGGGACAAAGTACAACTTTCAAAGCTAACTCATCACTGCCCATCAGTTATAACCTATCAGATTCTGACCATGTGTTAGACAACTGTTCAGATTCACTCTCATTAGTGGGCCTCGTGTAAAGTGTCCACTTATAATGAGTTTTATCAGAAGTCAAAAATTCAGATTCTGAAACTCAGACTCTGATGTCTTCAGAAGCTGAACTTTCTTCAGACTCTCAAAGTGAGTGTCTGTTAAGTCTTAGCTTCTGATGAACTTCAGATTCTCAGTTTCTATTCAGAGTCAAGCAATTTTTTCAAGGGATGAAATGCATGTTCAAATTCTTTTTAATAAAATTAAATATGTCTTCTGTGAGGGGTTTTGTAAATCACTTTCCACCCTAAGATTATCAAAGACTTAACCAACTTAAGTGTGGTTACTCTATTGATTGCACCACAATCAGCTTCTAGTTTGTCTCTGAAAATTGGAAAAGCTCCAACCACATTATCTCTACTATCTAGCTGAGGAACATCCTCAAGGTCTAAAGTCTTCTTGTTGCCAAATGCTATAAGTGGACTCACCCAAGTGAAGGTGAGAAGACTCCAAATTCCAGCATTTGAAAAAGGAGTAACAGTGTCACTCCCTTTAGTCTCTTTTAACTCTAAAGCATTATCATTACCATTACCAACATGTGTATCACCATTCAAAAGAGGCTCATGAATAGTTCTATCTCTTTCTTCACTCTCAAGTTTCACACAATACCCCACATAACAAAAGAACAAACCAACACAAAATGACACTACATCAGAAACCATGCATTGATACGTTAACTCAATGTGATTTTCATCAACAACAACAATGTCAACCACAAAACAATAACATGAAACAAAAAGATAGAAAACACACCAAGGTCTAAAGAAGAATGAAAACTTTCTTTTTCTTTGACCAAAACTGAAGAAAAACAAGAACCCTTTGTGGAAACAAACAAAAACAACAAACCAAGTAACTGTTTTGAAAGCTAAATCAAAAAGGGTAACAACTTTTTGTTCTGACCAATCACTTGTATACCAGTAAAAGTAATTGAAGAGAAACAGACCAAAATTGAAAGAAGAGAAACCAATAGAACAAAACTTTGTGACTTTAAACCAAGTGCTGGTAGGTGTCTCCTTAGACTCATTGACAACACAAGTTGTGATTTTTTTCCAAAACCATGAGACTAAAACCGCAACAAGCAAAAGTACATGAATAAAGCTAGATAACTTATGAAGGAAAATGGGTTTTAGAAGAAAATCGGTTCCAAGGTTCATGAGTGTAATGGAAGGCAAAATAAAAACTTGGATTTATTTTTGACAAATTGTGAAATTTTGGTTATGGAGGTTGTTTTATGAAGAAAAGGGTGTAGTGGGATAACTCATGTGATTGAAAGAAAATTAATGTTGTGGAGATATGTATGAAATTAGAGTAATAGTCTCATAATTAATTATTGAAGTCTATTTTGAAAATGTAACAAATTTTTAGATTTTCTCTATACATATGAAGGCTGCGTTTAACCTGGGAAAGCAGGATTGCTTCCCAGGATGGGAAAGTGGGACCTGCACCCACAGGTGGCAGTCCATACCGGTAAATCCAAAAAAAAAAAAGCGCACGGTCGTGTATTAAAAAGCACGGACCGTGCTTTTTTTTGTTTTTGTTTTGTAAACGCACGGTCCGTGCGTTTACAAAACGCACGGTCCTTGCACGGACCGTGCGTTTACAAAACAACAATTACACGTGCTTTTTTGTGGAACAATGCTTTTTTGTGGGACCGTGCTTTTTTGTGGAACAATGCAACAATTACACGTGCCACCTATCCATTATATGGACATTTATTTGGTCACATATTATGATTTTAATTTAAGCCCATTTCATGATATTCCCCTACGAGACAGAACGACCCATATTGTTTCTTTCATTAAATAGCACGGACCGTGCAAAAAAAGCACGGACCGTGCAAAAAAAAGCACGGCCCGTGCAAAAAAAGCACGGACCGTATTATAAGAGTGACTTAGAGGTTGAATTTTTTCACGATTTTTTGCAGGCATGTTTAGGACATAAAAACAACATCGCCCACAAAAAACGAGAATTTTCCGACAAGAGACGGATTAAATATGAATTTTTTACGCGCCAAAAACTCAAGAACGCGAAACAACAAAACATGCACCTAGAAAACGAATTTTGAGCTGGTTTTTTGCAGACACCTCTATAAAAATACATATAGAGGATCTGCAAAAAACCAGCTCAAAATTCGTTTTCTAGGTGCATGTTTTGTTGTTTCGCGTTCTTGAGTTTTTGGCGCGTAAAAAATTCATATTTAATCCGTCTCTTGTCGGAAAATTCTCGTTTTTTGTGGACGATGTTGTTTTTATGTCCTAAACATGCCTGCAAAAAATCGTGAAAAAATTCAACCTCTAAGTCACTCTTATAATACGGGCGCGCGCGCGCTCGCGGGCACGCGCGAGCGAGGAAATCCAACCAATTGTTTCCGGATCAAGAAAAGAAAAAAATTTCAGATCTAAACAAAAATATAAGAGTGTAAAAGAGAAATGAAAAAAATATGGTGTAGACAGTCTATGATAAAAATCGTGTATTCCCGATCTAAACAAAAATATAAGAGTGTAAAAGAAAAGGACGGACCGTGCAAAAAAACACGGACCGTGCAAAAAAAGCACGACCGTGCTTTATTTTTCTTTGGTGACGGTCGTCACCAAATAAATCTGGCCAACCCGTCACAACCAGAAAAAATTTAAAGCAAGTATGTAAAAGAAAAGCACGGACCGTGCAAAAAAAGCACGGACCGTGCAAAAAAAGCACGGACCGTGCAAAAAAAGCACGACCGTGCTTTATTTTTCTTTGGTCCAGAAAAAAATTTAAAGCAAGTATGTAAAAGAAAAGCACGGACCGTGCAAAAAAAGCACGGACCGTGCAAAAAAAGCACGACCGTGCTTTATTTTTCTTTGGTGACGGTCGTCACCAAATAAATCTGGCCAACCCGTCACAACCAGAAAAAAATTTAAAGCAAGTATGTAAAAGAAAAGCACGGACCGTGCAAAAAAAGCACGACCGTGCTTTATTTTTCTTTGGTCCAGAAAAAAATTTAAAGCAAGTATGTAAAAGAAAAGCACGGACCGTGCAAAAAAAGCACGGACCGTGCAAAAAAAGCACGACCGTGCTTTATTTTTCTTTGGTGACGGTCGTCACCAAATAAATCTGGTCAACCCGTCACAACCGGAAAAAAATTTAAAGCAAGTAGCAGGTGATGAATCTACACCGTCTAAATATAAAATTATTATATCTAAGGCTGAGTTTCAACTTTCCCATCCTGGGAAGCAATCCTGCTTTCCCAGGTTAAACGCAGCCCATATGAAACGGTAGCAGCTGTACATACCTTTTATTATAAGATAAGATGATGATTCATATATTTAGGTGTAAATGGCATAATCTTAGGCATTTATTATGGCCCGTTATTTGTTATGGTAATAATGCATAATGTCAAGTTTGAAGAATCTCTCACTGTACTGACCTTCTGTTTATGCATTATATCTATGATCAAAGAATCTCTCTGCCTCATTGGTTTCAGGAAGAAGGGGAGAATTGAGAGGAAAAGGAAGGGGCCCACTTACTTTTCACTTCTGTAGTATGGGGAGGTTTAGCCTGGGAAAGCTGGTTTTTCCCCACCATGGGAAAGGCTAGTTTTAGGCATTAGATTAATCAGGAACACGATTGTTATCATGGACTGTCTATATCATATTTTTTTCATTTCTTTTTTACACTCTTATATTTTTGTTTAGATCTGAAATTTTTTTCTTTTCTTGATCCGGAAACAATTGGTCGGATTTTCTCGCTCGCGCGTGCCCGTATTATAAGAGTGACTTAGAGGTTGAATTTTTTAACGATTTTTTGCAGGCATGTTTAGGACATAAAAACAACATCGCCCACAAAAAACGAGAATTTCCCGACAAGAGACGGATTAAATATAAATTTTTTACGCGCCAAAAACTCAAGAACGCGAAACAACAAAACATGCACCTAGAAAACGAATTTTGAGCTAGGTTTTTGCAGATCCTCTATATGTATTTTTATAGAGGTGTCTGCAAAAAAACCAGCTCAAAATTCGTTTTCTAGGTGCATGTTTTGTTGTTTCGCGTTCTTGAGTTTTTGACGCGTAAAAAATTCATATTTAATCCGTCTCTTGTCGGAAAATTCTCGTTTTTTGTGGGCGATGTTGTTTTTATGTCCTAAACATGCCTGCAAAAAATCGTGAAAAAATTCAACCTCTAAGTCACTCTGATAATACGGGCGCACGCGCGCTCGCGGGCACGCGCGAGCGAGAAAATCCGACCAATTGTTTCCGGATCAAGAAAAGAAAAAAATTTCAGATCTAAACAAAAATATAAGAGTGTAAAAGAGAAAAGAAAAAAAATATGGTGTAGACAGTCTATGATAAAAATTGTGTATTCCAGATCTAAACAAAAATATAAGAGTGTAAAATAAAAAGGAAAAAAATTTGGTGTAGACAATCCATGATAAAAATCGTGTTCCTCAACAATCTTAGGGTTAGAAGGTTGCTTTCCCTTGGTGGGAAGCAACCTTGCTTCCCCAGGCTAAACGCAGCCCTGTAGTATGTCCAGAAAGTGGCTAAACACTGTTAATTCCAAAACAATCCTTTCCCTTTTTTTTTAACGGAAGACTCGTACCTTTTTATTTATTTTTTTAAGATGCATACATATAAGTTAGGGAAAAACTTATTGTTTTTTTAGGTGTTTTTATATGATTGTTAACTAAACTTAGTGTTTTTTACGTGTTTGATATCCTTTTCAAAAACTGTTTTTAAGTTTTTAAAAATTACAAAAGAGTAAAACTTGTTTGATATCTTTTTGTAACTAGATGTTTTCAAAACAGTTCCCTTTTTCAGTTTTTAGGCATCGTTTGACCTGACTTTTTTACAGTCTAAAAGCTACTTTAAAACAAAGTTAAAATTAAGAGCTTTAAGAAAGAAGTTAAAGTTGTTTGGTTACTTTATTATTTTTTTAGTTTTAAAGCTGTTTTTAAGTTAAAAGTTGTTTGGCAAAATATTCGTGAGCAGATACAAAAACTCATTCATGAATCAGTACTGGGACAATGTCGCGCATTGATGTGACTCGAATCTTATCCGAATCCGACAATGGCAATGTTGCTTTTCTGTCTCTCGGCTTGGGTTCGGGTCGATTGAAGCTTGTCATTGGATTTATCATATCGATACGATATGCAGTTATAATCTTTTATATTTATTACTCCCTTCGTCTCACAATATGTGTCATTTTTCTAAATTTTTTGTCTCAAATTATTTATTCATTTTACAATATCAATACAACATTTATTACTTTTTTCCACTAACATACCCTTATTTATTGCATTTTAATCATCTATAATTATTCCACTAATCATAATTAATAAGAGTGTTTTAGTAAATGATACACATCTTGCTATTAAAATTAACAATATTAATCATTTCCTTAATAATCGTGTAAAGCTCAAATAAGACACTTATTGTGAGACGGAGATAGTATTACTGATTGCCTCTTAACATAGTTCAATTGTGAGAGTGGCGCAATTGTGGTCACTGGTTCTAGTTCTTTTTTCAATTTTTTATTTAAATTGTGGTTCTTATTATTTTTTATATGAATTTAATGGGGTGGGTTGACGGTCCAAAACAATTTTGCACACACAACCAATCAAAACATTCTGAATTGACACGTAAATTAAAAACATTATATGATGTGGCAATTCTAAATATTTTGATTGGTTGTGTGTGCAAAGTTATTTTGAACTGTCAACCGACTACCATTAAACTCTATTTATATTTACATTGTAAGTGTGAATAATGATTAAATACTTTGCCGTGAATCAATCATGTTGAGCCAAGTTAAATAATGTGAAGTCATGATTTCACTTTGGTTCAATTATTATTAGTGATTTCTAGAAAAAAAATTAAGGTATTGTTTTTGTTTTTTTATAGGATACTTAGGTACCGTTTGACCCGACTTTTTTCTACTTTTCTACAATTTTAAGGAGAAGGTAGACCAAACACAATATCTATTAAGTACTTACTAAAAAAAGTATTTTTTTTATAATGCATAAAATTGAATGGAATGAGCTTTGATCAAAAGTTGTTTAAAGGAACTTTAGAACTACTTAACACGGCAAGCTTGAATTCTTTTCCATTCATATACCCTATTTGATTCACGCTGGCACCATTTCTTTTATTTTTTAATATTATATTTTATTTTTTCTTCCATTTAATTTTATTCATGTTGGACATCTTTACTCCATTTACGTTATATATATATATATATATATAAAGAGAATTTGGTTATAAGAATGTTATATTGTTCGTGTCATTCAAAAAGATAAGAATTTATATTATATTATATTTGTTACATCCTAGGTATCATTAAAAAAAATATTTATAGTTTGTTACAATATGAAAGCGCAATATATATATATATATATATATATATATATATACACACACACACACACACACACGCACTATAGATATATTCTTCAGCTCCACAAAAAATATTTTAAACATTTTTTCCCTTCAAAAAATATTTTAAACATTTTTTTTATTTATTATGTTAATTCATAATAAATTCAAAGCTTTGTATAATATTTTGTCAAACAACTTTCAATTTAAAAATAGCTTTAAAACTAAAAAAAATAAACTAACCAAACAACGTTAAAGTAGCTTTTAGAATGTAAAAAAGTCAGGTCAAATGATGTCTTAGAATTTAAAATAAGGAGTGATGAAGGATTGTAATTAAGGATAACATGTTGTTTTAGAATAAATTATGATGGAGTAAATTTAGGAGATTAGTTTTATGATGACAACTTGGGTACCCATCAATAAAAGGTGAGTAACACAACCCATGCTGAGTTGGCACCAATCAAAGTTATTTGTTTGTTTTCTATTATTTTTAATGTTATATAAATACATAGTTTTGATTGGGCCAACTCAACATGGGTAGTATTACTCACCTTTCATTGATGGGTAAACAAGAATTTCCCTATTATTCTATTTATCTTTTAGTAACAAACTATTTAGGAATTCTAGTATAACAGTATTGCTATTTTTTAGTTGTTATAGTTATCTTATTATGAGTGTGCATCAACTTATATAAGCATTGTAGACTTATGATTAGAATCAATGAAAACTAATCAAGTTTCCTTTCTAACTTCTCTCTTAAATTCTATATCGTATCCTTTTTGTTCAATTATAAGTAAATATGAGTCATATACTCAACATTAAGAAATGGTAAGCCTGCATAAAACATCCTATATGATAGCACTGTAAAAGAAAAATCATGGAGAGAGATCATCCACAGTGGCAAGGCTAGGTTTCCATTCCAAACCCCTATATATTCTTCCCTTTGGAAGTGGTGCAACAAAAGGTTTCTTCCCTTTTATTCCCTTTCTTCTTGAATATCTTGCACTTGACTTACTCTTTGAAACATAAAACTCCTTTGCAGAGAAATATGATTCCTCTGCATATTCTCCACCTTGAGACATATTCATATTTGCAATATTCACTTTCTCTTCACCTAGCCAATTTGCCTCCTTGACCTCACAGTTCTCATGGATAATGGATTCATTTGGAGGTGCAGTTACTCCATTTGGAACACTGGTTTTGCTATTCTCTTTGGTTTTATCTTGTGGTGGATGCTTACGCTTCACCTTGTTCTTTCTTCTTGGATTTTCATTAGTGTGTTCCAATAGGCCTAAAGAATGAACAACACGCTTCAGCATAGTCTCCAATGTTTCATACTCGTTTGTAGCAAACAATGTTGGTAAGAAATGAGCATGAGGAAATTGGAATACTACTTAAGAACTATATATATAATACATGTGATTTTTGTTTCCTATAACCAGCTGTATATCTCTTGATATCTTCACCCCCCATAAGACAATAATGAATGATTCTTTTTTGCTTAGGACCTTGTTTTGTTTTTTATGGCAATTGTTAGTATTATTAGTAATATTATGGAGGTGGTGATCGAACTCTTAACATCTTTATCACTTAATTTCATTCTTTCTTTCTAGAATGAGAACAAAAGTTTTCTTTGACATGATAAAAAAGCATCCATTCTTCCTCAAAATTAACGTCATGGTTTGATGTTGTGCCAACTTTGCAGATGCATTCTTGTGTTTATTTAAATTTGTTTGACACATCTAAATGAAGATAAAATAGACATGACATTAAGGGTAAAATAGACAGAATTGTACAGTAAAATTCTGTATGGTTCATGTCATCCATGTATACAATACTCTTGATCAGGAGGGGAAAAAGAAGAAAAATGTATTGCTTGACCTTGAAAACTAGGAGTGCAAAAACAAGACATGTATTGTACACAAATTTTCAGCTTTTGTAACGCTGTACTAACATAGCCAAATGAATATTTTTATGACTTCATGTTATCTACTCGATATTACTATTGCTGTAAATCGCAAATAGTGAAAAACAACAATTTATTCAAATTATGTTAAGATGCCGCTATGCTACTATAAACAACACTTTATACTATAGTGTATCGCTTAACAATATCAATTTATTCAAATTAGGCTACGCTATATTGCTATACAGATGCATATCATACTATCTCTCGTTGAGATAGTGTGAGAAATTTCGAATCTCATGATATAACCACTCTACTAACGTCGTAGATTATTAGCTTAATTTTTCTATTCAGCTCTTCCTTAACAATTAAAGCTCACAACCCATGGAAATAAGAGAAGAAATATCAGAGAATTCTGAAAACTAAATGTATACACTTCAGCTTCAGAATGAAGTGCCATCAATCATGGGCAAATCGTATTTCTTTCACTCAAATACATATATTGACGTAAAATACATTACATTTACAGCTATAAAATAAACAGTTATATATGGTCAACTATCAGGAGGACAAAGTATCCGCATTTTGACTATTTATACAGTTGAAAGTCGACACAAGCACAAAAGAGGAGTTTGAATGAACGTTTTCTTGAGTGAATATTATTTCCCTTCTTGTCAAATCGTATTTTGTCAATAAAACAAACATATCCACAAGTTTTTTATGCTTTTGCATCTGCAAGAGATGAGAACCTGGTAGTGTGAAATCTCCCCTGTGCATTTTGAACCAAAACTGATGCAGCTTCCTTCTTTGCTGAACTTTCACCAACCCTTTTGTATAAATTAATATGAATACATGGGACAGCAATAAAAAAAATGTTGCGTGCCCCACTAGCCGTTAATAGGAGAGAAGTTGAATATCTGTTCTGGAAACACAAATCATTCCATGGTATCAGCCTGTTTTCTAGTCAACCGAGCATATAAACCGTCTTTCAAGAGAAGTTCCCTGTGACTTCCATTCTGAGAGGCAGACAAATATGTTTCAGGTTAAAGCAAATATCTTGATAATAGAAAAATAAATGAATAAATGTAGCTTTTCATTCAAACACATGAAACCCAAATAGTTCCAGAAATACATGCGGATTGAAAAAAAGCCTTATTCTATTTGTATGTTCTGAGGGCAACCAAATCAAGTGTGGGAATAGTTATTCTCTTAATGGTGCTATCCTGTTATATATCCATCATGGTCCAGCAGAGAAATTTGAGGAGTCAAATTTGTATTTAAAATAATGCCGAGAAATGTTAAACCTTGCAGCTCAACTTTACAGTGTCAATGGATAAAAAAACAAGTGATGAATATATAAAGGATACTAACGTTTAAAAAGGAACATTTGTAAGAATAATTAGGGCATTCAAAATAAATCATCAAATCACCAACCTCGACTATTTGACCTCTATCCATTACAATAATCCTGTCAGCAGCTTGTATGGTAGAAAGCCTGTAAAGCAGATCATTCATTTCAAAACTAATACCAAAATATCAGTACCATTTAATTGACACTGAACAAAAGTATTACCTGTGTGCAATGACTATGACACTTCTCCTTGATGAAGAATCACTTCTAACCGATCGAAGAACACCCTACATGTAATGGAAACTGAAACATCAATATCCTCACTTATTATTTATCACCTATGAAAGCAAAAACATGACACTGACATGTAGAAACCGGTAATAATTTATAACAATGGAATTTATTTTATGTAATCTTATGTGTCAATGTCGTGCCAGTGTCAGACATTGACTCGTGTCGAACACCAGACACACCTTCAATCTGACAGGTAGGTGTTATATAGTTTATCACACTTCACATTTAGTGTCTCTAATTGCCATCCGGCTTCTAGTAATTATCATCTTCCATAATCATACCTTCACATTATGTTCACTTTCAGCATCCAGTGCACTAGTGGCTTCATCAAGAATCAATATTTTTGGGTCCCTAAGAATGGCCCTAGCGATGGCAATTCGCTGCTTTTGTCCGCCACTTAAAAGATCATCATCAACAAGTGTTTCATAACCACTAGGAAGTGCTGAGATAAAGTCATGAGCATAGGCCTGCTTCGCAGCCCACTCGATATCTTCCTGCTTTACATCTCGGGTACATCCATATCTGATGTTTGAGCTAATATCCATCCGGAATAGCTTCGGTTCCTGTATTATTAAAGTTTCAGTTATAAAAAAGGAGCTGTGTCGATTCAACTTATTTTGTCCTTGTCAGTTTCTCAAGTACCTGTCCTACATATCCGATTCTCTCTCTCCACCACATGACATCCAAGTCTTTATGAGGGACACCATCTATCAAAATCTGCAATAAAACATTTTGTTAATGTTTAAGTTAAAAATGTATCTTCCCTAAAACTATTACCAGCATGGCAGTAGGTACTATATCTATCTATGAGAAATCTCAAATCAATATCTGCAAAACACTGACTTAAGCTTAACAAGATCACAATTCGAAAAACCAAACAGTACAAAACAAAACATGATTGACCAAAGTTGATATTGGGTGGAAGAAAATAATCAAGTACAAGAAACTCAATCACTTACCAGTAAGGAATCTTGAATCTAAGGTATAAGCACCTGTATTCAGAACCCATGATATTCCCTAACCTGGTTAATAAAAGTGCTAAATTGTATTTTTTGTTCCTCTAGTTTGGGCTATATGCGATTTTGATCCCCCATTCATTTTTTGAGCTATTTTAGTCCCTCAATTTTAAAAATTAAGAAAATATTTTCCTACTGCCCATTTCCTTTCACATAAAAACCCTTGAAGTCTCATTTTTCATAAAAATGGGGCTTGATGATGTATTTAAGTTTTCAAATAATTTTAAAAGTAAAAAACTGATAGAATTTGGAAGGTTTTGTAGGATGTGGGATTAGAGTTTAAAGAGGGGAGAAAATTGAGATTTTTTATATTCAGTTAAATTTTATATTTTAATTTGTTTTTTAAGTGAAAAAATGTTTAGAACCATTTAATCAATTTAATTTATGGAAATTTAAATAGATTACGATAATTTTAAGATTTTGAAATAAATTGAAAGGGAACTTAATTGTAACAATAGAAAAGTTGAGTGAATAGGATTGCTCAAAAAAATATTGAAGGATCGAAATCGCACATATCCCAAATTGAAGGGATCAAAACTGTAATTAAGCCTATTAACAAGTAGGAACAATATTGTCAACGACGGAAGGCCAAAAATCCGCCATATAAACATGCCATTTCAACCTATGGTGCCGCCATGGCGGGCATTCCTTCACATAATTCCTATGGCGGTTGTACAAAAATCCGCCACGCCATACCGCTATGGTGGCGCCATGACCATTATTTAACACTTTGAACATCTTGTTCAACTGTAGATGTTAAAAAAATCATGTGATATGAAACATCCAATGGAAGAGAATATGGTCATTTTAGCAAAGGTAGAGAGCAAATGAGCAAATTCCTTTTGACAGCATACGTTGATTTGGCGAAAACAAAAAACAGAGAACCCCCTCCCCTATCAGACATCAAAAAACGATGTTTTATTTCTTTCATAGTCTTTTCATTCAAATTCAATATTTTTAATTAAAATTATCCTAGTCCAATCTCAGTTTTAATAGTAATAAGATAAACAAACTCTACCTGACCACTTGTAGGCTCATAGAGACGGAGCAAAAGATTCACCAACGTGCTTTTCCCGCTACCACTAAGACCAACCTATGCCATATGAAAAGAACCAGCAGATTAGCATCTAACCATAATGCAGGTAAGGACCAAATTGCAAAGACTAGAAGCAGTTCCTTACAATGGCAACCACCTCACTAGGATTGACAACAAAGTTTACATGTTGTACTACAGATACCTGTTACATTTGAATGTATCATTAATTGAGCTTGTATAACAGACAAAGATAAAAAAAAAATATAATAAGTCAATAAATAAGAGTATCAAATATACAAGCTTTCAACAATATGAGTCAAGTGAAGATGTTAGCTATACGAGGTTTACCGTTGGCCTTGAAGGATAGTGAAAAGATACATTTACGAATTCCAAATGCCCTGTCAAACTTTGTAGCTTTACTCCTGTAACAAAAATTACATCCAACCTTCAATATATTTGAAATACAAGGACAAAACGTTACGCAGTAGTTCACCTGGTCTATCATATGATTTTCCTCTTTTTTCTTATTAAGTTACATTACATGATACTACTGGTAGACATGCGAGAATAGAAGTGAATCCTAGAGTTGCAGGTCTATCGTATGATTTTCCCCTTTTCTCTTATTAAATTATATTACATGATACTACTGGTGGACATGCGAGAATAGAAGCAAATCCTAGAGTTGCATATAAGTAAAATCAAATGAAGCATGAAAAGGATTAAATCAATATGAAATTGTTTACTAATGAAATAGCTGAACTGAACATAGCTCTTAAAAATGCTTGCCTTCTGTCATGAATTGGCTGCTAGGTAACAGATCCATTAAGTTGAACACCTTTTCACTAGCTCCAACTGACTGCATTAAATTGGATATATTGTCTCCCACCCACCAGGTTGAATAAATTAACCATTCACTATATAGTATAAACTTAGTAAGTTTCTCGGCTGTAATATGACCCGATAGAATAGACATTCCTCCAAACAGCACAGCAATAACCTATAACATCAAATGTTTCAATAAAAGCAAAAGTCAAGTACAAAGGTTTAAAAGAACTTAGAAAAAATTATTGACTTTAATTCTAGAATTTTTTTATTAAATATGTAAGATCATAGGTTTAAAAGGAAAAAGTAAATCAACAACAGAAAGCGTCATGACTTTCGAAACCCTTAGCCATACCTGAGTTGAATGATAAAGAGTGTTGAAGCTGAAATTCCAAAATCCATATGCAGCGCTTTGTCGCAAGCTTATGTCAGCTAATTTTTCTAGCCACCATTTGTACCTGTAGATAGAGATGGACAAGACACGGGAATACAACATAAACAATGGGAACAAATGGATAACAAATGTTATAATTGTAATAGTATTATATTATTACCTTCCGTGTTCTTCTTCTTCGGTTCCATAAACTCGAACAGTTCTAATAAGAGAGAATGTCTCTTGAGCTACCTATGATTTAATATTGAGAAAATTGTTATTATGATGACAATTGGGGAAAAAATAAAACAAATTATTATAGTATAAGGCATCTTATTCTACATTATTAGCAGAAGCAGTGACTTCTTGGATCAACCTTGCTGCCTTCTTCTGGTACCTATGCAGAATTATATAATCAAATTAACACCGGTGACAGGAAAAAAGGTAGAAGCCAGGAAAGGAACGTAAAAACACCAACTTTTCATTTTTAGTGCAATATATGAATATTTCGAAAACACATTGCATCGGACAAAGCTTTGCACTAGTCAACTGCAAGCTACTAGAAAGAAATGCACTATCAAATTGTTAAATGACAAATTTGAAGAAAATCAACAAAGAATTACCATCCATAACGTAACATGACTGCTGCTAATATGGAGCATATCACCAACGTACATAAACCAAGTGGCCAAGACAAAATCAACAAGTAGATCAATGAACCTCCCCCCTAAGAAGACGGAAAAAACACTCCAATTAAAGCCTCCATTGTGTGGGATAACTTCTATTAGCATTATTATGTCTTTTGTAAATAAATCAACCTGAAGGACATTGCGCAGTATCAAATTAAGATCATTTCCAATAACCCTTGAAACTTGCTGACAATCTGCCCCAAGTCTACTTGTCAAATCACCTACTGTTTCATTGTCAAAAAACGATATATCCTACAATAAGGGCACTAGCAAATGAGTTAAACCATACACCAAAAGAAGAAAATAAAATAATAAATGCAGCAAGAGAGATCAGTTATTAAGTGAAGCAGAACCTGAAGAAGAAGGGAAGAGTATAATGTTTCTCTCATTCTCTTAACCTACACATATAAATTATTTAAGTCAAATTCTATGGGAATTGGCCACAGGGGACTGTAGAATGGCCATTGCTCAAGTACAATAGTCTTAATTTGATAAGTATAGTTCATGATTCCCAATGGTAATCATCAATCAAGTCCATTGATGTGATTATGAACCATCTAAATTAACATCCACAAATATCGGCAGAGACACTCACCAGAATCATGTTTGCAATGCCAAAAAAGCAACCTCGTATCCCACTGAAGCACAGGAAAACACTTGTCAGGAAACCTCACATCTCATGTGCAGGATAAAAAAGTTTCAAATTAAAAAGAACTAAGCATGCCAAGCATCTGCTATATGATTGGTCTTAACCAAATAAATACTACTACTGGATACCCTCCGAAACATATAAACCATAACACATTATTTGCAACAGGAAAAACACACAAATGAAGTGTTTGGACAGATTTGGATTTCTTACAGTTCACAAATCCTGAATCTTCACCAGTCAAGCATCTTGTACCATCCCATCAAGATTAGACGGCTCATGTTTCAACTGCATGTTTAGAATCCAATTCACCGAGTTGAAACATGAGTCATCCAATCCAAAGTTGCATGACAGTTGCAAATTATTTCCCAGGTGCAGTGGAATCCAAAATGTATTAATTTTTTCATTTATGTCTCGCCTATTCTACATTTAACAACTTAATCAAGTGCTTATAACATAAGCACTAATCATATAAATGCTTAATGATAAGTCATTTCTATGACAAAAGATAAAATAAATTCAAAATGTTTTCATATAAGTTATAACTTGTAAGTTGTTTTCATAAGCTATCTTGGAGAGCTTGTGGAAATAAGCTTGAAACAGCTTGAAGCCATGTCGTAAGCGGTTTTCATAAGCCCTCACAAACACTTATGTCAATACATAAGTTCAAGTAAGCCAATCGAAACATGTCAAAAACATCATTTGTTGTCCAGCGAACACTTATGTCAGTATATAAATTCAAATCAATCAATCCTAACATGTCATAACATCATCTGTTATCCAGCAAACAGTGTCAAAAAGGCAAAGAGAGTGATCTAAACCAAACAAGAATTAAGAAATTGAGAAAAAAAAATAACAAATATAAGAAGCAAGAATGAGATTGATATAAGTGTGAAGAAGTAGAAGGGAGAATTGACCATACAAGATTTTGACCTGCAAATTCCAGAAGTAACACACAAGAGAATCAACAAACGCACATTCCCATGAAAAACTTTAATATCCCCACCTTGCGCCGAAAATATCGATGCTGTCAAAAAATGTGGTATAGAAATCTCCGAAACCTGAACAAACAAAAACAAACCCACATAACAAAAGTTCACAAATTTAATATCATCATCAAAAAACACAAAATGGGAACCAAACAAATCTACACAAAAAAGGGTTATGCTACGTACTGCTGCAATGATAAGAGCAGAAAAAGCAGCGAAAATAACCCATCTATCTTTTGCCACAAGGTTCCACATTTTACCCAAAGCATACCATACAGTGACGGGTTGGTTAAAGATCGAAACCTCGACTTGATCGGAGAAGTTCCACCATGTTCCTCCAGGGAAAATGGAAGGAAGGAAAGAAACCCATTTGCGTATTCTGTGAAGAAACTCATTGGAAGCTGATTCTGAATTGTTGTGGATTGAAGATGATTTTATTGGAGAGGATAAAAGAATGCGTTTGGAAGAGGAGAGGGTGAAATGGTGGCGGTTGACGGAGGAGAATGTGATTAGAGGTTGGTGGCGGTGACGGTGGTGGTGGTGGTGGCGGTGGTGAGAGGTTGAAGGAGAAAGTAAATAATGATAGTGATGTGTGTTTGTGAGTAGGGGAGGCATGGTGGTGGTGGCGAAGTAACGAAGAAGAAGAAGATGATGATGATGATGGGTTTTTGAGGTAGAAGTTTGAGAAGAGTTTTATGTGGTTCATGTGTATTAGAAGCGGCAATGGAAGCGTTCTTTCTCCTACCACACATTTATTACATCACATTACATGTGCCATATGAGTTTTGGTTGGTTTTCTTTTCATTGTGTTTGTTTTAGATTTTCTTAGAAAAAAACCACATTTATCATGTTTGTTTTAAAAAAAGTAAAATGTTAACTAGTATCCCGGGCACTAGTTAAAGATTATAAATGGTAAATATATATGAAAATGTGTGTATTAAATATATTGGAAATCGAAATATTAAGTTGCTTATTTTGGAATGTTTAAAGAGTGTTTGGAGACACTCGTTAACAAGACCCTTAAAAAAAACTTTGATTTTAAAATGAAAAGTTATTATGATTTTTTTTCAAGGAAAAAGTTATAATGATTTGTTTTTCCTATAATCTAATTTGTTAAAAAATAAAAAGTTAATATATAAACATGTTAAAAAATCCTTTTTTTTTAAAGTGATTTTTATAGAAAGCAAACAACTTTAGATTTTTTTAAAATCTATAAAAAAAATCTTTAATTTTTTTAAACACAAATTCTTTTTAAGATGGGACAAATGCACCTTTATTTATTATACTTATATTATTATTAAGCATTTGAACCCATTATTCAACCGTGCACACAAAATTACATTTAATTATTTAAAAACATACATTATTTAATTACTTTCTTGTTCCGTTTTTCTCGATTGATATGTGTGTCCGAATTGAGTGTCTAAATATTTGTCATCAAACGAGTATTTTTCACACAAGTTAAAGCAACAATGAGAAGAATAATATAAATCATGAAGAATATTAAAATTGTAATATGTCTTCATAAGCATAGTTCAATTGATATGAACATTGTATAATATATGCGAGGATCAAAGTTCAGATTTTGAATTCATTACTTGTTCACCTCAAAAATAACCCTTGTAATAGCGTGTTTGACCAATGCAGATGATCAACATCAAACAGGATTCAATCATTTTACTATGGGTCCACTTGAATCGTGCTATTTATATCATCTAGTGTTTTATGCAAAGTGAACTTATTTACACGATATTCCGGTGGCAAGAGGGTTCAAGATTTATGTTATGTTACATTACTCTAGAGATGTTGATTGAACACGGCAAGGGCTAAATGCTTCCTTAACTGGCTGTGCTATGTGAACTGTTTCTACGGAGCAAAATTGTGTTTTCCTACTTCCTTGTTTGTCTTAACCTGCGGTTTGTAGCGCTTAGCTCCTTGATGATGAAAATATCTTTTAGTATAAATTGATGATGAAAATATTTGATAATTTATAACTAAGACTCTTCATTCTACATTTCCAATCCAAGGAATCGAAAATTATTGATGAAAATATTTGAAAGTAATAGAAAATTTACACCGTTCATTATTTTATGGTGAGTTTTTTTTAGTGGTTGGATATTTATAGTGCATTATTTTGATATGTTGATCATGTTTTACATTTTAGTGGTCTTCATTTGGCAAGTGAGTTCTTAAGGGTATCCACGATAGAGACACCTATTTTTTGTATTTAAATGAGTCTTACGTGTACACATTACTCATTTATAATTTTTTAATATTAATACTTAATAAGCATTCAATGTTGAGGCAAAATCCCTAATTAATTTTAAAGATAACAAACCCTAAATGATTAAAGGATTAATGGACTTTGATTAGTTTCTTGGTATTTAACTTGTGTTCTTGAGTGTTTAATTAAGACAGGAACAAGATATGAACCATACCAAGATACAAGGAATCAAAGAAAGAACTTTGTTATAGTTCAGAATGTTGGACTCAGTTCAGAAGCTGAACACAGTTCAGAAGGTTGGTCACATTTCAGAAGCTAAAATGAAGTTCAGAAGCTGAACATAGTTCAGAAGCTAAAATGAAGATCAGTAGCTGAAACACAGTTCAGAAGGTGAAATCCTGTCCAGATGCAGCAATGTTGATCAGAAGCTGAACATAGTTCAGAAGCTGATATGCAGTTCAGAAGGTTGTTTACAAGTTCTGAAACCTTGCAATAAAGCTGCTCATACACCAACCCAGAAATTCAAGAACATGCATACCACACGTGACATAAATAAATGTCCAAGAAAAACAAAATTGCATGGATCTATCAAGCAATAAAGGCATCTACAAAATGAATGTCAAAAAGGATATTCAATGTTCATTTAAGACTATGAACATTGAATTAACAGGAATATTCCAAAAGGGAATATCATCCTAGATAATCAAACTACCTCACTTCATTTATGTTTCACTATTAGGATTTGATTACATCAAATGGAAGTCTTACAAGTCATCCTAAGTGAAACAAAAAGGATATTCTGAAGTTCAGAATGTTCAATACAGCACATGCTTTAATTCTGACAAGCTACAGTAAAGCAGTTGGAAAAGTTAAGCAAAAAGCCAAATCACAATCTCAAAGTCAGAATCCATGAGATCTTGACACCTAAGGGGTTGGTACTGTTACAGATCAGCAAAATCCCCTAAAGCATGGGCATGAAGTGATGGTTCCACTTTCCTCTCTCCTGCACACAATCCAAGACTGATTTGCAAAGCTCTTGGCACAGCAACATTCTGATGCACTGCACGCATAAACAAGAGTCTATCAGCAATCCAGAAATTCATATGTTCATTCATACATGATGAACCCAGATGAATGTCATCAAGAATGCAACAACATTCTGAAATATTCTCAAGAACAGAACAACATTCTGAAAGTCAGAATGTTCACCCAGATTTTCAAGTAAAAGTCAGTGGGGCCCAGGACACATGGCACAAGACCATTGGTCACCCTCCAACGGTTACAAAAGACCAAGAACTCTATAAATAGAAGTGGAAGGCTCAGCATTACATACACAATTGCAAAGCATACAAGAAAACATTTACAAAGTGTTTGAAGCTTTAGCATCTCAAATTGATCATCACTCTAAGTGTAAATCAATTCTCTTTATCTTGTCAAAGATAAACTCTCCCCCTCCTCTTCTGAAAGTCTTCTTCTTAACCTCACTTCTTAAATTCTCCAATCAATTGTAAAGAGCAAATCTCATCTAGTTTTAAGGGTATTAAAGTCTAGGTTGAGTAATATAGTACAAAGTCTGGTGTGACTTAGTACAGAAGGTTGAGAGCCTGCTGAGGCTTAGAGAATACAGGTTGTAACCGTTCCAAGTGGACAAGATTGTAAGGTGCAGGATTTGAGAGGGTATCTCAAGCATCATAGTGGAAAACTCTCACAAGATTGTGAGGAGTGGACTAGCCCACATTGGGTGAACCACTATAAAATTCTGTGTGTCTTTCTTCTCTCCCTATACTCTTTATATTACTGCATACACATCACACACACAACACTGAATTCAAATATCTTATTCTGCAACTGACACTTCAGAACGTTCTGAAGTCTGTTTAACTTTGTTCTTCCAAGAAACAACTTGAGAAGTAATTTTTTAAGTACAAGATTAGATTTTAAAAAGGGTCACAATTCAAACCCCCCCTTTCTTGTGACTATATTATCTACTTCATTCAACCCTTCAGCCCAGCATTTCAAACAAATTTCTTAAATGGGACCCACTAATCAACTGTCAATATTTTTATATTATTACATTGCAATTTTTTAATATTAAAAAAATGTGGGTCCAACTTAAGATTGAGGGTTTTAAGTGAGATCCTGGGTCTTATAAGACCATCTTCAATGGTGAGGTCTTAAACATTTAAGACCCGGTACCTAATAGGTATGATCATTGGGAAGAAAAATTTTAGGGGTCCTATAGGACACAGGGTCTCCCTTAAGACCCACAATCTTAAGTGGAACCCACACCTTTTTAATATTAAAAAATTAAAATGTAATGATATAAAGTTATTGATAGTTGATTAGTGGGTCTCATTTAAGAAATTGGTGTGAGATGTTGGGTTAGATGGATTGAGTGTTTATTAGGTACTATTGTTGAAAAAATTATAAACGAGTAATGTGTACATGTAGGGTTCATTTAAGTACCAAAAATGAGTGTCCTCGAAAAAATTTCTCCCCAGCGAGGACCTAATAGCGTTAAGATAAAATCTAAAAATCCTATTTAATGTTTTAATGATAACAAAACATTTAAATTATATTAAAAGAATTCTGATATTATTTGTTATTTAACATGTGCTCTTGGAGTGAATTTTTAAAAGATAGGATACAAAGCAAACCATATTTTCAAGAACATTCTCATAACAAAGCCTATCTCTACTCCTTATGCTTGCCTCGCAAAAGTCAGCCCAAGCAAGACAAATTGGAAGTTATTGCAAATCATAGGTACAAAGATCTCGACATTTAAGGAAGAATTTATTTATCAAGGATCTTTGTAAAAATAAAGTACAAAAGGATCAAGAGTCATATGCTACAGAAGAAACATATTGAATATGATATATTCTCAAAAGGAGAGGAGAGACAGACAAACAAAAGCAGCACAAAGAACCTATGAGGAAACAAAGGAGAACCTATGAGCACTAGACAACACATCAAGAAAGAAAGAATGAACCTATGAGAAATGGACAACCCATCAAGCTAAAAAGATTAGATAATATCAAATCACCTTGTACCTTCTTTCTTTCTTTCCAAGGCGTGAGGGTATTACAACTCAACCAAAGCAAATCTTGGCTACCAACTTGCAAACAAAATTTGCATGGTACTATTCATGATGCCACAATTTATTGCAAGCTGTCCAAGCAGATTTTTGAGAACGTTCTCAAAATTACGAGAACATTCTGCCAAGCATTTCTATACAAGAGTATTTCACTTTTATGAGTTGACAAACTTTTCTCTTCCACACTTGCCCTCAAAAGCGTGTGTTTATTACAACAACAAGGGACTCCTTTCATCTATAAATACAAGAGCTTGCAAAGAGAAGAGACGTTGAGTCATTGAGCAAAAACTACCTCACTTGATTATAAACACATCAAGAACACTTCAAAGACTCTTTCATCGTGTACACCACATCAAATCCAGCAACAACTCTTTTACTTGAGTTCTTTACAAAGGCAAAAACATTTTAAAGGCAATAGCAAAAGTCTTCAAAGAATCACTAAGTGTGTTAGTGATAGTTATTTGTAAAAGCTAGTGAGTAAAACTAGTGTGAAGCCAAAAGAGGTGAAAAGAAATAAATTGTATAGATCCGGGAAGTGGTCTAAGAAAAGACATAGTTGAGATATAGTTAATACTCAACTACATATTGGAAAATCTCGCAGTATTGTGGGGACTGGAGTAGCCCACATTGGGTGAGCCAGTATAACTTTTCGTGTGTGATTTCTCCTTCCCTATCTCTCTTTATTTTCTGGATATCACACACTTCACAATTGTTGTTGCTTATTAACCGACTAACTAATCTAATCCAAGTATTCACTTGAGAAATTTTTATTGGTAATTTTTATTAGATCACAATTCAAACCTCATTTCTTATTATATTATTTTACTTCAAATAGGTATCGGATCTTAAAAGTTTAAGACCCTCCTATTAGAGATGGTCTAAGAGAAAAACTCTCTCATATGACTAGCTTGGACCTAGACCAGAACATTTGAAAAGTGCGCAATAATATAATATTTGGTAGGGTTCGTTGCATCGTTTGATTAACCATGTTATAATTCAATCTTGGTAGTGATTCAAAGATGAATAACAAATGTTTTGGATATGATTTAACGCAATGGTGGAACAACCCTCTTATTTGTCTTACTAGTGTTTAACAATTGGACTTTGATCTTAGTTCCAAATTTTTTTGTGCTTGACTTTATTTCTTGATGGTAGTTTTGTTTTTACAAGGTTTGAAGTTATTTTTCATCATGGCTATTCTTGACACGCGTTGTACAAGTTTAATCGGTTAATACATATTTTTCTTTGTCTTTTTAAAATAAGAGAGAAAAATCATGGAAGAAAATTTTGTATAAAATGAGAATGGTAAATGGAAAGTGATAAGTGCCTAAAAGTAGTTATCTTTTTATATATTTTAAGGCACTTATGTTACTTGTTTTACAAGTTATCTTAGGATAAGCTCATATTTGTGGTTAAAATGCAATATTTGTGATCCTAAGTCTTACCCCATTTAATTATGCAGGAATAATCATGCTTGGACCTGATTGGAGCAAAGAAAATGAAGTTTTGTTAAAGCCATCGCTACAAGCGCAAGCTTCCTCGCTACAAGCGAGGATAGGCAGGGAATTTCATGACTCCATCGCTACAAGCGCCAGAAGCCTCGCTAGAAGCGAACCTAGGCAGGGAAAATTGAGAGTCCATCGCTTCAAGCGATGGACTGGACGCTAGAAGCGAGCCTAGGCAGGGAATTTGAAGGTTCCATCGCTAGTAGCGACAGATTTCGTCGCTACAGCGATCAAGGGCGGTTTAATGCTGAGTGATGACGTGGAGCTCTCCCATTGGCCAAGAAAGTTTCCTCGCTACAGCGACAGGCTGGTCGCTTGTAGCGAGCGTGCAAAATCTCAGAAATATAAAAGCATTTTAAGCTCATTTTTTCATATTTTCAGTTGAATACTAGTTTTTACAAATTCCAGAGCTTGAAATATTCAATTTCTAAGAAAGAGAATAGGCATAAAAGGAGGCAAACTTCATATAGCAAAAGGAATTCAAGTGAAGATTACACTAAGAAGCTTTGAGAAATCAAGCCTTAGCATATTCTCCATCTTCTTTTCTACTTTTGCATAGTTATCATGAGAATGATCAACTAATCTCCTTTGTTGGGATTAATAGGTAATCAATCACTCTTAGTTGTAAACCTTTGATATTTTAAATATATGATTCTAGCATTTTTATATACCATTGAATTTGTTCTTGTTTTTCACTCTTATATTTGATTTAAATGATGTTGAAAAATACTTTTGAATCTAGGTTTAGAATGATATTCTATCAAGATAAGAAATTCTAGAAATGGGATTTGGTTTTGATAATTACATTAAGTATTGGATCGTTAAAGCTTTCGAATCGTTTAATAGATTGAGAAATCGTCGATTAAACGATACGATCGATCTCACGACGTCATTTGGACACGAATGACGTTGTCGAGTAATACGTGATAATGTCGTATATAAGGAAAAGCTAGAATCCGTATTTATGATCAATCGAATACAAACCACGTTTGATTGATGAACTTTAATCCTAACACCTTTTATGTCCTATTACTCTACGTTTTATTTATAACGTTTTTAATGTCGAGTAGTGTAGTAATGAAAAAGATTAAACCCTAACTTGAGACGATAATCGATGTTGAACGGTTTATAATATCGCAATAATCCCTGTGGAACGATATAAAACTTATACTTACTTTTGTGCTTTAACAGAAAGTTAGATAAAATAGACGGTTAAAACCAAGAAGGGTCGTCTGAGGGGTATGGAAAAAAATATTAAATTGACCCGACCTTTTCTCCTCCACTCTCGCACTTTTCAAAATCCTCTTATTTATCCCAATATATTAAAATTTGAACATGTAAAAAAGGGATTTTTATACATTTGGATTCTAATATCCAGACAAATAAGAAAACTCTGAGAAGCGCAGGGGTTGGAAGAGAAATTATCAATTGATTAATCACCTGCTATAGCCCATAAAATCAATATCATGAAGATTTCTTTTTAGGCCCCCTCCATATCTCTTTAAGCCTTCTAAAATTACGAAATTGCCTTTAATAACACGTATCGTAGAGAAATATCGGATGTTCATTTTTAAAAAATTTCAATTTTGTACGTTCGGTAGATAACTACCGGATGTTCACTTTAAAAATTACTATTTTGTACATCCAGTAGATAACTACCGGATGTTCATTTAAAAAAAAACTCAATTTTGTACGTCTGGTAGATAACTACCGGATGTTCATTTTAAAAATTTTCATATTGTACATCCAGTAGATAACTATCAGATGTTCATTTTAAAAATTTTGATTTTGTACTTCCGGTAGATAACTGTCAGAATATTCATTATATAAACCAGAATGTAGTTTTATGCAATTATTTCTTATTTTTCATTCAACTTGAATATGCTTTTAAACCTTGTGATTTTTGAGCGATTTTTTGCGTTTTTATCACAATCAATAGAACAAATAGCGTCAATCTTCACTCAATTGCGATCAATTAGCAGGTTTTGTGGGTTTTGATGATGTGGATAATTGGACGGTGAGGATTCGTCGTTCGCGTGGGGTGAGTGGGTTAAAATTGGTGGTTCAGTTAGGTATGAATTGAGTTAGGTAATCAGAGTGAAATAGTGCAGGAAGTGAGCTAGTGGAGAGATGCGAGACGATGAGAGATAAAGTTTGAATAATGTCAGTTTGTTACATAAAAAAGTTATATGGGCAATAATCTGGTAGTTATATATCGGGGGTACAAAATGAAATTTTTAAAATGAACATCTGGTAGTTATCTACCGGAAGTATAAAATGAAATGTTTTAAAATGAACATCCAGTAGTTATCTACCGGATGTACAAAATGATTATTTTAAAAAATGAACATCCGGTAGTTATCTATCGGATGTACAAAATGGAAATTTTTTAAAATGAACATCCGGTGGTTATCTACAAAACATGTTATCAAAGGCAACTTCGTAAATTTAGGGGGGCTAGAGAAATATGAGGGGTGCTTAAAAAGAAATTTTCCAATATCATACCCATTTAGTTTTTCAGACACACAAAAAGCCCAAATAAAATCCATTTACCCATTAATACCCTCACCTCCAATTCTGAAAACCCCAAACTCTAAGGACAAAAACGTAAACCTCCCCAAATCCCATATACAAATACACCAAAACCCTAATCTTCATTTCTCGTTTCTGCGGCGAAACCAGAGAGAGATCACAACACAACACAACAATGACAACCCGATTCAAGAAGAACAGGAAGAAGCGTGGCCACGTCAGCGCCGGACACGGTCGTATCGGAAAACACCGCAAGCATCCCGGAGGTCGTGGTAACGCCGGAGGTATGCATCACCACCGTATCCTCTTCGACAAGTACCATCCAGGTTACTTCGGTAAAGTTGGTATGCGTTACTTTCACAAGCTTCGCAACAAATTCTATAACCCTATTGTCAACATCGACAAGATCGCTTCTCTGATTCCTCAAGATGTTAAGGAGAAAGCTTTGAAGGAGAAGAAAGCGCCGGTGATTGATGTTACTCAGTTTGGGTATTTTAAGCTTTTAGGGAAAGGTGTTTTGCCGCAGAATCAGCCTTTTGTTGTGAAGACGAAGCTGATTTCGAAGATTGCGGAGAAGAAGATTAAGGAAGCTGGTGGTGCTGTTGTTCTTACTGCTTAGGTTTTTTTTTGTTTTGTTGCTTTTGAACAATTTTATGTTATTTGTTTTCCTAGATTTGAACTGGAGATTATGTTGGTTTTGTTTTGGTTTAATTATGAAAAACTACATATTCCAGTGATAATGATATACTATGCTTCTGACACCTAGTTTATCAATTATACGATGAGCGATTTAAGTGTTGGGAAAATTACGTGTTTCAGGTTATGTTGATTTTGTTTTGGTTAAAATGTTGTTCTATGCTTTTGTTGTCCAGTTGTTTGTTTATGATATTGATTTTGGTAACAAATTTTTGTTATGTTATTATTTTTTGCAATTTGTGCAATGTGTGTTATTATTGTTGGGAAAATATGTTTTTAGGATATGTTTGGATTGATGGTATAGGGTGAAATGAATTTGAATAGACTATTGAGATTTTAATAATGAATGTTATCTCATTTTATTTTACTTTGTTTCATACTATACCATAGATTATAACATACTCTTAATAATGGGTGTCTATTTTGATGTGGTAGTAAATAATTATTACCCGTGGCCGAGGAAAATAATCGAGTTATGTCTTTAGAATTTAGATACCCATTATGCTTGCAGTTTTATCAATTATGCAATGCGTGTTAGGATTGTTGGGAAAAGCATGTGTTTTATGATTATTTTTTATTGAAGCTATAGAGTGCAATAGCGTTAAATGAAATGCTATAGGTTGGTCAGATTTGAAAAAATGGGTGTTGTCTCATTCCATTTTACTCTGTTTCACGCTATACTGATTGATATGGGATTACACTATTGTTTGCCCTGGCATAGGAAAATAATATTGATGTATTTGTCTTTGATGCTGTTGATTTTAGCAGCCTTGATCCCTGATATGATTTTCACTGTTATAATGTTTTATATTGCCTATTAACAGAGTTCAATGTTGACTATGGTGTTTCAATTGTCAATACTGTTTGATGTCCTCCTTTAGGTTCAATAATGTAGTTCTTGTTGCATTTCATCATTGGCAAACACAAACTAGTGTCATGTTTGGTTATATGGGGTGATGCTATTCCCAATGCCAATTTGTGTTGAGCCGTTAGTTTTCCAATACTAAATAGAAGTGGTCCTTTGCCTGGGTGTTGCAATGATGATACGAGTCCCTCATGGCTAGTTTAGTAGGTTCAATTCAATCACACCTTGGTTAATGTCTTAGACCATGTGGCCATGTGTGGCACTCCATTTGCTTGTTGACAGTATTTTGCTTGTTGACAGGCTTCAATCTCACCTTGTTGAGACAACAACCTTTTTGAGATGGAGCAAAATGAAGTTCAAGTTATGAACTATTATTTTATTGAACTTATAAGAAAGTTAATATTTGTAGAAAGCATATCATGCATAAAAGCATTTTCATGTTACCTAATCATTGTCTTCAACTCACTTCAAAATCTTAACATCTGCCCCACTTTTTTATCTTTTATTCAGCAAAAGGCTTGTTATTTACTCTAAATAAAATATGAACATTTTTACTAAACTTGTGCCACCGGAAGGTATGGACCCCTTATGGGTTGAATTTACTTGCCGCCTTGAATAAGACCGTAGTGAGGTCTCCTCCCTTTTAGATTTGTGCATGTGTTTTTCATGTTGCATAGCACCACTGACAAAGTAGCCAATGTCATGTTGTTTATGGGTGTGATGGTCATTCTTGTGTCTCATGTTTGCACAACGCTTACTTTCTAGAGCACAAAATAGTAGAAGTGCATCGAGCCGTGAACTGTGTGGTGTGTTAGCTGCATAAACAAAGAAGTGCCAACTCAAGATGAACGTTTGTTCATGACCTTGACCCAATTGATGTACTCCATTTGCTCTGATAGATTCCAACTTGACCTTCGGTCCTTCACGCGTTCATAACATGAAGTCTAAACTAAGAACCCTTGTCCCAAATACTTTAGTGTGATTCTTTATTCTTTTACTTGTCTTATCTTAACAATTTATGCTGCTAGTTGTTAATACCTGTCCAATACCTGTCCACAAGAGCCTATATAGTCACCAAAATTTACTAAATGTTTTTGTTGTTGTTGTGCTCAACACACTCGATAGAGCTTAGAAAATAAAATGATTCTTGATGTTGTACTCATCAATAGAACTTAGAAAATAAATGGGTTGGAAAAAATTGTTTTTGTTTTGAGAATTTTTTATCTCTTAATTTCATGAATAATAAGAGCCATCAACATATATGTTTATCTGTTTTACTAAAGTGAATGAGAAGAGCGCCAAAATATAACTCGAAATTTTTCTTATATAGAGAACTCCACTAGTTTATGAGCGATGGTAAATTTCACGCGGGTTTTTCACTGTGTAAGTTTTTTTTTCCTTATAGATGCAGATGTAAAACTCCCTACAATGTTAACGTAACTAATTTAGCAGATGAAAAGTGCCCAGAATGTAGGAAGTAGTAGCACGACAGATAGATCTTGTGATGAGAAACAAGGTTCAATGTTTGTTTTCCTTGTGTAAGTTCAAGGTGGCTGAAAACTGGCCTACGAAGACCATTGTCTAAAAATTTCAAACTATTCCGATCTAAAAATAAAGTATTGGGTAAATTATATTAATGGATTTCGTAGAAGAGGAAGAGATGAGTTCAAGGGTGTTGGTGGCGTGACAATTGTTGACCAGAAATTCTCTTCAACGGTGAAGGTCTTGAGCAAGACGAAAGGGGAGGAGTCTATGGTGGAAGAGAGAATGTAGGTTTAATAAGGTGTATATAGTGCATATTACATAGTAAACGAGTTTTTGTTATCGCAGCAGGATGCATGTTAACGTGCGGTCACATAAAAGCTACACAATATAACTTCATATTGTCACGGAAGAAATGTCATTGGAACGCGAGAATAACCAAATGAACGCAGAATCAAACAAGCAATATGATTTGTGAGCTTGATCTATCCAACAATTTTAAAAAACTAGACTAGAGGTATTTGCTCATATAAAGACCTGATATAGTTTGTTTCTACATGGGGCACATGGACCAATATGAATAACATCATATTCAATCATGAGGTTGAGGATGCGAAGAAGACTTTGTTGGGATCAAATCCTTGTCGTGGACTTGGTTTCTTTATAAAGTTAATAGGAATCTTGCCCTTATTTTCTCAAACTAGTTTTTCTGTTGATACATATGAAATGACAATAATTATTAAAAACTCACACATATAAGTGGAGGAGTCTGAATTTGAACCTCGACCACGACACTCGACCTAGCAATTGACATTTTTACGGTTGAGTTAAAACTTGTGGACGTCTCAAACTAGTTTTAATAACTCGTTGGCATGTTGACAAAGAGGTTATATAATTTCTTGTGAATGATTTGGGGTACTCATTGTCCACCCTTAAAACACGTTGAACCACCTCTTGCCCTCTTACATTTTTTTTTGTTAGTTTTTCTTTAAATACTACTGGGCCTGTTCATATAGGTACAATTGGCTCAGTCTGACCTGCTTCCCCTCCAGCCCCTCTAAGCCTGTGTTTGGAAGTAACTGAAAATCACGGTGTTACCGCGCGGTAGGCTGAAGCTAGCTTTAGCTGCTTCACAAAATCACGGTGGAAAACACTCTGAACGCAAGGTGGCGGTGACCCACCGCTTCACCAAACAAGCACTAAATACCCCTTTCAACCCTTGCAGCTCCCCTAAACAAGCACACACATTTGAAAATTGTTGTTCACACATAACACAATGCTAAGAAACACCAGAAAAAGACTATTTTAACCCAGTGTCATCGACAATTAACTGCCGTTGTGATCAGAAGTTAAACAAAACAGCAAAACAGAACTGCATCAATTCCGCAAAACCATCCAAATTTTCAAATTTGCTCTAATCCTCTCCAATTCCATTTTGACGAAAATCAAGCAAATCATATCCACAAAACCACAAGTAAGTAGTATTAATCATTTTTAATGATAATGTTAGTTTGCGTAGATTTATTTTTGTTAATTTTGGTAGATTACATGTGGTTAGGGTTTATGTAGAAATTGATTTTTTGGTTAGTTTATGATGTTATAGATGAATGTTGTTGTTGTAAATGTAATTTAGATTATGTTTAAGTTCAATGTGAATGTGTAGAAGTTCAACTAACACAATGATGAGTTGTTTCATACTTTACACTCAAAGTGTTTGATAAAATGTCTAAATGAGAATTGTTTAGATTTTTTAGTTAGTTTATGTTGTTAGATTGTGTTGGGAATGTTGATGACAATGTTGTTTTGAATGGTGTTTAAAAATTAAGTTATTTATGGTGCTACATTGTGTTGGGAATATTGATGGGAATGTTGTTTTGAATGGTGTTTAAAAATTAAGTTATTTATGGTGCTAGATTGTTGCCTAAAATGCCTAAATGACCATGATTTTTGGTTTTGTTTTTGTGTAGATATGTCTGAGCAGGACCCAAATAGGACCAGAGCTGGTAAACAGACGATGACTAGAAGCGTCCGACGGGAGATGGCAGCTGCAAACCCCCATGTGCCTAAGAGGAGAAGAGGCCGGAGGCCCGATCCCAATGTGGGTGAGGGAAGTTCTCAGCCGATACAGTCACAAGTGGAGGACCCGATCCAGTACCTGAATTATCAGGATCAGATACACGATGCCACATATTGTGGTTATGACGCCCAGTAGTTTGATGATGTGGTTGAGGGTGGTAAGGTTCAGCATCAGGAGCAGGAGCAGGTGGCTGAGCCAGATGAGGATGACCTTTCCTGGAGGGCCTCAGGATTTATCTGTGTTGTCCTCATTTGCTTCTTATGTTGCATTGCCGTTGTGGTATAATGCAAATAATGTAAGTGTTATTTTTTTAACTTTTATTTGCGAAACTTAAAAAATGATATGAACACATGTCGTTGTCTGTTAATTTTATTTGTCTTCAATCATTGTTCGCGTCATTTTTTATATATGAAGTATATATATATATATATTTTAAAATTTTTATATGCGAAACTTAAAAAAAATGATATGTACACATGTTGTTGTCTGTTAATTTTATTTGTCTTCAATTATTGTTCGCGTCATTTTTTATATATGAAGTATATATTTTTTAAAAAAAAATTTATATGCGAAACTTAAAAAAAATGATATGAACACATGCCGTTGTCTGTTAATTTTATTTGTCTTCAATTATTGTTCGCGTCATTTTTTATATATGAATTATATATAAACTAGATTTTTTTTTTGCTAAGTATTTATGCTTTAATTAATTTTTATAAGTTTTTACATTGTTTTTATGTTTTTGATTTATGTGGTGTTTTTTATTATTTCAGATTCGTAAGTCCCATAAGGTTAAATGCATAAATCATGGGGATAAGGTGAGAGATCTCCGTCGTCCATCAATGAATCAAGTATGGTTTTGGAATCCTTTAAGGGCGAGTGGTTTGCATGATTTGCTGTTCACGGGGTACCCTCCTATGAATCATGCTTTGCTTATGGCTCTTAGCGAGAGGTGGCATACCGAGACCAGCAGTTTTCACATGCCTATAGGGGAGATGAGCATCACTTTGGATGATGTGGCGTGTCTGCTGCATGTTCCTATTGAAGGGAGAATGTTGAGCCATGCAAAGAAGGTGTCTCAGGTTGAAGGAGTGGAGTTGATGGTGGCATACTTAGGTGTTACACTGGTTGCTGTGAAAAATTGCAGGATGAGTCTGGTGCATACACTAGTTATAAGTCGCTGAAGGACCTTTATGAGGAGCACCTGACTGTTGCTACCAGATTGGCGCGTCCACATACGTGGGAGGAGAGAGAGGAGAGGGAGAGGCGCAGGCTTGCCTGTTTGAGGAGTTTCCTCTTATATCTGCTTGGATGTACGTTGTTTGGTGATAAAAGCAACAAACACATCGACTTGATATACCTGCAGACGATGGAGGACCTTGGTTCAATGAGGCAGTACTCGTGAGGAGGGATGGCATTGACATACCTTTACCACAACCTATCTGAGGCCGCTTTGCCTAGAAACAAATCGATTGGGGGAAGCTTAACATTTTTGAATGTAATAATTTTAATTTCTTATGCTTGTGTAACTGAATATAATGTGTTTACTGTAATTTCTATTTTATGCTTGGTAATAACTTATAAATGTGTTCGGTTTATGCAGGGATGATTTTTGGCACATTTTCCAGGAGTTTACCCTCATCATGATAATGAAGACTATATCCCAAACCATCTTTGCGCTGTCAGATGGATTCCACACAGGGGTCATGGAGAGGTGAAGCCTACCGTTTGGCGCTTGATCGTTTGAAGATGGATGATGTATGTTGGACGTCGTACGAAAGGCATAGAGAGATCCAGGAGTTTGAGGAGATATGCTGGTATTCAGGCTGAATCATGTGCGGTCGTGACTAGGTCTACCGTCACTTGCCTGAACGGGTTAAAAGGCAGTACGGGTACGTGCATGACATCCCCAGACCTCCGACATATGTGCTTGCTATACGGGATGCTTAGGTTGTACATGCTTTTCTCGACTTTCGTGTTCACATCATTCCTGAGGATTAGTGAGGTAGACAGGTGGATGTGCCATGGCGGTACGAGGGTGGGTATATGGTATGGTACGAACGGGTGTCTCACCCAAAGATTCTGCCACCTATTGAGGGATTTCCTCTGAGGCCAGCAAATGAGGAGCAGATCATTGCACATCAGCAGCAGCACCACCAGGAGAAAGGCTCGCCTGATACCATTGAGATAGTTAGTGGCGTTGTTAGCCAGGATGATGAGTATTTGGGTCTGGAGGGGATGGGTACTGAGCAGTTGTATCAGGCCTTGCGCGATATTAGGGACATGATGGCACCGATATTGACCAGGAGGCGTAGGAGGCCGAGAAGGCAGCAACATGACCAAGAGCAGGAGTAGGAGTAGTTGCTTTTATTTTTTGTATTTTCATGACATTTGTTAGTTTTTGTATAATGATGACATATTATCGTATGTTAACTTTAACTCATGTTGGTACAATTTTAACGTACTATGGTGATTTCTGTTTATTTGGCTTTAATTGTTGGTAACATTGATATTTTGGTTAACTTATGATCTGATATTGAAAAACAATGTTTATAACTCATATAAACAGGTTGAAACAGCAGGTTCTGCCACTGCAAAGGCTCAGGGTCGCAGCGGCAGCTAACTGCTGATAAGACGGAATCGACGGCAACTAACTGCCGATGCGAAGGAAACCGGCAGCAGTTAGCTGCCGATGCAATATATTTTGTGTGGATGGGGTTCCACCTACACTTTCCGTGGTCAAAAACCCACAGAAAGTTCTATATATAGGCAGTGTTGTTTTCACAATCCATACTCAACGCATCTATAGTTTATAAGATGCGTGGTGATGGGAGCGAAGGTGTTCGAACCCTTCTCTTTCATCACCACTCCTCATAAAAACTAAACAAAAAACCACCAACCTAAACACTTCCTACTTCTTATTTCTTTATTTTTTTTTTGTTTTGAATATAGAGGCGTAAGCAGTTTATAAGATGCGTTGTGATGTTGGAGAAAGTGTTCAAACATACAATGTTATGACAACCTTCTCCAATATCACTACTCCTATTAAAAACTAAAATAAAAAAATTCATAAATAAGTTATATGCCAAATCTAATTACTTTTTTTTTTGTTTTTTTTAGCTTTTTCACTTTAATCACATATTATTTTATCGTTTTTGTTCACTCATTTATTGATTTTGCATCACATTAAGATGAAAAAAATGTGAAGTTCTGGAAAATATAAGCACAAAATGGCTACGCCAGCTAATTGCCGTCGTGATTGTGTCCGGCGATAGTCAACTGCCGCTGAAAAGCATCTGACGGTAGTTAACTACCGATGAGGTTATTTTGGTCATTTACTAGTGTTTCTTAGCATTATGTTAAGTGTCAACAACAATTTTCCACACATTTTCCCTAATTCACCTTCCTCTCTCCCAACACTTCAGGACCAGTTCACAACCATCTCCGGTGATGTGGTAACATTGGTTCGAATGAGTTTTTTCTGGATGGTGGGAAAGTGACCCGATCCATTACTATCATCAAAGCATATTCTAAAGTCCAAGTTTTGAGGACAGGTAATTTATAGGGTCACCTTCCCATTAGAGCCAACAACTTGTTTGTAATGATATTATATGCTTCTGCTACATAGCTTGTTGTTTGTTTATGATGCTGAATTTGTTATATGTTTTTTTTTTGTTATGTCACTTGTTTTATCAATCATACAATGTCTGTTGGAAAATTATGTATTTTAGGATAAGTTTGGATTGGATGTATAGGGTGCAATGTAGTGAAATGAAATGGAATAGGTTAAGGTAGATTTCGAAAAAAAAAATGTTATCTCATTCCATTTCACTGTTTCATACTATACCAATAATGAGTATCTATTTTGATTTGGGATTTGGCATAGGGAAATAGTATCGAGGTATTCGTCTTCGATGCTGGCATTTTTAGCAGTATTCCCTAATAGGATTTTCCCAGTTATGATGTTTTATATTAGCCATTATGGTTAAGTGTGGTGATTCAACTGTCAGTGTTGTTTGTGGGAGGTATGAACCTCTTATGGCTGAGTTTACTTGCCACTTGAATAAGTCAATTATCATTTGAGTATACTTTTAACCATTAGATCAAGTAGAATCGATTTTCTTATATTCTGCCCATACTAAATCTTTTTGCACTCAATCTTCATCTTTCCTTCCATGAAGCTACAATACCCTTTCATATATGGTGACCTCTAGAAGTTACACTTGCCATAGGCTTTGTTTGGGAGTTTGGAGGGGAGGGGAAGAAAAGGCTTTGGGGGGACAAAAATATAGAGGAAAATTGAGAAATGTTTCACATTTTTTAAAAGAGTATTTTTTTAGAGAGTGATAAATTAATGCTTATGATTAATTATTTTTAATTTTAAGAATATTATAACAACGTATATTAAATTTGAAGAATTCATATAAACCCTCTCAAACCCCCTAAAACCCTCCTCCAATACAATTTTTTAGTTCCCTCGGAGGGTTTGATATTTTGAAAAAAATAAGCCCCCCAAAGCCCCTCCGCTCAATGTCCTCTATTTTTTCCACTTACTCATTCCTTTTTTTCCAAACCTTCCCCTCCCTTTCAAACTCGCAAACAAAGCCATAAGGAACTCCCTAGTATCTTCATTTGCTTGCAGAACAATCTACTGATAACTCTTGACTAATTCCTAGTGCTAAAAGTAAAAATCATGGTTCAAATGTTTAGCTTGATCTCTTCTTTTGTGAGTACGTGTTCCTAGAAAATACATGCTTGTTCAAACCACATGCTCCAACATCCACGGTTTCATGTTTATAGTAGTAACTTATATCATTAACTTCATTAAAATTCGTAAAAATTAAATAAAACAATGACATAAAACTATATCAAACAACATTAAACCATTTATGTCAAAAAGGTTTGCTATCAACGGACAAAATAACATACAAGTAGATTGAAAAATAGCTCTCCAAAAGTGCCCATAATGTAAGATGTAGCACGACAGAGAGGTCTTGCGACGAGGAACACAAATTCAGTGTATGTTTTTCTTGAGTAAGTTCAAGGTGGCCGGAAACATCCTTCGAAGACCATAGTTTGAAAATCAAACAATTTTGATCTAAAATAAATTAATAGGTTTCGTAGAGGAGGAAGAGACGAGCTCAATGACGTTAGTGGCATGACAATATTGGTGACCGGAAAATCTCTTCTAAGGTGGATATGTCTTGAGTAAAGAAGAAGAAAGAGTGAGGGAGATGAAGGGAAGAGTATACCTTGGAAGAGAGAATGTGGGTGTAATGCATAGTGAGATTTGTGTGCTTGATCTATCTAGTGGTTCTAAAAAACTAGACCATAGGTATTTGCTCTAAGATGAAGAAGACCTAATATAGTTTGGAATATTGCTCTTTAGACACTCATGGTTTTCTTTCAGACATCTTGAACCGACCATTAAGTCACAAACATTTAGTCATTCTGGTCCTAATTAGCCAACATTCGATGACAACGGAATCAATCAAATCAAAACTCCTCCGCTCCAATTTATTTTAAATTAAGAGAAAGTATAATATGTTTACTTTCATTAGCGGTCCACCGTGGACTGGAATTTAAAAATGTTTAAAATTCTGATAACGACGAGCGTCGTCTCTTAGTAGTAGATGTTAATGGTCGTCCTCATTTTTACAGTTGAAATAGTGACTTAATTGATACAGTTTGACTAAACCAACGAAAAATAAGTGTGTGACTCGTATTAAACCGGTATCAACGAAGTCACTGTCTTAGCTGTAAAAACAAAACTATCATAAGTTTTTTTTTTTTTTTTGAATAGTATCGTCTACCATCGTTAGAATATTTAATAGTTTGAATTACTAATTCATGGTAGACTAGTTTAGTTATGAAAATGATCTACCGAAAAACTCACATAAAATTAATCATTTCATAATTAATTTGTCTGAATCTGAATTTCAATGATGATAATTCATGCTAATCAAAATATTGCAGATTACAATATACAATTTCAATTTTAAGGCTCGATTCATAATCAAACTTCACACAAAAATGTCACTTAAAAGAACTAAGCATGTATTTCCTCAATGCATATATCACTGTTTTATTTTTTTGTCAAGGGATATCACTATTTTCTTCTACTGTAATTTCATGTCTCTTGTATGTTTTCTCCGTTGGCTTCATTCACTTCTCGGGGTCCACCCCAATTCTTTATTCTATCTTCAGCAAGGGATGCCTGCAATTATGTGAAATGTCAATATAAGCATCACTTAATAGAATTTTATGCATGTTTGAAAATACATTGACTTGAATTTTGTGAATAAAAATGAATGAATATACTAAATAATTTATTACCTCTTTGTTCCAGTTAGTTTTGTAAACCATTAGCAAAAGAACACATGTCTGCAATATAGTCCCTGACATCATTCCACACCAAATTCCCTGAAAATATAATAATGACAAGTGCTTTTAACAATTTATGAAGGGATTATCTTATTTTCATCATTGTAGTAAATTTCTAAGAGGCAAGAGATATTATAAATTTATAAGACCCTTCAGAAAAAGAAGAAAAAAAATAGATATTAAAAGATGTGGCATATGTTTCACATTGAGTTACTTGGGTAGTTGGGTTTCATGGTTATGAGGATTGCAAGGGTCTCTTTCTAATTTTATTGAAAACTTTGATTAAAATTTACTCATGAACAAAATATTTTTTTCAAGGGTCTACTTCAATACTCTCTCGACTTGATTGTAAATATGAAAATATTCTCATATGGCACAAACTTTTTCGTGAGAGTTTCCTTATATTTAAGAGCTCTTAAATAATTTGTGTGGCGATAGGAAAATATTACTATCATGTTAAGAATTAAATCAACACGAAAACCTTTAGCATGATAATATATTCCTTTTGTAATAATAATTGAATAACAAAAAAAACTGTTCCTTACACTACATCAAAAGTTTAAATTATAAACGAAGGGGACAGTGACTTACCTTGACTCCCAAGTTAACCTTGTAACCCAATATAAGACCCACAGGAATTCCAAATAGGTAGTAGCATGCAATGTTAACATAGGCCACAGCAGCTTGCCATCCTGCCCCAATGGCCACACCTGCATGAAATTATAACAAGTTAACAAGGCAATGGTGTCTAACTCTTTAACCAAGTTAACACAAGAAATTTGCGTTACCTGAAAGAACAGGTTGAACATTATTAATGACAACACATAATGCCAACAAAGGTGTGAGATCCTTGACTAAATCTTGCACTTCTTTGTCATTGGTGAAATAGGCAGGGTACTTGTCCCGTGAGATAATCAAAACAAGAGCCAATAATAATCCGATTAAAATCGACGTAATCACGGCTACCACCAATGAAAATCTTGCTGTTCTTGGGTGAACTGCTCCTAGTTCATTTGAGACTCTCACACTGCAAAATTTAATCCATTGAATTTAACATTCAACATAGGCATGATGTATATTTATTTTTTTCAATAAAAATAATACAGTAGTTATTAATTTTATGAGATGAATCTTTTCTATAATGCAGAAGCAAACCTTACGGCGACGTTCATTCCAAATGACACCATGATGGTCCAGCCCAATATATTCATGCTGCAAAGAAAATTGATAAAAATATGAATATGTGTTTGTTTTTTTCGTTCTCAATTTCCAATGTAGAGGATCCAAATTCTTCTTTGTTGTTACTTACACATTTAGGTACCTTACCAGATAGAGAAGGCGTCTACTGAGATTTCTGCATTCTTGAGATATCCAGCAAACAGAATCAATGCCATAAAGTACCATGTTTCTAAGCTGCATGAAATAAAATATTTATAATTGTGCAATGTATAAATATTTCTTTGTTAATTAGCATTGAATACAATGGAATGTGTTCATGAAATTTTAGTGGTAAGAGTTTTACTTTATAAGTTTATAAATTTCTGGAGTTTTTGACTCAAATACTCAAACTTGACTATAGCATCATAAAGAAAGATATCAACGAAAAAAATTAAGAGTAATGAATGTTTACACTCATTATTCTTTACCCTACTTTATAGAGAAAATCTTACATTGTCACGAGTATTTGGACACATCACTTAAACAACATACACATATCAATTAATTATTTGAAAAATACATACTATTATTTAATTATTTTCTTTTTCTACATTTTATCAAATATATGTGTGTGTCAAAAGAGAATGCCTAAATAGTTGCGACTAATTAAGTATTTTTCCTAACTAGACTCTAACCCGTGCGATGCACGGGTTTTGTATAGCTTCGTATATAACTATCAAATGACTATATTATTACTTTTATAGTTATATTCAGTATTATGTTATCAAACTATCTCAAAAAGTAACAATAATAAAAGATGGACTGCAATAAAAATGACAAATCAAAAGAAAAAATATATACAAAAGCTAGCACCAAGAAATTGATCCTAACCGCAAAAGTTGTTAATCGAATGAAAAAAATACGGAAAAGGAATTGTTATTTAGTAACCGAAAGAAAAAAAAATAAAAAGGAACGTTACGTGGTAATTGAAATAAAAAATAATAATAATAAAAAGGAACCGCTAATAATGAAAAGGAACTACTATCAAAAAAGGAATTGCAATGGCGTTAGTGACTTTTAAAAAAATGACATTTTCATGTGTTATCTGATTCAATTCCTTGCATATTTTTTTTTTCATAAAAATTAATTAGGTCCGTCAAAAAGGGTGGTGTTATGGTTATTAGGTTTAATTGCAAGATGGTGAGAGAGATGAAAGTGAGTGAGAAATGATTTAGGAATTGTGAGATTGAAAGAAAGAGGACCCGAGATTTGTGTTGAATACACAACATTGAAACAATCACATGTCATAAAAAATATCAGTACCTTGGTGGTAAGAGTTGTGAATTGAAAGCATGTGGTACCTGGTTCGATCCTCATCCGAAACATTTACGACAGTCAGTTGTTGGTGAGGTGGCAGTTGCGGCGGCGACGTGATGTGTGTGGATCAATGAGAGAAAGTGATTTTCCGGCGGTGGCAGTTACGACGACATGTGTTGTTGAAGTGGCAGTTGCAACGGTGGCGGGATGTTGTTATTGGGGTCACCGGCGGCGGTGAAAATGAAGTTGAATCGCATGATGTGTGTGAATGACGTTCAATTCGTGTTCAAATGATGTTGGAATTCAGGGTTGTGAGAATGACTTAAAGTGAACTCACATTTGTGCTAGATAAATAAAATGAAAGCAACTATAAGTCACAAAAAACTTTAGTGATCTAGTGGTAATGGTTGTGATCTACCAGAACTTGGTCTGGGGTTCAACTCTCAGCAGAAATTGTAAAAATTAGGGTTAGGGTTAGCTATTTTAGGGTTGCAAAAGTGTTTATCAGACTGCATAGCATTTATATATTAAGATTTATATGCACATGTAAGTATGGACACGGTTGACATCAAGGTAAAACAATTGATTAAATCCTTGTTTCGGACCTACCCAAAAAAATTGTTTTTAATTAAATTTTAAGAACAAAAAGACCGAAAATTCATCATATTCTAAAACTTATTTTAGGCCTTATTTGTTACTCCCTCCGTGCCAAATTGTATGAAGTTTTGATCATTTCACACGTATTAAGAAATATAATTAATTTTGTATGGGAATGAGATATTATGAGTTGTTTTACAAAATTGTCCTTAATAAATGGTATGGGAAAGATAAATTAAAGAATTGAAAGAAGAGAGAGTAATAAATAGTTAATGATATAATAGGAAAAGTAACATTAATGTTTCATTGGTATTGTAAAACGACATATAATTTGAGACAAATTTTTTTTCCAAAGCGACATACAATTTGAGACGGAAGGAGTATTGAAAATTATTAGGCCTGAATATGGACTTATATAGCTAGGTGAATTGGTGCTTTAAGAGAGGGATATATTAAGGATTGAAGTGGTAAAAGAGGTTGTGAATTTAACTCTCTTCACCAACAAACTAACAACTAATAGTAGTATTTATTATTAAAATATCACATCGTAAATGTTAAGAATATATTATTACACATGTGAAAAGAAAAAGAGAGATCGAAAGGCATCACAACTTTCCCATCTGAGAAATTTAGAAGAGCTCAAAGATGTCGGAGATGTAGAGGAATTTTGCAATTAATAATAAGTTTACATAAAATTATAGTATTATTTTGCAATTAATAATAAGTTTACATAAAATTATAGTATTATTCTCTCTGGTCACATTTATAGGCAAAACACTACTTTTTAGATTCATCGAATACTTATGTATTTGGTATATATTATAGACCAAATACATTAAGTATTCAATAAACCTAAAAAATAAACTTTTGTTTATAAATGTGACAGGAGGGAGTAAACTAAAATGAGGTGGATGACTCTTGCTAACCTTTAATGTAAGTATGACAATAGTGTAAAGACAAGTTTTTGCTCTCTTACCCTCACCTTTGGATTCTCACGAAAAACCCCACCCGCACATGTTCTACATCAATGTTGAAATTTGAACCCCGCCTAGACCCCGACTTTGAATATTAGAGAAAGAGAAATGCTTGATAGGACGAGACGAACTTCAACGATTGATGTGGCAATCACTTTGACCAATTTTGATACCACTACTTCCCATGTATTCCACCAGGTTTGGAAATTATAACCATCCAAAGTATATCACGTCAGCTTTCGTCGTTTCTACGAACAAAAAGCCTCGTGCTAAATAGCAGCAAACTCCCTAACACTCGATTAAAGCGGAATTTTTACGTCAAAGTCGGAACGAAGTCGAGTGGGTTCGAACGGATGCATATTATTTTACCATGCTTACTTGTATGAGAGTTTGACTCGCTTAATCTAAATTTTTCTTAAAGAAAAAAAAATAGAAGACTTATGAATTCTCTACAATGTAAAGTTTTCTTACACAATGATAGTGTAAACAGTTTTGCACTAACAATCATCAAAATTAATCTCAAGTATTTTTTTTAGAGGTAATCTCAGGTACTTTTTATAGTCAAATAGTTTAATGGCTAGAATTTTATCTTAAGGTGAAGGTGAATAAATTGAGAATCCGATGAAGGTAGCCCGACCCCTACATTGTCAAATGCATTATCCTTACTAACTGAGTTATGATCAGAAAAAAAGTCTGAAGTAGTTATAAGAGTGGTTGAAATAATCTTAAGCAGTTACATATAACCTAACTAACAATCTTGTAAAAAAGAAAAACATAACTGACAATATTTGATCGATAAGTAAAATACTCCTAAGAGATATAAATCGATAGAAAATGAATGTGAAAAATAAAAACTAATTTAAAAAAGATAGAAAGACTTAACTACTTTTTTGGGTACAAGAAACACCTAACTAATATAGGGTGTCTTTGATCTGCTAAAAAATGAAGCACAACACATGACAACTCTAGCTGTACTGTGTTTGATTTGTAAAATTGTTTCAGAGACATGACAAACCGGAGGCAAAAGACATGATAAAAATTAAAATTCTTGTAACTCACTAAACCACAACACAACTTTTTATCGCACGTACAAGTTGTCTAAAATACCAAAATAGTTTTTTGTTCACCAAAAATCCTATAAGCCAAAAAATATATTCAATATCATAAAAGTTTGTCATGTGCTGTTCTAACTTGTATTGTGTTGTTCTTTCATGTACTGTTTTGTCTAATACTCACGGTTTAGCAAATCAAACACATCCATACATTCACAAAATTAATAAAAAATCCTTTCAATTTTGAGTTCAATTTTGTTCCGTTTACTCAGCAAATCCAAACTCTTCAAATTCACACTATATTAATTATTATTGTTTGTGTTAGATAATTGGTGGTGTATTATGATGATGTTAGATATTAAATTAGTTGGCAATCAAATCTATTAATTTAAAATATAGTTAATTTGTGACATGTTATTTTTTTTTTTTAAGGATTGTGACATTTTGATTTTGATATTTAAAAAAGATATCTTATAGGATTGGACTATACATGATATCTGAAATTCTGGCCAGGCAATACTTAAGAGATTTCAGGTTCTGAACCAACACAGGTTCTGAACAATGACTCAGCACACTTTAAAGCAGATAAATAGCAGAAATAAAAAGTGCAGGAAAGCTAAAGAACAGAGGTTTGTTAACCCAGTTCGGAGTAAACACCTCCTACTCTGGGGGATACCAATCCAGGAAGGAATTCCACTATAGGAATTAATCCTTATGACTCAAGACACTGACTCCCAGTTCCCAGCCTAAGCAATTAACTTCCTCCTAGTCTTGAATTCTACCCAACACGTTGAGTATTAGAGACCACTAACTTCCTATTCAAGTAACAGACCTGTTACTGAAACCCTTAAACAAAAACACTCTGTTTTTCAGAAAAACTTCAAAAACACAACTTCATTCGTACCTAGAGGCTTAGAATGAATTACAACTCAATAACAATCCTAAACCAACTCAAAGCATATGAGTGGCGTACAAAAAATAAAGCAAAAGCTTAAAAACACCTAAGACTCAATTTTTTGAACTTAAACTCTAAAATCCGTAAGTCTTCAATAGCCAAGCTCCTCCTTTTATAATCTTCAGCAAGCCTCTTAATTATGCTCCAAATCTTCTGAATTGATTTGTTACTGGAATAAGATTGTTCCAATAAAGTAACAAATAAAACTGCATCAAATCTTTGAAAGATTTAAAACAGAAAATATGAATTTTCATAACTTTGAACCAAATCTTCAAAGATATCTTCTCCAATTAAACCAGCCTTCTAGAAGCAATTAAACAAACATAATTCCTTGCTCAATCTCCCAAGATACGCGCAAAAACTAATCTGAAAACCCAGCTTCTGATGTGGTCAACAAAAGTCAACTCTGGCTTCAGAACCTGAAATCAGCTTCTGAACTGCTACAGTGCATTCAGCTTCTGATGATTTTTTCTGCTTTTGAATGGCTTCAAAACATAAAGCTTGCAACTGAAGAAATGTTCATCATAAGGAAAAGCTTCTATTCCATACTTTGGTTTTGCCAAACAATGCAGCCAACACTTAAAGACTCAACAATCTCCCCCTTTGGCAAATTTTTGGCTAAAACCATCTAAGTTCTTCAATCTTCATTATAATCAGCTCAGCAATGAAGAACTCCACAATAACATATCATAGCAATCAGTTTAGGCAGCGGACAAAACACTTTCTGAGCTATGTTAAACAACATCTTCAGCTTCTGACTACATAAACCAAGTACTGATCATCACAATCATGGTATCAGAGCTACTTCAAGGTATCAGAGCTACTGATCAACTCCTGATCATCACACACACTCCCCTTGCAACTCAACATACACTCAGCATACATCAAACTCCCCCTTACTTCTGAATTTATGGTATCAGAGCATATTAGAGCCAACACTACAGGAGCTGAACATATTTGTTCTTCAGGACCACAAACACTCAGGATCATAGCAATCTTGTACTCCCCCTGAGACATATACTCCCCCTGAGACATATACTCCCCCTCAATGACATCTTGACAGCTCTTGTTATATTTGTTCTGAACTCTGAGTTTCACAAACAACTTCTGAACCACACTGAAAACTGAACATCTGAAATTTGAACTTCTGAGCAGCAACACTTTGCATAAGACTTTTGGTATCAGAGCCAACAGAGCCAACACATTACATAAGATTTTCTCCCCCTTTTTAGCCACAAAATTCTGACAAAACATAGTCTTCATATAGGGAATAAAATCAAAACAAGTAACACAGATCCTGGAAAAGCTATCAGATTCAGACACAGGATCACACTCAGCATAAGCACAACTGGCAGGTGCTCTATCTTCCTCACATCCAGTTTGCATTAATTGCTATAAGTCTTCATGCAAACATACACCTAACTTGCTTCTTAAGTTTTCAAACTGCTTAGCATCCAAGGCCTTTGTGAAAATGTCAGCAACTTGATCTTCAGTAGCTACATGTTCCAGCTGAACAATCTTGTCCTCCACAAGGTTTCTGATAAAATGATGTCTGATGTCTATGTGTTTGGTTCTACTGTGCTGAATTGGATTCTTAGAGATGTTGATGGCACTCAAATTGTCACAAAACAATGTCATAGTTCGTTGTTTCATATTGTACTCCTCCAGCATCTGTTTCATCCAAACCAGTTGTGAGCAACTACTCCCAGCAGCAATGTACTCAGCTTCAGCAGTTGACAATGACACACAGTTTTGCTTCTTGCTAAACCATGAAATTAAGTTATTTCCCAAAAAGAAACAACCTCCTGAGGTGCTCTTCCTGTCATCAGCACTTCCAGCCCAGTCAGCATCACAAAATCCCATCAGTTCAGAACTTGAACTATGTGAATACATGATTCCATAGTCACTTGTGCTATTCACATACTTCAGGATCCTCTTCACTTGTGTCAGATGACTCATCTTAGGATCAGCTTGATATCTTGCACAAACTCCAACAGCATAAGTGATATCAGGTCTGCTTGCAGTTAAATACAATAAGCTCCCTATCATGCTTCTGTACTGACTTTGATCTACTGATACTCCTTGTTCATCTTTGGTTAACTTCAGATGAGTAGCAGCTGGTGTCTTCTTATGAGCAGCTGATTCCATTCCAAACTTCTTCACTATGTTCTTGGCATATTTACTCTGAGAGATGAAGATTGTATCTTCCATTTGCTTAACTTGTAATCCAAGAAAATATGTCAGTTCACCAACTAAGCTCATTTCAAATTCTGACTGCATTTGCTGAACAAATAGTTTGACCATCTTCTGAGACATCCCTCCAAACACTATGTCATCCACATAAATCTGAGCTATCATCAGACTCCCATTTTCATCTTTCACAAACAAAGTCTTATCAGAACCTCCTTTTCTGTAACCTTGAGCCACAAGAAACTGAGTCAGCCTGTCATACCATGCTCTTGGTGCTTGCTTCAATCCATATAAAGCCTTCTTCAACTTGAACACATGATCAGGAAACTTAGGATCCACAAAACCCTTAGGCTGTTCAACATATACCTCTTCTTGCAAATATCCATTCAGAAATGCACTCTTCACATCCATTTGGAATAATTTGAACTTGAGAATGCAGGATACACCCAACAGCAGTCTTATGGACTCTAGTCTGGCCACAGGTGCAAAGGTCTCATCAAAATCAAGTCCCTCAACTTGAGTATAGCCTTGAGCAACCAACCTTGCCTTGTTTCTGACTACAGTACCACTTTCATCTGTTTTATTCTTGAATATCCACTTAGTGCCAATCACATTCAATCCTTCTGGTCTTGGAACTAGATCCCACACTTCACTCCTTTTGAATTGATTCAACTCATCTTGCATTGCTTCAATCCAAAATTCATCAGTCAGAGCTTCTTTCACATTCTTGGGTTCAAACTTGGACACAAAACATGAATCAGTAGCAGCAGCATCTGATCTCCTGGTTCTGACACCTTGATCTAAGCTTCCAATGATTAAGTCTTTAGGATGATCCTTCTGAACTCTAATTGATGGCCCTTTACCATTAGGAACTTGACCTGGTTGATCTTCTGCTTCTTCAGATTCTGAATGCTTTTCTGCTTCTGAAGTTTGTTCTTCTGATACTTCAGACTCTGGAACAACTTCAGGTTCATTCTTTTCATTTTCAGCAGACAAATCATCAATAACCACATTTATGGACTCCATCACAACCTTGGTTCTGGAATTAAATACCCTGTAAGCTCTGCTGTTCACTGAATAACCCAGGAATATGCCCTCATCAGACTTAGGATCCAGTTTTCTTCTGTTTTCCCTGTCAGCCAAAATGTAGCATCTGCTCCCAAACACATGGAAATACTTCACAGTTGGCTTTCTTCCTTTCCATAATTCATACAAAGTACAAGTGGTTCCCTTCTTCAAGGTAACTCTGTTATGAATATAACAGGCAGTATTCATTGCTTCAGCCCAGAACATATATGGCAGCTTCTTTGCATGCAGCATAACTCTTGCACATTCTGCTAATGTCCTATTCTTCCTCTCAACTACACCATTTTGCTGAGGTGTGATAGGTGCAGAAAACTCATGCTTTATACCTTCAGAAGCACAGAATTCTGAAAAACTCTTGTTTTCAAATTCTTTGCCATGGTCACTTCTGATTCTGACTATGCCACAGTCTTTTTCTCTTTGTAGTTGAATGCACAAGTCTTTAAAAACTTCAAAAGTATCAGATTTTTCTCTAACAAAACTTATCCATGTGAATCTTGAGTAGTCATCTACCATTACAAAAGCATACCTCTTTCCTCCAATACTTTCCACTTGCATAGGCCCCATTAAATCCATATGAACAAGTTCTAGTACTTTAGTAGTTACATGGTGAACTAATCTGGGATGAGACTTTCTTGTTTGTTTTCCAATTTGACAATCACCACAAACATTGTCCTCATTGATCTTCAGATTAGGCACACCTCTGATAGCTTCAGTACTTAGGATTTTCTTCATGCCTTTCAGGTGCAAATGTCCCAGTTTCTGGTGCCAGAGTTTGACTTCTTCTTCTGAACTCATAAGACAAGAAGTCAGACTTCTTTCTTCTTCAGAAACCCACAAGTAACAATTGTCTTTGGATCTGCAGCCTCTCATCTGAATCTTATCTTCCTGATCAGTAACAATACACTCTAGTTTGTTAAAATTAACCTTCAAGTCCTGATCACAAAGTTGGCTAATACTGATCAGATTTGAAGTTAATCCTTCCACCAGTAGCACATCATTAAGTCTGGGCAACCCTTCTCTGATCAAATCACCAATACCCAGAATCTGACCTTTTACACCATCTCCAAATGTCACATAACTTCTGGAGTATGATCTGATATTGCTCAGCAGCTTCTTCACACCAGTCATGTGTCTTGAACACCCACTATCAAAATACCAATATTCTTTTGAAGTGGCTCTCAAAGAAGTATGAGCAATCAGGCCTACATTCTGAACCTTAGGTTTCCACACCTTCTGAACACTGTGTCTGGGTGCAGCTGGTTGCACTCTTCTAAATTGAAAGTGTTCAGGGTAACCATACAATTTAAAGCAGAATGGTTTGATATGCCCTCTCTTTCCACAATGATGACAGACCCATGGATGATTCCTCCTCCTTCTGTTTCTGAAAGATTTCTGGGGTTGCTTCTGAGGTAGCATCTGACCATGCTTCTGACCTTGCATCTGAACATACTTCTGACCTTGCATCTGAGGTCTCTTCTGAGCTTGCATCTGGGATTGTTTCTGAGATGCTCCAATCACAGGATTATCAGTTTTAATGGCAGGAACAAACTCTTTAACAAGAATCTTCTGTTTGGAGTTCTGAGTCCGATCATCAAAGCCTAATCCAGTTTTTCCTTGTTGCTGAGCACCCAAGATTTCATCCAACACATTAGTAGCAGTATTCATCATTCTAACCTGCTTTTTCATATGTTCAAGTTGGGAATTTAACTGGTTCACTTCTTCTTTCAAATTTGAATTCTGCACAAGAAGTTCTCCCTTTTCAGCCTCCAGTTGAAAAATAGTCTCCTTCTGATCCAGCACTTGTTTGCAAACCTCAGCACTTCTGGTATACAGCTTCCTGTAGTTGTCAGCTAGTTCATCATATGAAGTTTTAACAGCTTCAGACACAGATGAACCTTCAGACTCTGAGTCAGACTCTGAAAAAGTCTCAGACTCTAAAGCAGGTTCCTTCTTCAAGATAGCTCCTGACCTCACTACCAGACCAGTATCACACATACCAGATTCACTATCATCATCTTCTTCAGAACCATCATCAGACCATGCAACAGCTAGGCTTTTCTTCTGCTTCTTAAGAAAAGTAGGACACTCAGTTTTGATATGTCCATAACCTTCACACTCATAGCACTGCACACCTTTGGCTTGGTTACTTTTCTCCTCAGACTTGGTCTTCTTCTCATCAGTTTGTTGCTTTTTGTTATTGAATCTGAAGTTCTGACCTTTGGCTTTGGCTTTTCTGTTAACATTCTTCAGAATCTTGTTGAATTGTTTTCCCAGCAACACAAGAGCTTCTGATAAGTCATCCTCTTCAGACTCTTGTTGATCATCAGCTTCAGAATTCACACTAAAAGCTACACCTTTTCCTTTCTTCTCAGTCTTCATATCAAACCTTCTGGGCAGGGACCTGAGGATTTTTCTGACTAACTTCTCATCAGACATCTTTTCTCCAAGTGAATCAAAAGAATTTGCCATGTCCAGCACATTCATGTAGAAGTCCTGAATAGATTCATCTTCCTTCATCTTCAGGTTCTCAAATTTGGTGGTCAGCAGCTGCAATCTGGACATCTTCACCTTAGAAGTTCCTTCATGAGTGGTTTTCAGAATTTCCCACGCATCCTTAGCCACAGTACATTGTTTGATAAGTCTGAACATATTCTGATCAACACCATTAAAGATAGCATTCAAAGCTTTTGAATTTCCCAGGGACAGATCATCTTCAGCTTTGGTCCATTCCTCCTCAGGCTTCAGAACCTCAGTCTTGTTTCCATCTTTGTCTGTATACACAGGATGGTCCTAGCCTTTGATCACAGCTTTCCAAGTCCTGCTGTCAATAGACTTTAGAAAAGCACACATCCTTGACTTCCAATACTCATAGTTTGTGCCATCTAGTAGGGGTGGTCTATTGACATAGCCTCCTTCTCTATCCATGCTTGCCAGAAATAGATTCCTCTGGATCTCACCCAAGTTACAGGCAGGGTGCCTGCTCTGATGCCAATTGAAATTCTGGCCAGGCAATACTTAAGAGATTTCAGGTTCTGAACCAACACAGGTTCTGAACAATGACTCAGCACACTTTAAAGCAGATAAATAGCAGAAATAAAAAGTGCAGGAAAGCTAAAGAACAGAGGTTTGTTAACCCAGTTCGGAGTAAACACCTCCTACTCTGGGGGATACCAATCCAGGAAGGAATTCCACTATAGGAATTAATCCTTATGACTCAAGACACTGACTCCCAGTTCCCAGCCTAAGCAATTAACTTCCTCCTAGTCTTGAATTCTACCCAACACGTTGAGTATTAGAGACCACTAACTTCCTATTCAAGTAACAGACCTGTTACTGAAACCCTTAAACAAAAACACTCTGTTTTTCAGAAAAACTTCAAAAACACAACTTCATTCGTACCTAGAGGCTTAGAATGAATTACAACTCAATAACAATCCTAAACCAACTCAAAGCATATGAGTGGCGTACAAAAAATAAAGCAAAAGCTTAAAAACACCTAAGACTCAATTTTCTGAACTTAAACTCTAAAATCCGTAAGTCTTCAATAGCCAAGCTCCTCCTTTTATAATCTTCAGCAAGCCTCTTAATTATGCTCCAAATCTTCTGAATTGATTTGTTACTGGAATAAGATTGTTCCAATAAAGTAACAAATAAAACTGCATCAAATCTTTGAAAGATTTAAAACAGAAAATATGAATTTTCATAACTTTGAACCAAATCTTCAAAGATATCTTCTCCAATTAAACCAGCCTTCTAGAAGCAATTAAACAAACATAATTCCTTGCTCAATCTCCCAAGATACGCGCAAAAACTAATCTGAAAACCCAGCTTCTGATGTGGTCAACAAAAGTCAACTCTGGCTTCAGAACCTGAAATCAGCTTCTGAACTGCTACAGTGCATTCAGCTTCTGATGATTTTTTCTGCTTTTGAATGGCTTCAAAACATAAAGCTTGCAACTGAAGAAATGTTCATCATAAGGAAAAGCTTCTATTCCATACTTTGGTTTTGCCAAACAATGCAGCCAACACTTAAAGACTCAACAATATCATATTCTAATTCAAATTACAAAGTCTAATAAGATAATAGTAATAAAACATATTTTTTTTAGAAGGAGCATACTCAATATCCTAAATCAATACCACCTGGTCAACTCAGGTGGGTTAATAATAATAAAAATATCATGCATATTTACTTTAGTAGACTAGACTAATAAGTCAAAGAATTTTTTTAAAGACATGTAGAATGACCCTTTTAATTAAATAGACTCCAAACAAGGTTTTAACCTTCTCTATTTAGAAAAAATAATAATCAGGTCTATCTTAGATCTAACATACATGTTCCTGCTAAATGAACAATAGTATCAACCTCCTGAGCGATCTGTGAACTCAAGAGCTTGGTCAGCGTTTTTGTGCTTTGTGAAAGTGAAGATCTTTTAGAGGAGCCCAGAGCTCCTTTTATATCTCCCCCTTGACCTAATGGGAGTGGGGATGGCAGCTCAGGGATTCCCGAGACATCTGTCCATGAGACGTTGCCCACTACCCCGTAGATCTCGGCCCCGCAGTTGGGAGTGTGGGGAACACAGTCAATGGGTCGCAACTGCCCCGGGAAAGTCGAAATCAGTCTTGGGGAGTCTGCTAAGGGTGCGCCATTAGGGTGCCCCCACTCTCCGGGATGCTCCATCGGGTCCTATGATTTCACCCACGTGGCGGACACGTGGGGGATAAGGGGGCAGACTCTACAACGGTCCTGCTCGTTCTAGGAGACCGGCACGTGGTTCTTAGGAATAAGATGACGCTACACAACCCTCCAAGCACGAGGATCGAAAAGGCGAAGTGATTGATTAGAGGTCATCACGATGATGTCGCCAAGAAGATGGCGGTACACAACCTCTTAAGCAGGAGGCTCGAAGAGGCGAAGTGATTAAATATCTGGCTAGCTCCTACGGGCTTGTCGGGCGATAACGGAGCACTACTCCCGAGCCGCGTTCCCGAGGCGACGGGGTGGGCTAATCCACCAAGGTGTTCTCGCTTGCGTCTGGCGAAGCTTGTTTGTCCACTCCCTATTTTATAGTTGTATGCACCCGGGAGAGGTGTCTACTTTACCGAATATCATTTTTAAATCTTCTTTCGATGAGCCCCCATCATCTTGTAGCGAGGAGGCACACATCTGATTACGTCCTGCTGGGATCTAATGGTTGCCAAACGGTGACCTTTCACAACACATCTAGACGGCTCACCTTCCTTTCACTTTTTCCCGCTTCGAGGCCATCCCATGCGTCTAAACTAAAAGGGCAAGCATTCCCCAACCGTTGGATATGTGCTGCTTCAGACGTCGCACACGTCTCTAGTTCTTAAAAATGCACCTATATAAGGGTTTTTGTTCCTTACTCCCTCACGTCCCCAAGTTTTTTCTTTCTTTCAGCAACTGTTGCTGCTAACTCGTCGGCGCGTTTCCCAAACTTCCTTGCCTACTTAAATCAGGTAAATCCTAATTCCTCATTCTTTTTTGCTTTTTTATTTTGAAAATCGTCATAATTAGGGAGTGCGATAGTGAGTGTAATTCAGCGCATACTCCCACCCGAGAGGAGAGACGCAAATTATGAAATCCATGCATTGAAATGGTCACCGGGGCAGATGGGAAAGTGAATTGGGAGGTGTTAGAACTTAAGTATTTCGGACATCTCTGTCTAACCGCTTCAATTAGTTCCGATAGTGATACCAGCGCCACTAGCCGGAATAGTGATGTTGTTGTTGTTGTTGTTGTTTCTTCTTCAGGCCCTGGTGAGCGAGAGAAACGCATGGCGACTATGGATTCTGGTACTGAGTCTTTTGATGAGGCGGTGTCCACCTACTCCTCCTGGTTCAGCTTCGAGAAGAGGGTGGCATATTTTAGGGCCAACTTCCCAGTGTCCTCCACAGGCGATAAGCAGGACATCATAACCGATCATTGCATGGGAAGCAAAAAGGTATTTATTAGGCGCCCAAGAGGAATGGAGAATGAGGTGTTCTACTTCTACGCTTGCACAATCACCAACCTGGGGGTTTGGATTCCCTTTACCCCTTTTGAAGCTGCGGTGCTAAAGGCCATCAACATGGCGCCCTCCCAACTGCACCCGAACGGTTGGGCATGTGAGGGGCTTCGAGGTATTGTGCAACGGCCTAGGGTTGACGCCTACCGTCGACACCTTTTTCTCCTTCTACTACACCAAGGGGGTGGGAAAGGCAACCTGGATCTCAATCAACTCCTAGCAGGGGCGAGGTCTTTTTGGCCTTTTCGCCAACAATTATAAGAACTAGAAGAGGAAGTACTTCAAGGTGAGGGGGGATAATGTCTCAATCCCAGCTTTTATGGATCAAGGCGGGGATGAGGGGTTCCCCTTGTACTGGTCTGGCGAGCCGCTGTCGGTATCCGGCTATGATTACGACAAGCTGAGTGATGCAGAGAAGGATGTGGTGGATTTTCTGGAGCACGTGGAGGTGCTAAGTGTTAGGGAGCTCCTCCAGAAAGAGAATGGCGCCCTGGGGAGTACATAGGTAATACCCCAAATTACACTTAGGCGACACCCTCTTTTATCTCTCGTAATGTTCTTAACGCATTTTTCCCCTCTTCGTTTTTACAGATTCGATGGCGCCCAAGTCCGCAGTGGAGAAGAAACTCGCTTTGGAAAAGGCGAAGAAGAAAAGAGCGGATGAGGGCGACGTCTGAGGGAAGATCGACCCTTGCGGCTTCCTTCTAAGGGATAAGAAGAAAGCGAGAGAAGCTGAAGAGACCGCTTCGACGGGTCCTGCTGCCATTACTCCACCCGAGCGCCTCACCACCGTCTATGCTTCGCCAGATGGCGGCGTCACCCCCTCAAAGAAAAGAGCACGGACGCAGGATTGCGATTTCGAGACTGCGGATGCGCCTAACTCCAGTATAGTTTTCTTCCTTTATGTTAAGCTTTGCTATGTTCCTGTATTTACTCTAACGAATTGTTCCTAGTTTTGCAGGTGTGCCCTTTTCGCTATGGAACACCGACTTCGACTATGAAGGGTTCATGCAGGAGCACTTTAATCTTGCCTATGATACGCAACGGCTGAAAGCCCTGGGTTTTGCCCAGGTGCAGAAAATGATGGGCGTCCTCATTTTGAAGGGCGCCCTTATGAGTAAAGTTATGGCGGAAGAGTTTTCGACTCTGCAACAAGGGGAGAAGTAGTTGAGGGCGGAGAACAGAGCGTGAAAACGCAGATGCAGGCTTCCCTCAAGGCTGCTGATGACAAGAGGAAATTAGCCGAAGAGCAGCTTGCCGTAGCACGCCAGGAGCTTGAGACGGCCATTGCTGCCAAGAAGAAAGCTGAGACTGAGGCCAAGGACTTGGAGGACTCAAGTACTAAGGCAGTTGAGGCTCACAAGGAAGAACTGGTGGATTTGAAGGCCAAGTTGGAGGCGGCGGAAGAGGAGGGTGTTCTTGCCGAGGAGAAGGGATTTGAAAGGGCGAAGGCGCAGGTTGCCTGCCTGTACCCGGACGTCTCCTTGGATGAGCTCGGCCTCTTTAAGACCGTCATTGATGGGAAAGTCATAGACAATGAGTAGTTGTAATTTCATTTCATTATGTAAAGCCTTCGCGGCCCTTTTCAGTTTCCGCCATTAACTATGTAACAACTTCATGGCCTTTTAAAACGTTTATGCATCTAGTTTTTGCCTACTTTGCTTTGCCACCTGCTTAGAATTTCTAAGGCTTTCCCTTTTTATTGTTTTTATCTATCTTGATGTAATCAGGCGTGATGCCTCTGTATGTCGTGATTTTCGAACTAATTTCATGTTGCTTTGTCGTTTCGCCCTCATCAATACTTATTCGCTTTTTATAAATGTTCTTTATTCATCATGAGTTGTTTATTTCACGTGCATGGCCTTTTTATTGCTGGCTTGCCGCCCCTATGCTTATCGTGATATTTCATTAACAACTTTTAGATATGCAAGCATCCTATGGGGCGATATCATTTTGACTCGAAAATCCTATGGGGCGATATCATTTTGACTCGAAAATTCTACCAAGTCTAGGCCATCTTGGGTGTGATACTGTCCTAACTCAACAGGAAACTTGGTGGAATTTTCTAAGTCTTTTTCCAAATGCAAGCTTCATGGGGCATAATATTGTCTTGACCTAATTAGGAAATTTAGTAGAATTTTAACTAAGCCCCTTTTTCTGTGCTAGGATATCGCCCTTTAATGATAGGTCTTAGCGTCACATGGGTCTTGTCGCCTTTTAGTGTTAGGTCTTAGCACCACAGGGGTCTTATCGCCTTTTAGTGATAGGTCTTAGCGCCACAAAGGTCTTATCGCCTTTTAGTGTCAGGTCTTAGTGCCACATGGGTCTTATCACCTTTTAGTGTTGGGTCTTAGCGCCATAGGGGTCTTATCGTCTTTTAGTTTTAGGTCTTAGCGCCACAGTGGTCTTATCGCCTTTTAGAACATGCAATCTAGTGTAAATATGGTAAATAAGCATATGTAAGAACTGAGGCGCCTCGTTAAAAACCCCTGCCCTTGTAGGGGAAAAGAGTGCAGCCTCATAACTTTATTGAAAAGGTAATTGTTTCTTTACATAAACGTTATGCAGAAAAAGACGCCCCGACCTTTAAACATAAATAAACAAAATACATCAATTGTAATACTGCCGCAAGTGAACGACGTTCCATGTTCTTCGTACTTGGCTTCCATCCAGCTCCTCCAGCTTGTATGCACCATTGAGAAATTTCTCTCTGACCCTGTACGGACCTTCCCAGTTGGGGAGCAGCTTTCCCATCCTGGTTGGTGCCACCACTTGACTAAGGACGAGGTCGCCCTCTTTCATTTCCTTGGGCACTACTCTAGAGTTATACTTCCGAGTGGCTCTTTGTTTAGCGGCGAATTCCCTGATATGGGCGGCTTCCTGCACTTCGTCCAACATGTCCAGATCACACACAAGACCGAGCTCGTTATCTTCAAAAACAGTCATTGTTAGTTTATAAAGCATTTTGTTAGTTCATGCAATATGTTAGATAAATTTTTTAGTTAGGGGCGACCAATAAATGAGCTTCTGATACTGATGGCTCACGCCTTTACCTTCTTGGCCAAAATTCCCTCTCCGCCATGTGGGAGTATCCACTTCTACTAGCAGCATGGCATCAGCGCCAAACACCATCCTGAAAGGCGTTTCCATCAGCGAGGAGTGAGGTGTCGTATGGTAAGACCATAAAACCTGAGCACTCAATGGCGATGTGAGCGATACAGTTGTGAAGAATAAAAAAGATACATTCACATTGAGACAATTTGTGAAAAATAACAAAGATGTATTTAAGCTAGTCATGACTTGATTTACCTCATAGAGTCGCTATGACCAGAGACCTTTGGCGTCATCCAGCTTCTTCTTGATCCCGTTCAGGATGACTTTGTTGGCAGACTCAGCTTGTCCGTTTGCCTGGGGGTGGATGATAGATACAAACTTTGTCTGGATCCCAAGGTTGCTGCAGAAATCTATAACCGTCTTGCCGGCAAATTGGGTTATGTTGTCGGAAACTATACATTTTAGCAGACCAAACCGGCATATGATTTTCTTCTAGTAGAAATGCCTTATTCTCTCGGCAGTGATCTTAGTGACTGGTTCATTCTTTATCCACTTGGTGAAGTAATCAACCCCCACAATTAAGAACTTCAGTTGTCCCGGCGCTAATGGAAAGGGACCCAGAATGTCCACACCCCACTGACAAAACGGCCAAGGCGAGGTGACAGAATGTAACACTTCGGCAGGGGCATGATGTAAGGAGGAGAATTTCTGGCACTTTTCACACTTCTTAACGTATTTAGCACAATCCTTAAGTAAGGTAGGCTAGTAGTATCCTGCCCAGATTATTTTATTGGCGAGAGCTCTGCAGCCAATGTGGCTCCCGCATACGCCTTCATGAACCTCAAGAAGTACCAGCTGCGTTTCACCTTCTGCCAAACATCTCAGCATATGGGTTGACATACCCATCTTATAGAGCTTCCCAGATTGCATGGTATATTTCGCACATTGCCTTCTTGTTCTCTGCTCCTCTTCATCCATTATCGGCGCCATGCTTCCCTCTAAGTACTTGATTATTGGCGTCATTCATTCGTCACCATCTACCAGGACGGCGCCGACGATCATTGGCTCGGTGCTGGGGACGGCCAACGTTTCCTAGATCACAGTTTTATTGTGCCCTGGTCTCTTGGTGCTGAAGAGCTTGGAGAGGATGTCGACACGAGAGTTCTGTTCACGCGGCACATAAGTCACCTTAAAGAAAGCGAAGCTCTGAGCTAATTCATGGAATTTCTTCAAATATTTTGCCAACTGACCATCCTTGGCTTGGTACTCCCCTACGATTTGACTAGTCATCAGCTGTGAATCACTTCTTGCCCTGAGATTTGTTGCGCACATCTCCCTTGCTAGTGACATTCCGGCGATCAGCACTTCGTACTCAGCTTGGTTGTTGCTTGCCTTCCATTCAAACCTCAGAGACTGCTCAATTAGGATATCGTCAGGACCTTCCAAAACAATTCCTGTGCCACTTCCTTTTAGGTTTGACGCCTCATCTACTAACAAGATCCATATATACGAATGGCGTCTGGACTTTAATGGACGAGCACATCTCGACCAAGAAATCTGCTAAGACCTGTGACTTGATGTTGCCCTTAGGAACAAACTGGATGTCGTACTTGGATAACTCTATAGACCAAGCCACCGTTCGTCCAGCCAGGTCTGGCTTCCTCAATACTTGCCTGATCGGATGATTGGTTTTAACAACCACTTTGTGGCCTTGGAAGTAGGGGACACAGTTTCCTCGTCGTGGTTATCAAGTCTAAGACCAATTTTTCTATTTTCTGGTACCGAAGCTCTTCGCCCTTAAAAACTTTGCTAACAAAGTACATGGGTTTCTCGCCATCTCCCTTTTCCTGGACGAGAACTGAACTCAAGGCGTTCTCCGACACCGATAAGTATAGGTAGAGGACAACACCCTTGTCTGGGCGAGTAAGTATTGGAGGGTTGTCCAGGAAAGCTTTTACCTTTAAGAAAGCCTCTTCGCATTCATTTGTCCATTCAAACTTTTCCCCCTTGTTGACTGTGGTGAAGAAGTGGAAAGCTTTGTCACCTGCGCAGGATAGAAATCGAGACAATGCCGCCAAACGCCCTGTGAGATGTTGGACCTCCTTTACTGAAGTGGGGCTCCTCATGGTAATAATAGTCTGGCACTTGTCCAGGTTGGCCTCTATTCCTCTTTTGGTCATCATGTAACCCAGAAACTTGCCAGCCTGCACGCCAAATGAACATTTAGAGGGGTTGAGGTGCATGTTATACTCCCTCACAGACCCTAAAATGTCCTCTAGATCCCGACAATGACTTTCGTCCTCTGCCGTCTTCACAACCATATCATCAATATATACTTCAAGATTTCGCCTTATCTGCTCGGAAAAAACCGTATCCATTAGTCGCTGATACGTGGCACCAACATTCTTAAGCCCAAATGGCATCACCTCATAGAAGTAGTTGGATGTGTTGGTCACAAACTCCATTCTTAAGGAGTCGAGAGGTCCATCCTAATCTGATTGTAGCCAAAATAGGCATCCATGAAGCTCAACATCTTATAGCTTGATGTCCCATCAATGAGTCTGTCTATGGCGGGAAGTGGGCACGGATCCTTGGGGCACGCTACATTCAAATCGGTGAAGTTAACACACATCCTCCACTTCGCGGAACTTTTCTTGACCAGCACCACATTAGCCAACCAGGTTGGGTATTTGATTTTGCTGATAAATTTTGCCGCCATGAGCTTCTTGACTTCCTCGTCCACCGCCTTACGTCTTTCTTCGCCCATTTTCCTCTTTCTCTGAAACACCGGCTTCGCCTTTGGATCAAGCGCCAAGTGATGACATACCATGTTTACATCTATGTTGGGTATGTCAGATGAGCTCCAAGCAAACAGATCCAAGTTCTTCTTCAAAAGACGGACCAGCTCATCCTCTTCTTCTTTTGCTAAAGTTGTGCCGATCTTAGTTGTCTGAGAAACCTGGGAGCTAATTTGTACTTCTTTGAGATCTTCGATGGGCGTCAACCTCTCTTTGACGTACTCTTCTCTTAGGTCTAAATCGACAAAATTGACGTCATGGGCGGTTGGCCATTTGGGCGCCTGCTCGACTAAAGAGGAAGCACGCTTTCTGACCCTTAGACTGTCCTGATAGCCCTTTCTCGCCGTCTTCTGATCCCCTTTGATCACGCCAACCTTGTCGTCTTCTAGTGGATACTTCATTGTGAGATGCAGTGTCGACAAGGCAACTGCCAACTGATTGAGGGAGGGTCGCCCTAGTGTGATATTGTAGGACGACGGGGCGTTGACTACTAGATACCTCACTATGATGCATCGAGCGTTATGCTCTTCTCCGAACACTGTCTTTATGGAGACGTAGCCTCTTACTTGTACCTATTCTCCTACAAACCCAACCAAGGATCCCCTGAAGGACTGCAAAAGTTCCGCCCCCAGATTCAATTTCTCGAATGCGTCATAGTATAAGATATTTGCTGAACTGCCGGGATCCATCAACACCCTTCTTACAATGCAGCTCAAGAGCTGTAAACTGATCATCATGGGGTCATCCTCGTGGGGGTGGATTCCTTCAAGATCCCTCTTGGAAAAGGTAAGATCCAGATCGGGCTCTGGGGCGGACGCTTCCTCAAAAAGATAGATGTCGATCTGCATAACTTGGCGGGCGTATCATTTTTGGGACGAACTAGTCTCACCACCCCCAGTGAATCCTTCTGCAATGGTATTAATGGTCACCCTAGCTTGTTGGTTGTTTTCGTCGTCACCTGACGTCGGATCCTTGCCCTTTTCTGGCGCGGGGCTTTGTGGCTCCCATTGATTCCTATTTTTGCTCTAACCCCTGGGCACCTCGCACGTAACCCCGCAGATGTCCCTCCTGATCAGCTTTTCAATTTCTCTTTTCAGCACCCTGCAATCGTCGGTGTGGTGCCCTCTGGCTCTGTGGTACTTGCACCACTTATCGGGGTCATTTCCCATTACCTTGACGGTGGCGGGTCGGGTATTAGTCCTGTATAGAGGACCTCTTGCAATATACGCTCCCTTCTCTGGTTGAGTGGTGTGAAGTTCTCCATGGTCTTCCTGGCGGGCGACTTGAAAGAGCCACTGACTGATTAAAGGTAATTGTTCTTTCTGGGGCTATGGAAATCATTTCCCCTATATCCCCTTTCTCTAGCATCTCTTGTTTTCTTCTCGCCGTTGCTCTCCTCTCCCTTAATATAACACTCCGCCCTTTCCAAAATCTCCTCCATAGAATATGTCGGTTTCTGGGCCAGTGATTCATTGAACTGGTCGGCCTTCAGTCCATTCTGAAAGGTGCCTACAAATATCTCCTGGTTAGGGTTAACGACCTTGATTGTAGCCTCATTAAATCGGGCGAGATACTCCCTTAAGGACTCTTGGGGGCCTTGCCTCACATTAAACAGGCTGGTTGTTGAGACCTTCCGGTGCTTGCTAGCGGTGAACTGGTGAACCAACCTCCTCGCAAAATCCTGGTAATCGGTGATGGAGAAACGGGGCACGCCCATATACCACCTCAAGGCCGTCTCCTTGAGGGTTCCGGCGAGTACCTTGCACTTTAATGAATCCACCGCTCCAATGATTGACATTTGAGTGTTAAAAGCGGTTAAGTGCTCGGTGGGGTCAGACTTTCTGTCGAACATAGCCAAATGTGGCAGCTTGAAGTTCTCGGGAACATGAGCGTTCCATATCTCAGCGGACAGAGGTTGTGGGTCCTCTATCTCCAAATCTTCCTAGTCATCTTGCTAATCCTGTTGGTGTTATTGCAGGGTTTGGACGGAGGCCTGGAGTGCCTCGTTTTGTTGTCCCAGTTCCTCGAGCTGGAGCTGCATGGCGGCGACAACGTTCAGATCGCCATTGTTGTTGCGGTATCCGGGCATCGTTGGTAATTAGGTCAAATGTTTGGGAATGAGTTTGGAATAGATTAGGCTTGGATCAGTTTTATCGGGGCCCATGGTTGGCAGCAACTGTTCCTGCTAAATGAACAATAGTACCAACCCCTTGAGCAATTTGTGAACTCAAGAACTTGGTCAGCGTTTTTGTGCTTTGTGAAAGTGAAGATCTTTTCGAGGAGCCCAGAGCTCCTTTTATATCTCCCCCTTGACCTAATGGGAGTGGGGATGGCTGCTCAGGGATTCCCGGGACATCTGTCCCTGAGACGTTGCCCACTACCTCATAGATCTCGGCCCCGCAGTTGGGAACGTGGGGAACTCAGTCAATGGGTCGCAGCTGCCCCAGGAAGGTCGGAATCAGTAGTGGGGAGTCCGCTAAGGATGAGCCATTAGGGTTCATCCACTTTCCGAGATGCTCCATCGGGTCCTATGATTTTGCCCACATGGCAGACACGTGGGAGACAAGGGGGCATGCTCTACAACGGTCTTGCTCGTTCTGGGATACTGCCACGTGGTTCTTAGGAATAAGATGACGGTACAATACAATAGACTATCGATTGGTTTGAACTATTCCCACCACATATTGTTTACATATTTTGCTCTTTTCAAATGACTTCTTATTTCAAAGGATAATTAAAATTCTGTCAGAATAATATCTATAATATAATGCAAGAAATGTCAGGAAAAAAACTTTTGATACTTTTAGACATCCACAACTTACAAAATCAACGGTTATTTGATTAAAAATAATTAAAAATGCTTCATTTAACATTTAAATTCATTTAAACCATAAAAAATAAATAATATGCTCCATTTATCCTTAATCATAAGATCCATTTGAAACGTTTGTTTGTCTTTAAATATAAATTTCTTTGCAAAAAAATTTGACAAATTTTAAGATGTAAAAAAATATTATTATAAATATATTACTTATCAATATTATAAAATTTTTTGTTAAGTTTTCTATTAATCCTTGAAATTTGTCTCTATAAAAAAATTTGTTTGCTATTTTTGTTTGTTTTCTTAGCAAGTTTGCTAATCTTTTTTATGTTAGTTTTTTTAAGGATGATGTTAGTGTTTTTTATCTCTATAATATTGAAACAATATGATTATAATCCTTGCATGGTTTTTTTTTTTTTTTTGGATTCACCCCTATCATTTATGGTTCTCCCACTTTTTTTTGAACGAGGTACTTCCACTTGTTTGAATGAGGTTCTAACATTTTCGGTGCGACATGTTGATGTGTCCAAATAATTGGCAAGATTAAATTTTTTTGTTGGTTCTTTTAATTTTTATTTTTTTTGAATGAGGTTCTCCCACTTTTAATTTAAGATTATTTTTTTTTGGTTATATGATGTTTTTAAATAATGTCATCATTAATTAAATAAAATGATTCATTTCATGTACCAAAAAAAAATCATTTCCTTTCTCCTTCCCCTTCATTCATCAACTCTAACATCATTATCTTCACATAAACCTAAAACATTCAAATCATGATCCAACCGATCCAACTCCAAAGTGTTTCCCTCTCCAACCCACAAATTCGAGACTTCAAGATTAATAACGAAAATCTTAATGAGTGTCCTCGGGACATGGCTAATTAGTTCAAGATCCACAATTCATCCTATTTTATTAGCTTTCTGTCCTAAATTGCATGGAACATATAACCTTTCAAAATAAATAAATTAAAAAAAATAGAAAAGATGGAACCAAAACACATAAAACTAGTAAAAATTGCCAAAGTTACTAGACCGGATACAATAACCAGAGTTCAAACCACAAATCTTCTACTTGTGTATGAGTTTTTAATGGTCGTTGTCATTTTGTCTATTTAAAAATTTTTATCTGTCTACAAAAAGTTAGCCAAATCTAAAAACTTGAATTGAATAGTTTACAACAACACTGCCGATTTTCAATACGAAAGCAAAAATGATGAATATAAAACATGTTTGATAACTAAAAAGAAATCTAAACAAGTATCGGATTTCCAGTAAGAATTAAAAGTGAGAGAATCTTAAATGGCAGGAGTCGAAATAAAATAAAAATCTGCTGGTATTGAGATTAGATTGACTCTATATTACACAGGAAAACACTATTATTTTTTTGGTCTAGTAGCCTAGTAGCTGGAGCTTACACATTAAAATATGGAGAAGTGGGGTGTCCGGGTTCGAACTCCGGCCCTTGCATAAATTATGCAATTTCCCTACCAATTGAGCTAAGTTCATGAGATATTTTTTGTTTTTTAAAAAGACCAAAAACATAATAAATTAAACACACACAATCATATCATAAGGAGTATTGGGATGGGAAAATTACAAAGATAACAATTACAAATATCACACCAAAAACAACCGTGTCTCTAGACTATACAAGATAAAAACCCATTTAAGAAAATATATGACTGATAGCAACTCACCTCTTCAAGGTTCTTTATTTGAACATTTTCTTCAGTTTGGAAGTTTTAGGGTTTTTCCAACAAGTCTCGTTTGACTTTTAATATTATTTAGATTTCGGCTCTTTTTATTATTTGAAAGGAAATCAATACGATGCATTTTCACAATAAACGGGAACAACTTCTATCTTTAATGAAAAAAATTAAACTTCAAACATTTTGGTGATTTAAATCTTATTATTTTGAGTATTTGATTTGGAAGTTAAATCATTTTTTATGTTTTCAAGTTGTATCATAATTTTATTTTTCTTAATTATTTTATGGTTGCTTATGAATTGTCTTATTGTATTTTTTAGATACTTTAACTTCCTTTGATATAATTTCTGTTGATTTCTTAATATAATTTGTTTAGCTTTTCAAAGAAAAACTACTCACGTCCCCACTATTCAAACCATAATACTACTCCATTGTATATTCAAGCAAAAGAAGTTGCACGAGCATCTATCTACGGGATTAGGTGAAAATTTATAATTGTTTTTTCTCACCCACCAACCCATCTATCTACAAGTTAGATATTATATTTTATTTTCCTAAGAGAGACACAATTATTTATTCCTTTCATTCATTTTATAATTCTAAATCAGTAATATGATTAAAAAAACACACTAACACTTGACAAAAAAGAAAAGAAAAGATAACAATAGAATAAAAGACGGATTTCCATGATATGTATGATTAGAATAAAATAATTTCAATTTGAGACTCACACACACATCAACGAGCGTCCACTATTTGTCACATCACTTTATTTTTTCAAAGATATTTTAATACTAATGTTTTTTTAAACGGTCAATGCTAATAATTATTTGTTAGCTTAATATTTTTATTTTTGAGGAATGGTATTTATTTTTCTCATTAGAGTTTGAATTTAGAATTTTCAACCCATTGCTACTTAGCTCATATCAGTGATGAATGTTCCGTAAGTTTGACTCAGTTGATAAATCATTGTATAATATGTGGGGCGAGATTTGAACTTCAAACATCTTACTTATTATCTTTAAAAAAGAGGATTTTTAACCACTAAAATACTTGAAAAAAAGTCAGTTATAAATTACTCATCTCTTTTAAAGTTGATGATATAATTAAAAAATTTGTACTTGTTTTGTTCCATAAAACTTAAATGCAAATTCACACAATAAATACCGAGAAATGAAGACCACTTAATCTGAATCCATGCCTCCAATCTCCATAATAGTAGATGTCATTATAAGTTTTTTTATTGGATACAAATAAAACTTATAATAATTTATACCGACATATTAAACTCATGAAAAATTATAAAAAATTCAAAATTAAAAAAGGAGTTTCAAGTTTTGGAGTTAACTCACCATAGCATCACAGCAGAAGCCAAAGAAAGACGAAAGAATCCCCAAAGATTCCTAAACGCTTCAAAAGAAAATCCATTCCAAGCTATACCACACTTCCCACTAAATACATACCCCAACTGAGCCACCACAATGAACCACCACGAGCCATTAAGAACCACCGCAGCACCCACCAATCCCCAACGAAATTTCACCATAAACAACCAACTAAACACCGGGTGCAACACCATAGCCACCCCCGATATAACCGCGATGACAATCACCATGCTTTGCGCTTGTAGAAATTTCGCGACAGGAAAATTCAGCGCGTAAGCAAATAATTGTGGAATCATATATATAGCAAATGTTCCTGCAGCCTCGGATATTTCAGTTGTTTGTCCTATGAATTTTAGAATGGAACCGGCAAAGATGTATAAAAAGCATAGTGGAAATGCCATGGAAAATAGTATCACCCATGATCTTTGCATGTATATTCCTAACATGTCCACTTTTCCTGCTCCTACTGCTTGTCCACATAGTGTTTCGAGCGCGCTTCCCATCCCAAGCTGTTCCAAATTAAAATCAAGGAAGGTAAAGTGAGCTCAAATTTTACATAATTACTATTAATAATTAATTACTAGCATTTGCGATTAAAAAAAATATGTTATTTGGTACAAAGAAATTTAATCACAAAGTAACTATACAATTTTTATAGAGAGAATCATCATTGAATGTTATCTTTGACCGAAATCACACAACTTTATTTTTACTTGATCGGCTACAAAACACTGCTATAAAAAAGTTAAAAAGAACGAGAACAATTGAGAGAAAAACTATGAAATCCTTTTCCAAATGAAAAAATTGATAGAGGAACTTTTTTCTTGAAATTTTCTTTGCTAATTTTTCTTCTTCTAATCTTTTCCTATTTTTTTTTTCTAATGATAATACATGCTAGAAACAATCATATATTGATGTTTTCTCGCAATAAACATTTCTCAAATGATCAAGAAGAGAATATATATACTCAATGTAAAAAAAACTATTATCCATCGAGTGATTATGAAGAGCGTGGTTTTGTGTTTGGATTTTATTATTTTACCATCAAGCCAAAGGAGAAACCAGCGATGAGGGAGTTTTCGACAGAGACAGCAGCGAGATCGATGGTACTAACATGACCGGCGAAGATTTGAGTAACGGCTCCAAGGGAATATTTGGAAACGAAGGAGAAGATGGCAGGCCCGGCAAGGTACCACAGCATCTTCGACTCAACGATGAATTGTTTGAAGAAGTCTTTGGGGCTTGTGATCAGGTCCATGTCGGGGGCTGCGGCCGTGAATATTGCGGTGTTAGATGGTGGTGAGTTGGGTAAGGGAAAATTTGTGTTGATTCCATGGCGTTGTTCTTTTGCTTTGGGTGTGAGAAGTGGCTGTGTTGAGTCATCCATGAATGGTTGCACAAGAAGGAAGAGAGTTTGGTGCAAGTGGGGAAAGGTTGTAAAAACTTGGCAGATGTAGAACAGATTGCCGTGTATATATAGCATTAAGCAACGATTTTGTATATTTAATACATTAAAAATTAAAGTATTTAACCTTTTTAAGAAGGAGTAACTTTTTTAATTTTAGAATCTAATGCTGTGGGCACATTATTAGCAATTTTTTTTTTTTTTTTAAGAAAAGCAAGACTTTTGTTAATAAATGTTAGTAGCGTTCAATATAAAATAAGGTCACATGGTACATTATTAGTTAATAGCATTAAAGTATAAAATAAGGACACATGGTCCTGCGACCCCATGTTTATTTATTACCTCTAGCTAATGTATATCTAATAGGGCATGTTGTGATAGGCATGAGAATAACTTAAGAAAAAATTTGTAAGTTTGAGTCTGTCCTTTGATTTTTTGTAAACCTTTTTTTATTTGTCCTGACTTTACCTATTTAACAGTGTGACCTCACTTGAAAGTTTATTTATAAGCCTATTTTATATTAAAATCATTAAATAACTCATTTTATTTACTTTTAAATAAGTTATATCGGCCTTAAAATATATTTCACTGTAAGACTTGTTTATCACTCTAAAGCCTTAAAAACATATTTTACTATAAGGTCTTAAAGCCTATTTAAAAACACAATTATTTGAGTTGTTTCTTTTTTCTTTTTAAGGAAGAGTTGTTTCTCTGTTTGTATGTTTAATATAAATAAAAAATCAGTTTTGATAATATACATAAACAGACCGGTCTATCGGCTTTGTAGACTTTTTTGATAATATAAGTCTGACTTATTTACTTAAATAAACTTTTTTCAAAAGCCTACATTTTTTAATAAGGTAAATGTTAACCGGTGCCCCGGAGCACTGATTAAAGAATTATAAAAGGAAATATTTTCTTGAAAATTGTGTATTCTAATTTTTTTAAAATTGAAAAAATACCATTTTCAATGCAAATCATGTTTTTTTTTTTTTTTTTCTATTTTTAGTTTCTTAACCAGTGTCCCGGGGGCACCGGTTAACAAGATCCTTTTAATAAATAGACCAAACCTAAACAGATCAGGTCGTAGGCCAATGTAGGCCGACCTGATATATTTCAAACCCTTATACAAATGTTTTACCTTTGCAATTTCCTAAAGCAAAACCATTGCCATTACCGGTAATAGCTAAAAGACGGTCATTTCCACAATTTACTACAGAGTAATAGCTAAAAGATTTGTAAAAAAAAATAAAAATAAAAAATTATAACATTAATTTTGGTCAAAAAAAAATTTGTAATAAAAAATAGTATACATTTATTGTTTTTGACTAACTTTTTAGGCAAAATTACACAATTCGTCTTTTAACTTAATTTCAGATAACACTTCCGTCCTTTATTTTTTTTTGTCCTGATTTAGTCCTTTATGACTCCGTTTCCGGTGGGCGGCCTTAATAGGTCTCCTACCATAGGAGATATGTTTTTTTTTTTTTTAAAAAAAAATGAATATGAACTATTGGATAAAGGTTAATCAACCCTTGGATCAAAATGCTTACTATATAACTCCATCACTCAATTGCTTTCTTTTATTCTAAACTAGTAGTGTATTTATTCGGCGTTATTCGGGTTAGACATATAATTAAAAATGACCAAAATTTTGTATGTAAGGTATCCGCATATAAAATTTACCACGAATATTTTAATGGGTACACACGAATAAAAAAATCATATTTTTAATACCCGTAAATTAGTAGATGCACATGCAGATGAAATTAACATGATTTAATATAAAAAAATTTGACAAACTAGATGTAATAAAATTATTAACACGTAGAGAATAAAATAAACATTTTTTAAGTTCCCGGACTCGCAGAAATTCATACCTGTTATTAAATTAGTAAAATTATACGATTGTCATATTAATTAAATAAAAAACTTCTCGTCGTGAAATAAAAATCTTCTCATCATTAACAAAAGATGATGGTAATTTTGTAACAAAACTCATTTCCCTATCTAGCATAAACATCTCAACAATCCATATGTACTTTGATTTTATCGTCCAAATATTTTATATGTTTGTTTTTATTTCATGACGAGAAGATTTTTATTTCATATAAAATTTAAAAATGTTTATTTTATTCAATATGTGTTAATAATTTTACTAAATCCAGTTTGTCAATTTTTTTTACTAAATCCTGTTAATTTCATCTGCATGTGCATCTATTAATTTACAAGTACTTAAAATATGATTTTTTTATTCGTGTGTATCCATTAAGATATTGGTCATGTACCGGCTCGTGGTAAATTTTATATGCGGATACCTTGCATACAAAATTTTGGTCGTCCTTAATTATGTCTAACCAGAACAACGCCCGATAAATACACTAGTTTAGACTAAAAGAAAGCAATTCAGTGTTAAAGCTGTATAGTAAACATTTTGATCCAAGCGTTAGTTAACCCTTATCCAATGGTTCATATTCATTTTAAAAGGAAAAAAAACCATGTCTCCTATGGTAGGAGACCTATTAAGGTCACCCATCGAAGACGGAACCTTGTATGATGAAGATTTGAGTATGTTTATAAGTTTGATGAATTTCTTTAGAGTTTTTTATTCTTTTTTTTTTTTTTTTATATATGTTGACATTTTATGTTATCGTCTGTTTGCTTTCTAAACTTTATATATGTATCTTTAGGATGTATTTGACTATCTTCGTTGTTATTCTTGACCTCAAATCGCGGGTGTGGGGAATGTCCCAACTCTTGATCGAATGTATTATTTTTGCTTTTGAATGAATGAAGTTATTTCACCTTCACTTTTTATTTTTGTCAAATTGTCTCTAGAAATAAGTGGATTATTTGGAGTTCATAACATCGGCCCTACACATATCATACTTAATACTTTGCTATTTAGTATTAGAGAAATGATCTTTGTACAATCATTTTGTGATAACTTTCTCTCTCACATACTCACATTACGATTCTCTTTATTGCTTTGGTTTACGTGCCTACAAATAGCTGTTCAAATATTAACGTATTAGTAACTTATTGAGTCTTGCTAACAAGACACTTGTTAATGATTTTAAAATAAAAATAATTGGGAAATTTTATATAAGAAATTACTTTTTTAAATTTCAAATGTGTTAAATGCAATTAATCCCAAAATAAAATTTCTTTCTAAAACTTCTTAAATAGTGTCATAACTTATCTACTCTTAGATAATCCAAAATACGTACTATTAGGGTCAAATAGTAAAATGTTGGATACCTGAATTTGAAAAAGCTACCATCATTTCCACTTTCCAGCCAAACAAAACAAAGGAAGCATCACATACGAAATGCGTCCGTACGACTCCGACGGCTGGCCCGGCATTCAGCTCTCCCGCCCTCTCACCGACTATATCTCCGACACCGACAAAATAACTCAGCCACTCTACCGCTTCCTCGCCAACTACATTGCAACAAAAACATCTTCCCTCACCGAAGTCGAGATAGCTCGCCTCACCACCGCCGAGATAACTCACCTCATCTCTCTCCTCCCTGAACCCGAGATCAACCGCCTCATCAACGCCGGAGTTTCCGAGTTTTTCGCCGGTATCACCGAACAAATCGCTCCTTACTTGACCATGTTTTTAGCCGGTAACTCGCTCACTCTTTTTTTCATCCATTTTATGTTGTTAAAACTCATCTCATCTAGTTCTTTTTTTTTTTTTTTTTTTAAGGTTGCTTTGGCCTCACACTCCTAAGTTGCGGCTTCTTCATTTACCGGGTATTAGGGTTTCACATTATTCCTTCTCATTCATTTCTCACCTTACTATTTTGGTGTTAACATTTTTCCTTTTCTTTTCTGACCTAACGGTGTTATTTCTTTATTATCTTTGTTTTTTGGGTCCTAGGGGTGGAACAGAAGATTGCCATCTTCTCGGCATGCTGGACATGCCCGACATGCTGTCATCTTCATTACCAATGTTGCTTTTGAGGTAACAAACTGCTTGTTGTTAGCTCATAGCTACTTTTTTCCATAATAAATAAAAATTGATTTAACACTTTGCGGATAAGTGTCTCTCTATCTGTGTAACCAAAGCGTGGCTAAGAGGTTATGAGACCCATGCCATGTAAATGATGTAATTTACTGGTTTGGTTGCAACCTGAAATGTTCAAGTTCAAGATCAATACAATAGTATTTTGTTCTTTTGTATCACTCACCATCCACTCTATACAACCCATTAGACCCTTTTTAACTTTAAAATTAGGAGCATAATACAGTTCAGAGTTAACGAAATAGCCTTCATCATGCGAAATCCATATGATGTTCCATATAGGCAACTAGCTAAAGTATAGAATAAATTGAATTAGTGTGTAATTTTAAAACTAAAGTTAAAATTTGATTGATGCTATAAACATGGATAGTTAGGTACCTCTTTTTGACCCCATCAAACTCTTTTTGTATATTCTGCTTAGCTCCATCCATGGCCTCATAAATTCATAAATAAACTCGATGACTGGTTTCTCATATGAATCACCATTCGAAGCACTTCGATTAGCTGACTTGCACCCTTCAAACAAATTACAATATACCCTTCCATAAATCCTTGTCCAAAACCACATCCTCAACCAATTTTCCATCCCCTGACCTTGTAAACATGCTGGTCTTCCATTGGTCACTTGTGAACATTGTAATCAAAGACCCCTTGTTCTCATGAAAACACCTTAAAGTTAAGTACGATGTTGCAAAGGGAATTAAGCCCGGTCTCACCAAATCTTTTCCATTTGTGAAGTGTCGCAGGAGAGAAATGAGAAAAGTCCCAGTAAAACAAATATAGTCTGTAATTCTTCTACCTTTTGGATCTAGTATTGTCCATTAGATGTGCCAATTATACAAATTAACCTTCACTTTATGTCATTCAACAGACTGGTGTACCGAGTAACCCTTTGAATTTTGTTGTCCAATGAATCTGCCAACTGCAGGAAGTAGAGCAGAATCAGGAAGGCACATCTGACAACGTTTCAAGCACTGGATCTACTGGTATTTGCACTTCCTGTTTTTTGTAATTGCTTTTCTATGTGGAGTTGAGGTGCAGATTTGGATCCCTTTTAGGAAGAAAGTTTGGATCCCTTTAAGAAAACTTGCAAAAGGGAAGTGTTTCAATTACTTGTTATTCGACTCCAGAAATTCTAGAAAATGGCAATATAAACATGTACCCTTTTGCTGTTCATAACTTAAAGGTACACTGTATGTGTGATTATAATGCTCTGTTGTACTTGTTGTATGAGTCTTTTACTGTGCCATTTCTCTAACTGGAGTTGATTATCTATCTTGAACAAATAACTAAACTGATGATGATGCTGTTGATGTTGTTGTCTATGTTGTTGTTGGTATTAATGTTGTTGTTGTTTGGTTCAGCCTTCACTATACAATATGCAAAAAGATGAAAATAAATTAGTTTGATGCTATGAATCTTTTGTATCCTGCTTCTTGTTGTTACTATGTATTAATTAATTATCTCTGTTGCGTTGCGTGAAGAAGAGAGCGAATGTATGATTGAAATGAATGAATGAAAAAAAGGTTCAAAACTTGTAAGTATTTATATTGGGAGGTGAAGAGAAAATATCATCATAAGTTGAGAGAACATGGGAAACAGCAACAAGACTAAGAATAAGAAATATGGTTGACACCTTTGACAATTCATGAGGTGTTGATCAGACAGTGGAATTGAATGTCATTTTGAAGCGGAGTATGGTTCATTCCTTAGCTTATTTGTTAACTTAAACAAGTGTTAATACCATGATGATTCAAACAAGTGTTACACTATGGTAAAATTATATCTAAAAACATTTTGTATGCTGCATAATGTTTATTGTGTCCTCTGAAATTAGTTCGTATCCATTGTTAGTATTGTGTGCTGTCAATTTTCTGAATTAGCCTAGAAGAATTTATATGGCATTTGCATCCTATAGCTGGAGTGGAGTTTTTCTCATTTATATTTTCCCTATATAATTTTAGAAATGGTAACACGCCTAATTTGTTTATTATATTTGAGCAATGTAGTCAGGTTCGAGTTTTTAAGTTGGATTGGTAAGCTGGTAAAAGATCTTAAACATGTGGGTCGTAACACGATTTGGAAGTAGGAATGGTAGGTTGTTGATAGAGTTGAGAGAAAAAACAAAAAATAGTGGAAAAACATAGGAACCAAGCAAAAAAAGAGAAAATAGAGGAAAAACAGAGGAAATAAGCAAAAAAGCAGAGAAAACAGAGCAAAAACAAACCCAAGTAAAGTCAAAGCACGATTGAGGTGCCGTGGGACGTGGGATCGTACGATCCTACGAACCAGCAGTTGATCCTGAGTACACTGACATATGACATATAATGAAGAGTTGCGTAAGGAATAATCTTTGGCATACTTGCTCTATTTTTACATGTAGTTGTTTATGTATAATGTTGGCTCCAATAACTTCTCTGCCATTATATTTTATTTATGCTAAAATTGAAAATGTCTACTGTAGTTAATGATCCGGAGAGTCTGCCATGAATGGGAGTCTTTCTCCTTGCTGGCATATACTCCATGTAAGTTATGTCTACAAGTTTTTAATTGACAAGCTCTTGTTGCCTGTTTACTTTTTTTTGAGGCATTGTTGCTTATTTACTTATTTTTCATTTTTCCCACTAGCTTTATGATTTCTACGGTTGCCATTTACTTGAGGGTGAGATACATGATGCTCTTTGGTCTTCACATTCTGTCCATGAAGCATATATGCATATGAATCGTATATAAATTGAAAAAGGGAAAAATACATTACAAAGGTTTCATTTGTGCTGACAGCTAAATAACCAATAATTTGTTTAGTTATTTATATCATAGTTGATTCTCTACTTTGTGCATGGTTTGCAGGGTTAATCTCTTTTGCCTTTTGTTATTATATGAGCCTGTAATTATATTCTTTAACTTAGTAGAAACCATTGCTCCATATTTTCTATTCTTCTTTGTTGGGTTCCTGAAACTAGTGCTGGATTGAGACTTTTCTGGTTTCAAGTTTCAAGCTAGAATGGTTCTCTTTCCCTTTTGAATTTTGCAAACTCCTTTAAACTAGGAATTTATTTTAGTTCACACATAAATGTCAATGATGAATTTTTGGTACTTAATCATTTTATATTTTAATGAATGTTTGTCCTATTCTGTGTATGCTACTTTGATCTTGCTCCTTATTATTGTGTTAATTAGTATGGAAAGTGGTTCGTTACCAGAGTAAAATTTTCACATGCATTAGTTATTCTTTTTGTATGAGAGGTGTATATATTTGAGTGTAAAATGATATAATTGTTTCCCTCCCACGATGCAGGCAAAGAGAAACAAATTAGGTGAAGAGAAGTTTGTTCTGAAGCTGATAGAGGAAAGATTCATCAAGGTTGTGTCTTTCATAACTATTGATTGGATTTGAGTTCTATTTTACTATTGAGTTATTTTGTAACTAATACAATGTGGTACTTACCTTGAATGTCTTATGTGGTAGTTTATTTTAGGCTTTAATATGCAAAATGTCTTACAAATATGTCACTTGATTTTAGTTTTTGAAAAAAAGAAGCATTTCTTTCAATTAACCCGTGCAATTCTAAAACATTAGTTTGGTCTCTCAACATAATTTTTGCTTAAGTGGACATAGTTTGATGGGGTGACTTGCATGGCTAGACTTTTTTTTATCTTTACTCAACATTCTCCAATATTGTTCAAATATTAAGGTTTGACTTAATTGCATTTTTAGTCCTCTAAGATTTTCAATTGTGCAATTTTAGTTAGCTATTTTTATTGAGGGATTTTAGCCTCACATTTACTCCCTTTCTAATTTTGTAATCCCCGCATATTTTTTTTTCCAATTTTACGTTTAGGTGACAATTTTCAGTGATGTGGCATCCATTATCCCAAATCCAATAATAAAAGTAAAAACCTTAATAAAAATTGTTTTGTTTGTTAGAGAGGCCGCTGGTTTACACACAACTTTATAATGGGTGTCAGATCTTCAATTCGACAATGCGGACTTTGCTCTTGATTTTAAAAGAGTTGTTGATCATGTTAATTCAGATGTAGATGACAATAGTGAGTTTGATTGTATTATAGCTGCTTGTAGACGATTGTTACATGATAGTTTTTAGAACTCTCAATAGGAGACAAGTTAATGGAGTTGTTCACGAATTAGCTCAGACAACCCCATTAAATCTTCGCTCCCATGTTATAGATGATGCACCATCATATATTTGGCACATTTTAGCTAATGAAATGCAATGAATTTTTTTCTTAAAAAAAATTGTTTTGTTAGTAACAAATTTCTATAAAAAAATCCTAACAAATTAAACACAAGCATAGGAGGCATCAATCTTCGTCATTCATGTTCAGAACCAACATCACTTCGAACCCTCAAGTCTTCTAGACACACATTTTTTTCTCTCCATTATTACAGCCCCAATTAAAACCGTAATACTTGTCTTGTCTGACGAATAAAAAACCGTAACACTCGTATGTCTGTCTCAGTCATAGCCATAGGTAATAAACATTGGGATTATGTGAAATGAAAGCACCCGGAACGGAGGAAGGAGTTTTTAATAAACTTTTATTTTGCGGTTTAAAATATTGGAAAAAAATGGAAGAGGTTGGATGTTTTCCTCTAATTTTAATTTTATTTCAACATGAAGTGTTAAAAAATCCAAAAGTTTTCCTTGTTAGGTTGAATCATCTTATTGAGTTAAGATCAACAACACAATTGATATTGGATACTATATATTCACCCAAAACTTTAAGACTTATGGGACATTCTCATTTATACGTTGATCAACATAACTCCTTCATCCAATTGACATATTACAACAATCTCTACACAAAAGTACTCTCTGTCCTATATAGTGTGAATTTAGGAATTTATTTCCTTCATATTTTTTGTTTCTCGTTCTGTTATGCAATTTCGTCATTCTTTGCGATTTCCATCAAAATGTAGTGTGTATCCCTCATGCCAACTGTTTTAAGTTGTACATCTATGGTGTATTTTTGTATTGTGATGGTGACTGTTATATTTGGGAAGAGTGTCTACATGCTCAATTGTTGATTAGTTACGGGTATTAGTTTTTTATTTGTATGATATGTATTATTATAATTTATATGCATTTTTATTACTTTTCTAAATCGCAACAATAATGTTGATATGCCTATCGACACTATTTGTTCCAACTATGAAAATATAGGTTACAGATGAGCCTTGTAGTTTTTTATTTTTTTTTAGAGAAGATGAGCCTTGTAATTGTGTAATATAGTTGTGTAATTTCCAAAAATATAGTTGTGTAATTTTGACTAGCCTTGTAGTGACACTCATCTCAATTTCTGACCTTATTTTTATGAAATGTGTGCAGATGAAGAATTTTAAGAATGCCTTAGCAACTTGTGGGTATGAAAGTTTACTTTAGAATCGCCAAATAGCTTAAATGAACAAGAATTAGAAGATTATTTGTCAAATTGTGAGATACTAATTAATTCTCCTTTACTACATCTAATTGAGGGGGAAATAGGAGACTTTGGTGGTAGAATGTAATTACTTTTTTTGTTTTGTTAGGAGCATGTATATCAATAGTTCAAACAAGCCAGACATTCTGTATAGGGCTGCTGCAATAGTTCTAAAGCAATTTTAGATTTAAATTTCAATCTGCAAAAGAACACACTATAATTCGTGTAGTTGTGATGCAACACTTATGAGTGACATGCAAAGTAAAAAATTGTTACCAAGTTGATTTGGTTTATATTTTCACATTTGTATTGATCAAGCTGTTTAACTTTTTAACATGACGAATATGAAATTTTAACACATTTATAAATGATAATTAACAATGTTATATCAACTAAATCTTCTCTCTGGGTCTTTGAAAAATCAAGTCAATCACAATAAATTGCAAATATGAAAGTGTCGGAATCTTATCAGGCCTCCTCGGGTCAGGTGGTTAGTCCGGACAAATTTGAAGGGTCATAGAGTCGAAGTGTACCTAATTATTATGAATATATGACCTGTCAACATATAAACTTAATGACCGTGATATCTCTTTGTAGACATATGAGTCTATTGCTGGTTTTTAGAAGATCCAAGAAAGATTTCTTTTCATTTCTCAAAGAAAGTCCGGAAAGTTAAATCAGTTGCACGAGCCATCCTAAATTACATTATGAGCTGCTACAAATTACCAGAAGATTGTTGCAAGGAAATTGAAGGCATGATTGCTAAATTTTGGTGGGGTTATGAGGATGTCTCAAAACCTAAGTCAAGTATAGTTGATTCTGTCTTCATAATTGATTCTACTTGAAACAAGAATTTGTAGTTTCTGATTGTAGAATGGATGTATCCAAACACAAACCATTTTTAAATTTAATTATGATTACCTTTAATCAAAATCAATTATCTCCATAACGCAACCAAACACAAACTAAATAAGTTTGATAATTCAAACATGTTGATTTAATACATGTTCTTAATAATTTGGTAACTGAGCTTAATCAAATGTGAACCAATCCAATAGAGTAGCCCAAAACATTAGGGTGAAATAGTAGTGAAATGTTGTATATCAGAATTTGAAAAATCTACCACCCACTCATCGAAACAAACAGCGAGTACAGGATGCGTAGCTCCGATCCCGACCTCGGGTGGCCCGGCTTTAAACTCTCCCACCCTCTCACCGACTCTCTCGCCGACACCGACGAAATATCTCAGCCGCTCTTCCGCTTTCTCGCCAACTACATCGCAACTAAAACCACTTCCCTCTCTGAACTCGAGATAGCTCGCCTCTCCACCGCCGAGATAACTCACCTCATCTCTCGCCTCTCCGAAACCGATATCAACCGCCTCTTCAATGCCGGAATTTCTGAATTTGTCGACGGTATCTTCCAATCATTTGCTCCTTTCTTCAAAATGTTTTTCGCCGGTTGGTATCTCTTTCTTTCTTCATCCATTATACTTACTTGCAAATATATATTCCTTTTTTCAGATTCATTCATTCAATAATTCATGTATCTCTTTCTTTTTCTAGGTTGCTTTGGCCTCATACTCTTAAACAACGCAATCCTAATTTTCCAGGTATCAGGGTTTTACAATATTCCTTTTAATTCAATTCCTTTGCCTCTCATAACTTCCATTAACATGGATTATTATAATTTTACAAGAACGCTGTTATTATTTATTTATTGTTTTGATCGTAGCGGTGGAACAACAAATTGCCATCTTCTCGACGTGCTATCACTCCCACTACCGATGTTGCTGCTCAGGTAACAAACTGCTTGCTTGTCGATGCTCAGGGCTAGTGTTTAGGCGCACACATGGAGTCTAAACACTATACATTTGGTCTTAGTGACCTTACAAGACTAGCTACAAACTTGAAATATATTTTAAGTCAACTGTGGAAACAACATTATATCAGAAAACTAAGTGATAACAAGGTGGTATAAGTATTTGTAACTAAAACCGAAAACAAGAAACGGAAGTAAAAAACAGAAGCGGAAACCAAACAGGCCCTTATATCTGACTTTTAAGTAACAATGCCCAACACCTTTGATGTTATCTCTTGTATTTTCCTTTTTAGATAATGGTCTGATGTTGATTAATAAATATTCATTAGGAGCGACTGGAACCTTCAACTACGTCCAGATTTTTGTCTAGATCTTGTAGAACAGATGTGAAGGTGTTGTTCTATCTCATACTTTGTTCTTTATTTTTATTTTTCTAACGACAACAAGTTTGGTTGTCATCGTATGTTAATATGGAGCTACGGTCTCCTTCTTTCCTAATTTGTTATTTGAAATTTAACAAATATTGTATGCTAAATGATATTCTTTTCAATTCAGGGTCTTAAAGTCATTGGAGAAATCTACAGTCGAGGAACCAACATGAGCTTTAGACAGGTCAGCCTTCAGATTCTATCATATCAAATGCTATGATAATCCTGAGCAAAAGCTATGCGGCCCATTTGTGGTTGAACCTACACGGGCTTGATTTTGGATCTGCCAATCGTACAAATTAACCTTCACTTTATGTCATTCAACAGACTGGTGTACTGAGTAACCCTTAGAATTTTGTTTTGTCCAATGAATCTGCCAACTGCAGGAAGTAGAGCAGAATCAGGAAGGCACATCTGGAGTTGTTGTTTCAAGCACTGCATCTACTGGTATTTGCACATCCTGTTTTTTTAATTGCTTTTCTTTGTGGAGTTGAGGTGCAGAATTGGATCCCTTTAAGGAAGAAAGTTTGAATCCCTTTGCGGAAGAATTTTTTTAAAAGGGAAGTGTTTCATTTACTTGTTATTCAACTCCAGAAATGATAGAAATTGGCACTATAAGCAAGTACCCTTTTGCTGTTTATAACTTAAAGCCCATTGTATGTGTTATTTTAATGCTCTGTTGTACTTGTAGTACGAGTCTTTTACTGTGCCGTGTTTCTAACTGGAGTTGATTGTCAATCTTGAACAAATAACTAGTGTTGATACCATGATGATTCAAACAAGTGTTACAATATGGTAATGTTATATCTCAAAACATTTCGTATGTTGCATAATGTTTATTGTGGTCTCTGGAATCAGTTCTAATGCATATTTAGTACTGTGCTCTGTCAATTTTCTGAATTAACCTAGAAGAATTTAGATGGCATTTACATCCCGTAGCTGGAGTGTAGAGTTCTTTTTGTTTATATTTATGGTAACACTCACCTAATTTGGTTTTCTTCTTTCAACACAAACGTACGCATGTTGTGATGTTGAATCAGTTAAAGCAAAACCATTTTCTATCCTAAGTAATTATGTTTATATCTTGTTGATCATTTCTTGTTGAATTAAGATTTGACAACTAAAAATAGCCATCGATAATTGGAAGGTAATAGATGTATGGGGACGGTAGAACATACTAATTATTTGGAAAAGTTAGAACATACTATCTTTAATATTCCTCATATGACATATAAGGAAGAGCTGCATAAGGAATAATCTTTGGCATACTTTCTCTTTTTCTACCTGTAGTTGTTTATCAATAACGTTGTCTTCAATAATTTCTCTGCCAATATATTTTATTTATGCCAAAATTGAAAATGTCTACTGTAGTTGATGATCTCGAGAGTCTTCGGTGAATGGGAGTTTTTTTCCTTGCCAGCGAATAGTCCATGTAAGTTATGTCTACAAGTTTCTCGTTAACAAGCTCTTCTTGTTGCTTATTTACTTTTTTTTTTGAGGCATTGTTACTTATGTACTTATATTTCGTCTTATTTACTTATATTTCATCTTCTTTCCCACTAGCTTTATAATTTTTATTGTTGCAACTTACTTGAGGGTGAGATACATGATTCCGTTTGGTCGTCACATTCTGTCCATGAAGTTTATATGTATATAAAACATATATAAAGTGAAATTGGTAAAAATACATTACCAAGGTTTCAGTTGTGTTGACAACTAAATAACCAATCATTTGTTTAGTTATTTATATCATGGTTGATTCTCTTCTATGTGCATGGTTTGCATGGTTGATCTCTTTTGCCTTTTGGCTTTATATGAAATTGTAATTATATTCTTGCACTTGGTAGAAACCCATATATTTTCTATTCTTTGTTGGGTACCTGAAACTGGTGTTGTATTGCGACACTTTTCTGGTTTCGAATTTCAAGCTTGAATGGTTCTATTTCCTTTTTTAATTTTGCAAACCCCTTGAAGCTGGGAATTCATTTTAGCTTACACATAAATGTCAATGATGGATTTTTGGTACTGAATCATTTTATCTTTTAATGAATGTTTGTTCTATTTTCTGTGTATGCTACTTTGATCTTGATCCTTATTATTGTGTTAAATTAGTATGCAAAGTGGCTCGTTACCAAACTAAAATTTTCACATTCGTTAGGTTTTTTTCTTTTTTCTTTTTGCATGAGAGGTGTGTATAATATATTTATGAGTATAAAATGATATAATTGTTTTCATCCCATGATGCAGGAAAAGAGAAACATATTAGGTGAAGAGAAGTTTGTTCTGTAGTTGATAAAGGAAATATTCATCAAGGTTGTGAGTTTCATAATTGTTGATTGGATTTGAGTTCTATTTTACTATCGAGTTATTTTGTAACTATTACGCTGTGTGGTAATTAACCTGAATGTCTTATGTGGTACCACCAAATACCAATTATGGGTTAGAGAGACTTGTGTAGTGCTCAAAATACTGATAACATAATATGTAGCATTTCTTTTGTATGTAAGCTATTAGATCAAAAACTCCTTTAAAACTGCTATTAAATATAAAGGGACGATCCTGAATCCTGATTGTTTTATTTTAGTTTTATTTATGTAGCTTTGTGAGACACATGTTGTTATGAATTAAGATAGGTCCATTAGAATAGAATAGCCCAAGTTATATTTTAAAGACGAGTCATCATGTTCTAGAAGGATCTAGGGAGATCCTTTGTGATGAGTCACTAAAATACCAATGCTATAAATAATGAGTTGGTAATTGTAATGAGTATCAAATGAATGAATGAAGAAATAGTTTGTTAGAATAATGTAGTTGTAGTTTTTAGTCCTTTTAGAGTAACTCTCATCCATTAATAAACAACCCCAAAAGTTGTTCATAACAATTGGTGCTTTCTTTGGCATGAATTCTTCACCCTACCTCTACTACAATTACAATTTCCATGATCCTACAATCATCAATGTTCATACCTTGTTGAACCCACAAACCTATCAAGAAGCAACCAACACCCAATCAACCTTCTACCAACAACCAATTCATACATCCACAACCTTGAGTCATCAAAATGGCTTCTTCCATTACCCACACCAACACCATTCTGCAACCCAACAATATTGGGCGTCCCACCCACCATTTCCCCATCAACAACAAACTCATACTTCAATTTTCAACCCCAATTCTCACAGATCTAGTGATCATCAGTATCCATTGCATCACACACATCACCCACCTCTAAGCTTCACTAATAACAGTACCCATACTTCACCATTACAATGTGAATCACATGGCTCCTTCAACCATCCACTACCAAGTTTCACCAAACACGTCCCTTACCAATTTTTTGCTTCACCCACATCATTTTCCCAACAACAACCACTCAAATTCTCCCCACCCTTGTATCATCACGTTGGCCTACCCTCTCACCAAAACCAAACAACCCCTCCTTCATTCCATCATGACCAATATGTCGCCCTCACCGATGAACCAACACCTTTCAACATCAAACCCTCACCACGTCCAGTTTGCATCTCACACAAACCTTCCCACCACTACCAACCACAAACAATATCCACCACTGCTGCTGTCCAGTTTTCCTCTCCCACAATGTTAAGTGAAACAAATACAGTGAAAACCCAAGAGCACATAACTGACAGTGAAACCAACCTCACCATTGTCCAGCAAAATGAATTGGTTGTCGCAACTAAATTCGTTGAACCTGAAATCAATGAAACAAAAGAATCACAGGAACTCATGGTTGTTGAAGGTGATTTCTCCCACACAATCGATTTAGTTTCTCATGGCAGCGAGGAAGAAATTAAGTTCGTACCGGATCTCGTCGCGATTTTGAGTCATGGGTCTGATTTCTTCGAGGAGCAGAAACGAGATGTCGTTAAGGATCTAAAAGAATCCTTCTCCGCAACCACCGTGCCTTCAACGGAGACGAAAGTTGTGCGCGCCGACGAAGTAACGTCTCAACAACATTCGCATCCCATTTTTGCGCTACATGCTGTTTCCATTCACATCTTTGATCCCGAGGGATCGCTCAGAACCGCCGTTTATTCCGTCGCGCGTCGTCGTCAAACCCAAAATTTTACAATCTTCATTTTTCGTGATTCTGGCGTCACCTTCGTTTTCGATCCTGGCGGGACTCTCATTCACGTCATCGTTTCAGTTCCACGTGCCTGCATCCACTTCTGTTTTCGTTCCAGTCGCATAAATCTCCGACATTGATTTTGTTCTTTCCGGTGAGGGAGCTGCCACCATGACATGAAGCCTTGCATCACACAGTAACAATTGAAGTTGGGCTTTGTGTGTTTGGGTACTCATTGGGCTTAAAAAAAATTAAATAGGCCACTCAATAAGATTCTTTTGGGCTTTGATTAAGTTTAAGTTGTAACATTACATCATGAATTTTTTTATTTACACCTTAAGGACAAGGTGAGTCTACAAGACGAATGGAATGTTATGAATTAAGATAGGTCCATTAGAATAGAATAGCCCAAGTTATATTTTAAAGATGAGTCATCATGTTCTAGAATGATCTAGGGAGATCCTTTGTGATGAGTCACTAAAATACCAATGCTATAAATAATGAGTTGGTAATTGTAATGAGTATCAAATGAATGAATGAATGAAGAAATAGTTTGTTAGAATAGTGTAGTTGTAGTTTTTAGTCCTTTTAGAGTAACTCTCCTCCATTAATGAACAACCCCAAAAGTTGTTCATAACACATGTCCAATATTAAGGGAGGGACATCATGATCAGTGAGCTTACAAAAAGTTAGGTTTTGATTAGAGAAGAGCTTAGATGGAAGAGGAAATCAAAGTTCACATATTTGCAAAGAGTGTATGACTCATGATTAATCACATTAAGGGACATATTCCTTTTTTATGAAGGTTCATGTATATATGGATTTTCCTTAAAAAAAATGTATATATGGATTTGACATATGCTGCTGCATTATTTTTTTCGAGCAGGTCGAATGGCTTGCAGTGAAGTATTGGCAACAAGACTGACTCTTTCTTTCTCTCTTTTCTGGGATAACTATTTGATATTGTATTTGCCAAGAAGTTATTTCTTTTTTGGTGATATTTTTTGGGATATTTATTACACAATGAAGAAGATGAGGATACTATCCTTTCTTGTAACTCAAGTAATAAGACTTAGGTAGTTATATGCTACTAGATGTACATGATAGCTTAGGTTACACAGCTGCACGTGTATATATATACCTCATGTAATAACTGTTTCATCAATATGAATTCTCTTTTCATCATTTTCCTTTGTTTCCTAATATGGTATCATGCGCCTTCTCCCTCGCGGGAAAGGTTGTTACGATCCAAAACGGTTTCTAACCGTTTTTCTCCGTTGTGCATCTTTTCTCCGATCATCTTCATTGATCGTTCCTCCTTCATGATTCTTGTTGTTTGATTGCAGTTTCTGCACCTTGTTCTTGCTTCTTCTTGAATACTCTGTTTTTTGTTCGATTGAATTTTCTTCGATCGTGTTTGATTTCCTTTTGAATCTTCATTTTTTATTCATTATTCTTCACCTCAATGATTTTTCTTCACTTTGTGTGATTTTCGGTTCTTCTTGATTTCAATCTACTTGCTTTTGCTTTTCTGCAATTTTTCTCTGTTTCCATGGCACCTCGAGCTCCTCCTTCTCCAGATACTGAATCTGTTTACTTTGTGCATCCAAGCAAAGGTCCCAACTCCCTCTCAATTTCTCCCAAACTCAATGGTTCCAATTACATTGCTTGGAATCGAACTATGCAACATGCTTTGGGAACGAAGAACAAATTAGGGTTCGTCAATGGCTCCATTCTTATTCCTGATTCTGATGACTTGAATCGTTCAGCTTGGGAACGTTGCAATCATTTGGTTCAGTCATGGCTTATTAATTCAGTTTCAGATTCAATTGCACAAACTATTGTGTTTTATGATACTGCATTTGAAGTTTGGCAAGATCTTCACGAGAGATTTGCCAAAGTTGATCGCATCTGCATTGCTAATCTGCGTTCTTCTATCAATAACTTGAAGCAAGGTACCAAATCTGTTTTAGACTATTTCACTGAAATGAAGAGACTTTGGGAGGAACTTGCATCTCATAGACCTATTCCTGGTTGTGTTCGTGTTCATACTTGTCGTTGTGAAGCTTCCAGAGTTGCTAAAACTCATAGAAATAATGATCAAATCATGCAGTTTCTTACTGGATTGAATGACCAGTTTTCTGTTGTGAAAACTCAAGTTTTGCTTCTTGATCCTCTTCCTACTCTGAACAAGGTTTATTCCCTTGTCATTCAAGAAGAAAGCAACAATTCCTATCTCACTTCGTTGAGTGTTTCTGATGATACTTCTGTTCAAATCAATGCTTATGACACTAGACGACCCGAAGGTCGTGGTAAAGGTCTTTCTCAGCATAAACCTGCTAGGCTTTGTACCTTCTGCAACCGTGCCAACCACACTGTGGATTTTTGTTATATGAACGTGCCAATGCTGTTACTCAAGAGGATTCTTCTGCTAGTAGGGATGGGAATAGGTCAGGCCGGCCTACAGGGGCCTACGACCTAGCCTACGACAGGTCAGACCAGGCTTTTTTCTTAAATAGAGAAGGCCTAGACGTTTTTAGAAGCCTATTTAGCTCAAAAGGTCAGGCCACAGGACATTCAAAAAGCCTCTCAAGCCTACCAAGCCGGCCTTTTTTAGTAAATATGAATAATATTATTTATTATTATAATATATTTTGTACTTTGAATTAAAATATAGATTTGTTAGTAATTTAAGCTTATTAGTATACATTAATTTTCCGCATATACAAATGTATTATTATAAACTAGAATTGAAATATGATACAATATATAGTCAAATTCCCTAAAAACTCATGTTGATTACTAAAAGAGAGTTTAATCTAATTGATCTATTAGTTCGCTAGTCTATTTAAACTTAGATCACATTTCTTATTTAAGGATATTCATATGATATTGGCTTTTAAACAAACTAGCAGGCCTTATCAGGCTTTCAGAAGGCCAGGCTCAGGCCTCCCAAATAAGCCTATGACAGGCCGCAGGCCAAGCTTAGGTCTTAAAAAATTTGGCAGGCCAGGCTTAGGCCTTGCAAAGCCTAGCTCGGCCTAGCCTATTCCCACTGTCGCGTCGAATTTCGGATGTCAAGCTATTGACTAGCATTGAATCACTAAATTTAAATCACGACTGAACTTTTAATTTTTCGGGGAAAAAGGAAAAAAGTTCGAAATTACCTTGAAAGAGATTTTAGGTTCGAAAGTCGATTATGCGAGGGGAAGGTATTAGCACCCCTCACATCCGTTGTACTCAACGGGAACCTCTTAGTTGGCTTAGGCTTAAAATGTCTTTTGACGTTTTGCTTGCATGCTTAATCATATATATATATAAAGGAAAAAGAAAATATATGTATATGAAAGAGATAAAAACAAATGAAAGAGAAAAGAAAAAAGATTTTTTAATAATGGGCTTGACAAGATGTCGATCTTGCTCCTACGTATCTCCCGGTAGTCGGAGAATTCAAAGCGTACGTAGTTCTCGGAAAAAAGAATTGTTTGAAAACGCACAAAGGCGTAAAAAGCTTTAAATGATGAAGGAGACAAGCGCACATTAAGGCGATAAACTCGCACAAGGCGTAAAAAGACAAACGCACATTAAGGCGATAAACTCGCACAAGGCGTAAAAAGACGAACGCACATTAAGGCGATAAACTCGCACAAGGCGTAAAAAGACGAATGCACATTAAGGCGATAAACTCGCACAAGGCGTAAAAAGACGAACGCACATTAAGGCGATAAACTCGCACAAGGCGTAAAAAGACGAACGCACATTAAGGCGATAAACTCGCACAAGGCGTAAAAAGACGAACGCACATTAAGGCGATAAACTCGCACAAGGCGTAAAAGTTGAAAGAAAACATGCAAAGGCACGACAAGTTCGGATTGACCACAAGGGCCAAAATGACAAACGCACGAAGGCGTACAATGTTTGAATTGACCACGGGGGCCAAGAAAAGTTTGAAATGGTCACGGGGGACCAAGAAAAGTTGGATTGGTCACGAGGGACCAAGAAAGGTTCAAATTGGTCGCGAGGGACCAAGAAAGGTTCAATTTGGTCGCGAGGGACCAAGAAATGTTAAAATTGGTCGCGAGGGACCAAGAAATGTTAAAATTGGTCGCGAGGGACCAAGAAAGGTTCAAATTGGTCGCGAGGGACCAAGAAAGGTTCAATTTGGTCGCGAGGGACCGAGAAAGGCTCAAATTGGTCGCGAGGGACCAAGAAATGTTAAAATTGGTCGCGAGGGACCAAGAAAGGTTAAAGTGCGTTGGACGCGTTGAAAATAGAATGACGATTGTCCGAGCAACGAGACATACGTCAAGCATTCGTACAACCGGGGAAAGGAGAGACATACGTCAAACCACCCTTTTTCATTCATGTTTTGTTTGAACTTGAGAAAACGTATTTTTGGGGAAGCTAGAAAAGAATGACGATCGTCTAAGCAACGAGACATACGTCAAGTGTTTATCCGATCGGGGAAAGGAGAGACATACCTCAAACCACCCTTTTTCATTCAAGTTTCGCTTGAATTTTAAGAAAAAGTATAAACTGTCAAAACGCTCGTTTTTTAGAACTCGAATGAAAAGAAATAATTGTTCAAATTAGTTGTTGCAACCAAATGAACAAGTTTGTTGTTTATCGAAACAAGAAAGAAAATGTTTTTGTTGTTTTTATTGATTTTTGTTTGGTTGGTTTGGAAGGACAAGGTCCTTTGCCTACATACCCAAATGGGATCAAAACCGATGTAGTTCGGGCCAAAAAAGCCAAGTGATTTGTTATGTTGATTTTAAAGCTTGAAAATGTTTGTGAAAGATAAAATGAGCCAAAGTGGCGAGTGAATGAAGTTTGATTGATTTTAATTGCAAAAATAAAGTCTAATATGATTAAGATTGATTGAAGTTTGATTAAAAGAAAGTTGCTTGGTTTGAAATCCAAGGCTTTGTTAATGAAGAATATTTTTTGATGAAGTTTTTGAATATTTGAAATGTTTTTGATTTTTTATGATTTTTTCTTGGAGTTAAAAGAAAAATAAGTGCGATAAAAAAAACTAAACGCGAGAGAATAATAAATAAGAAATGATTGTTGGATCAAAATAAAAAGATTTTTTTCTTGGATTTATGAATTAAACTAAAAAAAAAATAAAAAAAATGCAAAGCATATTTATATATATTTGTTCCTAAATGCATGTATATTCTAATGACATAGAAAAATGCAAAATAAAATAAAATGAACAAAATAGGAATAGATAAATAAAAAAATAAAATGCATGAGATAATATGATAGGTAAATAAATAAATGAGATGTTAAAAAAACAATAAAACAATAAAAGGAAATAATAATAAAAAGAAAAAAAAAATAAAATTTGCAAAGAAATAAAAGAAATAAAAATAGGGGAGGTGTAAAAATTAAAACTAGGGGTGTTAGAAGTAAAAACTAAGTCAGATTTGAGAGAAAAGGCCCAAAAGGCATTGGGCCTGCGTAAATTAATCTGGGCCGTCTGATTAATCAGACGGCCCTGATCAAACACAGGGTAAAAATAACCAGAGCCGTATGATTAAAATCAAAGGACCTGGAGGGCGTGGGTGTACGCTAACACGTACACCCTGCCACACTGAATCAGGGAGGGGTATTTAAACCCCCTCCCTTCACAATTTTCTCATTTCACTCATTCACTTCTCTCTCTTCCTCTTCTTTCTCTGCCTGGCCGAACCACTCTCCTCTCTCCCTCCTCCTTCTTTGCTCGCCGGAAAGGTATTCCGGCGTGGTGGCCGCCGGCCCACGCGGCGGCACCACCGCGCCGGAGGGGAAAAATCTCCCCTTTTTCAAAACAAAACACTTATTCCCATATCCTTTTCTCTCCTAAACCCAAATCCGGGCTTGTTTTCTTCAAAATCCTTACCAAAATTCCTAGATCTAGGTTTTTTAAAAACACACAAAAAATTCTTTTTACCTCTTTTGTGTTCGGATTCGTGCCTTCTTTGTGCTGTGTGTGCGTGGTCTGTTCGTGTGTGGGTTGCTGGGACGTGGTGTGCGTGTGTATGTGTGGTGATTTGCGTGCGTATGTGTTGTGTTCGGCTCTGGGTTTGTGTTGGTGATGTGGGACGTGTGGGTTGTTTAAAGGGGCTGGGTCGTGTGTGAGTGCTGGTGGTTTAGGGGGAAAACGTGTGTGTTTTGATGGGTTGTGCTGGGTTGTGTTCGTGTTGTAGTGCTGAGTTTGTGGGTTGGTGCTTGGTTTGAGTCAGGGGCGTGTTTGTGTGTGAGTTTTGGCTGTTGTGTGTTGTTTTATGTTAGGGTTGTTTTGCTGTTAACTTTGTTTTGTTTTAAATTTTCTTCTCCAAAAAATCTCCTCCTTTTTCTGTTGATTTGGTTCTATTAAATAGAAGCAATTTGAGCTGCTTGTCATAGATGATAAGTTTGCAATTTTGGGATAAGATTTCTGGATTGTGATGAGGTTTCTGCAAGCATTAAATGTGGGAAGATTTTGCTGGATTTTTGAGGATTTTGTGATGATGAGAGGAATTTGTGATGATGAGAAATGCAGGTTTTGGGGGCGTGAACAGTGTTGGCCCTGGACTGTGTTGACTGTGTTTGACTTGGACTTTTTGGACTTGGACAAAAAAACAAAAAAACAAAAAAATAAAAAATAATAATAATAATAATAATAATAAAAATAATAAAAATGATGATAATAATAAAAAACTGAAATTAAAAGTAAAAATAAAAAGTGATAAAAATAAAATTAATAAACGAAACAAAAATTGACATGAGGTATTTTAAAATACCTCCCTGCCGAAATTTCGTCTGAAACGACGAAAATTCTCGGCCTTTAAAAAAATGCGTAAAACGAGACAATAAATAAAACGAGACGAAAATGGGTCAAAAAATGGGGTATGACAGATGCCCCTATTTAAGTTTCTTCGCTACGGAGATTTAAAAGTGAAATTTTGATTCGACGGGTCGAAGAAACTTAAATACAGAGTACACCATTTTTTGACCAATTTTGGACAATAAAACAATATGGATGCGATGCCATGTATGCAATGTTATGAATGCATGTGATGCACGTATAAATGCAAGACGGCAAAGATGACCTGATTGGGGACAAATAGAGACAAAGGGATACCCGGGTTCGTTAAAGAAACGGGATCCGACTCTATTGGGGATAGTGTTCCACTGGGGACAAGAGGTTAGCCGTTTGGGTTATTGCCGAACTGTTCACTGGGGAGAGTGGGCAATTAACCACGGGAACCAAAAAGGGTAAAATGTCAGCTGTTCGGGTTGAATTCCGAACTGCCACTGACGACAAGGATTGAATGTAAAGGTCAGCTGTTCGGGTTAAATTCCGAACTACTGATGACAAGACAACGAAGGTAAAAGTCAGTCGTTCGGGTTAAATTCCGAGCTACTGATGACAAGACAACGAAGGTAAAAGTCAGTCGTTCGGGTTAAATTCCGAGCTACTGAATGAGAAACAAGAAGGTTAAAAGGTCAGCTGTTCGGGTTAAAATCCGAACTAACACTGAGGATAAAAACAAAGTCAGCTGTTCGGGTTAAAATCCGAACTGCCACTGAATGATAAAAAACAAAGTCAGCTGTTCGGGTTAAAATCCGAACTACCACTGAGGACAAGAAATAAAATGTCAACTGTTCGGGTTAAATTCCGAACTGCCATTGACGACAAGGGAGTAAAATGTCAACTGTCGGGTTGTTCCGACCTGCCATTGACGACAAGGAAATAAATGTCAACTGTCGGTTTGTTCCGACCTGCCATTGACGACAAGAAAATAAATGTCAACTGTCGGTTTGTTCCGACCTGCCATTGACGACAAGAAAGTAAAAAATGTCAACTGTCGGTTTGTTCCGACCTGCCATTGACGACAAGGAAATATAAAATGTCAACTGTCGGTTGTTCCGACCTGCCATTGACGACAAGGAAATAAAAAATGTCAACTGTCGGTTTGTTCCGACCTGCCATTGACGACAAGAAAGTAAAATGTCAACTGTCGGTTGTTCCGACCTGCCATTGACGACAAGAAAATAAATGTCAACTGTCGGTTTGAAATCCGACCTGCCATTGACGACAAGAAAGTAAAATGTCAACTGTCGGTTTGAAATCCGACCTGCCATTGACGACAAGAAAGTAAAATGTCAACTGTCGGTTGTTCCGACCTGCCATTGACGACAAGGAAATAAATGTCAACTGTCGGTTTGTTCCGACCTGCCATTGACGACAAGAAAATAAATGTCAACTGTCGGTTTGTTCCGACCTGCCATTGACGACAAGAAAGTAAAAAATGTCAACTGTCGGTTTGTTCCGACCTGCCATTGACGACAAGGAAATATAAAATGTCAACTGTCCGGATTGGTTACCGAACTGTTCATTGACGATAAAAAGAAATGTCAACTGTTCGGGTTGTATTCCGAACTGCCATTGACGACAGTGAGGATGCGGCTGACAAGCCGTTCCTTACAGAATTGCCCCTTCAATTGGGGAAAAGGGATGCACAAGCTGTTCGTTAAAGAACTTGTCACTTGGCACAACACTGGGGAATATGCACAAGCTGTTCGTTTGAACTGCCACTTGGCATAAAGACATGATAAAAAAGATGCGCAAGCTGTTCGTTTGAACTGCCACTTGGCGTAAAAGGGTGACATCACTTGACCAAACGGACTGGGGATGACACTCGGGGAATATTTACTGGTGACTATGATGGGATGCCGAGCAAAGTCGGGCTTTGGTTATGATTTGGTATTTGTGAGTGTGAATGATGACTCACTGGGGAATGCCAATAAAATTGGGCTTTATTTTGTAACATCACTGGAGGATGACATTGGAGGAAAAGAAAAATGTAGATTGTTTATGATTGATTGGTAAGAAACATGGTGGTTAAAGCAACCATGTACAGATGATATTGTGGTATGCTGCATGTACGAATGCGTATATGCATGAATGTATGTTTGTATGATTTGTATGATTGTACAAATGTACAAATGCATGAATGCATGACTGTATGAATATACTAATGCAGGACCCTCACTGGGGATGTTGTGTGAAAGATTGGCTTGCACTGGGGATACCCTAAACGTTTGTTAAGGAATTGCCCCTTGGTATAAGAATATAATGAAAGATTGCACAAGCTGTTCGTTAAAGAACTGCCGCTTGGCTTACAAGAAGGTGACATCAACAGATCAGACACGTTGAGGATGACACTCGACTGTTTTGATTTATTGCATGACTGACAACTTGGTGAAACAAGATTTAGACCGGTAAAATGAAAAGTGGACCAACGTCGCATTGCAAGCACTCGGTAATCTTTGAGGGGGATGATGTCACATGGAATACATCCGAAATGTTGACGGGGTGAAGCCGTAACCGTTGATGAGGAACACATGCCTCATGGGGAAATTGGTACTTCACTGGGGAATCGTGTTAATCCGCTGAGGAAAAGAACTGGTGATTCCGCCGGGAATGCTTATGTTTTGTTTGGATGCCGAGCGAGGTCGGGCTTTGGTTGGGGTGCCGAGCGAGGTCGGGCTTTGATTGTATTTGGATGCCGAGCGAGGTCGGGCTTTGATTGGGGTGCCGAGCGAGGTCGGGCTTTGATTGGGGTGCCGAGCGAGGTCGGGCTTTGATTGCCGAGCGAGGTCGGGCTTTTTGTAATGGATGCCGAGCGAGGTCGGGCTTTTTGTAATGGATGCCGAGCGAGGTCGGGCTTTTTGTAATGGATGGTGCCAATAATGATTGGGCTTTCGGGGTTGAGACTCCACTGGGGGATGCCAATAAAATTGGGCTTTGGTTGTGACTTCGCTGGGGATATAAGGATCATTTTGGAAGCATGATCGATATCCAGCCTTAGATGCCAATGGTGGTTGGGCTTTTGTGAGTAGGTGCCAATGACAATTGGGCTTTTGATTGTTTTGGACAAAGGTTGACTTCCTGGGGAGTTTGTTAATCCACCGGGGATTGTGCTAATCCACTGGGGATTATGATTGAATGCCGAGCGAGGTCGGGCTTTGATTTACTGGGGATATTCCCTTTTGATTTACTGAGGGTTTTGCTGGGGAATCCCTTGAAAGAAGTCCAATGTGGGATAAACATATGTCATGTTTAACACTGGGGATAATGATTGGATGCCGAGCAAGGCCGGGCTTTGATTGTAATTGGTTGCCGAGCGAGGTCGGGCTTTGATTGATTGGTTGCCGAGCGAGGTCGGGCTTTTTGTAATGGATGCCGAGCAAGGTCGGGCTTTGATGATTGGTTGCCGAGCGAGGTCGGGCTTTTTGTAATGGATGCCGAGCAAGGTCGGGCTTTGATGATTGGTTGCCGAGCGAGGTCGGGCTTTTTGTAATGGATGCCGAGCAAGGTCGGGCTTTGATGATTGGTTGCCGAGCGAGGTCGGGCTTTTGTTGTAGTTGGTTGCCGAGCGAGGTCGGGCTTTGATTGGATGCCGAGCAAAGTCGGGCTTTTATGTTGGAATGGCCAATGAACTTGGGCTCTTTGTGATTGTGTTTGTGATCAGGTACCAATGACAATTGGGCTTTTTGTAGGAGATTGAGGAATGTTAATGACGACTGGGCCTCTTGTGAGTTGTGAGGGAGTGCCAAGCATGGTTGGGCTTTAGCTATGATTGTGTACCGAGCATGGTCGGGATTTGTGAATGATTGGGCGCCAAGCATGGTTGGGCTTTGGTTTGATATTGTGGGTGCCAATGAGAATTGGGCTTTTGTTGGCAATGAGGATTGGTCGGAAATTCCCGAATGCATGATTCCTATGAGATTTGCACATGCAATTTTGATGTTCCCATTAATCCGAGATTGCACCAAAAATTTGAAACAAATACCAAACACAAAATTTATATCGTACAGCTCAAGTTAAAAAATATGTTTATCAATGAACCAACCTAATACTCATTTAATAAATGAACAAATTGAATATTAATTGTGGGGGTATTGAACACTCATCCGGCAAGTTTGCTAATATTCCGATCGAGTTATGTGTCCATCTAATCATTGTTTCTAAAAGCACGAAAACATTGATCACAAGGTCTTCGAGGGTTGTAATTTGGCTTGGTTACAAAAGAAATGTCATATGTGGGGAAATTGAATTCAAATGGCCAAGCAAGAGGAACATTCTTTCTAAATTACACCCTTCCTCCTTTATTCAATCACAACTCTTGGTGATTTACAAATGTTTTTCTTTGATCCTCGACAACTTTTTGATTTAGAGATTTTCTCTTTTTCTCTTTTTTATTTTTCCTTTCTTTCTTTTTTCGTGTTCTTGTTGTCAAGATCAATTTAAAAATTCACCATTTCTTGATATTCACAACCTCCTTTTTTCAACTTAATCAAAGATGATACCCTAATTGAATGTTCCTTTTTTCTTTTGGCAAAGGACAATAATCGTGATGGTTAAGGGTTCAAAAATGAAAGAAAATATCAGAATTCAATAATGATTTAACTATGAATTGAATTTTTTTACAAACTCCGGCAATTTCATTAAGCAATTGAGCTTATGAGAATTGGCAGTCCATAGTTAATGATTCTGATCCATTAGGCTCAAAGGGGTTAACAAATACTCACTCCTCACAGGGTGGGCTATTTGTGGTCAAGTGTTTTCACTCATTTTCAAAAAATGCCTTGATCCTATCAATGCTTTCGTACAATCTAAAACAACGCTCAGATTTAACATAACAAAATCGAGTTTAAACAAAAAATGCCGGTCTCCTGCATATATATAATGATTTTGAGGATTCCTCACATTTTGGCTGGTTCTAAATGGTTCACCGAATAAACATATTAAAAACGCAAGTTGCATGATATAACTTTTGTACTAAGTACGTATTCTCCTTTCAAGTTTAATCATGGAAAAAACAGGAAACATGTATCTTAGCTTTGCGCAAATTAATCAAATTCTATCATTACCATGCATTTGTGGTTGAATCATTGGATCAATCCATATGATGTGATTGGTTGCCGATCAAGGTCGGGCTTTGATTGTGGATTGTGCCAATGATGATTGGACTTTGGTTGGAAATTGTATTTGTGAAGTCGCCATTGAAAATTGGACTCTTGTGGAAGATTGAGGAATGCCAATGACGACTGGGTTTTTTGTGAATTGGGGAAAAGGCCGCAGTAGCCTGGGGGAAGGTAACCTCGGGTTGAGGTACCGGAATCTTTTGATGAGTAGTGGGAATATGGATGAATTCCTCACCAAAGTCGAATGACATGCCCCATGTTCAAACGGGGGGATAGTTGCCCCTTGTTATATGTGCGGTTTGCTTTGGGACGTCGAGCCACTTTCCTTAATGGGATGACACGTAGTGTTGCGAATGAAATGCGAACACCGACGACTCAATTCGGATTGTAAGAAATCCTTAGGGTAAAAAGGGAAAGGAGTTTTGGACTCGAAGATGGACGTATGCATGATAATGAATGATGTATGTAAATGCATGAAAATTTTTTTGTTTTGCTTTACAAGGAAATTAAAAAGTACAATTAATTTCCTATAAAGCAAAGTGATATGCGAAAATTATTTTCATGCATGTAAATGTATGGTATGCATATGTATGTTCAAAATTTCCCCCATCCTCACGTGTAGGCTCTATAGATGAGATTTTCTAAAAAGGTCCCTAGAGATCACGGACTTCACAAGGAACTATTGTCGTCAATTGCAAATGCTCGCAAGACCTCAATATATTCCAAGTGAAATCTACCCTAGGCGGGGTTTTCGCATCTTCCCTTCAAGACATACGTCAAGTGGGCCTCCGCTACGCAACCCCATCCTATCTTAATTTTCTCTCAAGCTCGGGAATAGAGCCTCACACGTCCGGCATTAACCCGAACAATGTGGAGTAACATCGCTCAAGTAACCCCACAACATATATAATATGAATATAAAGCAAATATGAAACATATACATATAAAGCGAGAAAAGATAAACAAATAATGATGATAAGGCATAAGCGTGCAAGCAAAAAATAAAAACATTTTAGCCTAAAAGCCGACTAAGATAGGCTTGACTTATCATACACGAAAACAAAGTGTTTAAGTAACACGATTCCCCAGTGAAGTCGCCATTTCTGTCGCGTCGAATTTCGGATGTCAAGCTATTGACTAGCATTGAATCACTAAATTTAAATCACGACTGAACTTTTAATTTTTCGGGGAAAAAGGAAAAAAGTTCGAAATTACCTTGAAAGAGATTTTAGGTTCGAAAGTCGATTATGCGAGGGGAAGGTATTAGCACCCCTCACATCCGTTGTACTCAACGGGAACCTCTTAGTTGGCTTAGGCTTAAAATGTCTTTTGACGTTTTGCTTGCATGCTTAATCATATATATATATAAAGGAAAAAGAAAATATATGTATATGAAAGAGATAAAAACAAATGAAAGAGAAAAGAAAAAAGATTTTTTAATAATGGGCTTGACAAGATGTCGATCTTGCTCCTACGTATCTCCCGGTAGTCGGAGAATTCAAAGCGTACGTAGTTCTCGGAAAAAAGAATTGTTTGAAAACGCACAAAGGCGTAAAAAGCTTTAAATGATGAAGGAGACAAGCGCACATTAAGGCGATAAACTCGCACAAGGCGTAAAAAGACAAACGCACATTAAGGCGATAAACTCGCACAAGGCGTAAAAAGACGAACGCACATTAAGGCGATAAACTCGCACAAGGCGTAAAAAGACGAATGCACATTAAGGCGATAAACTCGCACAAGGCGTAAAAAGACGAACGCACATTAAGGCGATAAACTCGCACAAGGCGTAAAAAGACGAACGCACATTAAGGCGATAAACTCGCACAAGGCGTAAAAAGACGAACGCACATTAAGGCGATAAACTCGCACAAGGCGTAAAAGTTGAAAGAAAACATGCAAAGGCACGACAAGTTCGGATTGACCACAAGGGCCAAAATGACAAACGCACGAAGGCGTACAATGTTTGAATTGACCACGGGGGCCAAGAAAAGTTTGAAATGGTCACGGGGGACCAAGAAAAGTTGGATTGGTCACGAGGGACCAAGAAAGGTTCAAATTGGTCGCGAGGGACCAAGAAAGGTTCAATTTGGTCGCGAGGGACCAAGAAATGTTAAAATTGGTCGCGAGGGACCAAGAAATGTTAAAATTGGTCGCGAGGGACCAAGAAAGGTTCAAATTGGTCGCGAGGGACCAAGAAAGGTTCAATTTGGTCGCGAGGGACCGAGAAAGGCTCAAATTGGTCGCGAGGGACCAAGAAATGTTAAAATTGGTCGCGAGGGACCAAGAAAGGTTAAAGTGCGTTGGACGCGTTGAAAATAGAATGACGATTGTCCGAGCAACGAGACATACGTCAAGCATTCGTACAACCGGGGAAAGGAGAGACATACGTCAAACCACCCTTTTTCATTCATGTTTTGTTTGAACTTGAGAAAACGTATTTTTGGGGAAGCTAGAAAAGAATGACGATCGTCTAAGCAACGAGACATACGTCAAGTGTTTATCCGATCGGGGAAAGGAGAGACATACGTCAAACCACCCTTTTTCATTCAAGTTTCGCTTGAATTTTAAGAAAAAGTATAAACTGTCAAAACGCTCGTTTTTTAGAACTCGAATGAAAAGAAATAATTGTTCAAATTAGTTGTTGCAACCAAATGAACAAGTTTGTTGTTTATCGAAACAAGAAAGAAAATGTTTTTGTTGTTTTTATTGATTTTTGTTTGGTTGGTTTGGAAGGACAAGGTCCTTTGCCTACATACCCAAATGGGATCAAAACCGATGTAGTTCGGGCCAAAAAAGCCAAGTGATTTGTTATGTTGATTTTAAAGCTTGAAAATGTTTGTGAAAGATAAAATGAGCCAAAGTGGCGAGTGAATGAAGTTTGATTGATTTTAATTGCAAAAATAAAGTCTAATATGATTAAGATTGATTGAAGTTTGATTAAAAGAAAGTTGCTTGGTTTGAAATCCAAGGCTTTGTTAATGAAGAATATTTTTTGATGAAGTTTTTGAATATTTGAAATGTTTTTGATTTTTTATGATTTTTTCTTGGAGTTAAAAGAAAAATAAGTGCGATAAAAAAAACTAAACGCGAGAGAATAATAAATAAGAAATGATTGTTGGATCAAAATAAAAAGATTTTTTTCTTGGATTTATGAATTAAACTAAAAAAAAAATAAAAAAAATGCAAAGCATATTTATATATATTTGTTCCTAAATGCATGTATATTCTAATGACATAGAAAAATGCAAAATAAAATAAAATGAACAAAATAGGAATAGATAAATAAAAAAATAAAATGCATGAGATAATATGATAGGTAAATAAATAAATGAGATGTTAAAAAAACAATAAAACAATAAAAGGAAATAATAATAAAAAGAAAAAAAAATAAAATTTGCAAAGAAATAAAAGAAATAAAAATAGGGGAGGTGTAAAAATTAAAACTAGGGGTGTTAGAAGTAAAAACTAAGTCAGATTTGAGAGAAAAGGCCCAAAAGGCATTGGGCCTGCGTAAATTAATCTGGGCCGTCTGATTAATCAGACGGCCCTGATCAAACACAGGGTAAAAATAACCAGAGCCGTATGATTAAAATCAAAGGACCTGGAGGGCGTGGGTGTACGCTAACACGTACACCCTGCCACACTGAATCAGGGAGGGGTATTTAAACCCCCTCCCTTCACAATTTTCTCATTTCACTCATTCACTTCTCTCTCTTCCTCTTCTTTCTCTGCCTGGCCGAACCACTCTCCTCTCTCCCTCCTCCTTCTTTGCTCGCCGGAAAGGTATTCCGGCGTGGTGGCCGCCGGCCCACGCGGCGGCACCACCGCGCCGGAGGGGAAAAATCTCCCCTTTTTCAAAACAAAACACTTATTCCCATATCCTTTTCTCTCCTAAACCCAAATCCGGGCTTGTTTTCTTCAAAATCCTTACCAAAATTCCTAGATCTAGGTTTTTTAAAAACACACAAAAAATTCTTTTTACCTCTTTTGTGTTCGGATTCGTGCCTTCTTTGTGCTGTGTGTGCGTGGTCTGTTCGTGTGTGGGTTGCTGGGACGTGGTGTGCGTGTGTATGTGTGGTGATTTGCGTGCGTATGTGTTGTGTTCGGCTCTGGGTTTGTGTTGGTGATGTGGGACGTGTGGGTTGTTTAAAGGGGCTGGGTCGTGTGTGAGTGCTGGTGGTTTAGGGGGAAAACGTGTGTGTTTTGATGGGTTGTGCTGGGTTGTGTTCGTGTTGTAGTGCTGAGTTTGTGGGTTGGTGCTTGGTTTGAGTCAGGGGCGTGTTTGTGTGTGAGTTTTGGCTGTTGTGTGTTGTTTTATGTTAGGGTTGTTTTGCTGTTAACTTTGTTTTGTTTTAAATTTTCTTCTCCAAAAAATCTCCTCCTTTTTCTGTTGATTTGGTTCTGTTAAATAGAAGCAATTTGAGCTGCTTGTCATAGATGATAAGTTTGCAATTTTGGGATAAGATTTCTGGATTGTGATGAGGTTTCTGCAAGCATTAAATGTGGGAAGATTTTGCTGGATTTTTGAGGATTTTGTGATGATGAGAGGAATTTGTGATGATGAGAAATGCAGGTTTTGGGGGCGTGAACAGTGTTGGCCCTGGACTGTGTTGACTGTGTTTGACTTGGACTTTTTGGACTTGGACAAAAAAACAAAAAAACAAAAAAATAAAAAATAATAATAATAATAATAATAATAAAAATAATAAAAATGATGATAATAATAAAAAACTGAAATTAAAAGTAAAAATAAAAAGTGATAAAAATAAAATTAATAAACGAAACAAAAATTGACATGAGGTATTTTAAAATACCTCCCTGCCGAAATTTCGTCTGAAACGACGAAAATTCTCGGCCTTTAAAAAAATGCGTAAAACGAGACAATAAATAAAACGAGACGAAAATGGGTCAAAAAATGGGGTATGACACCCACCCCTATCTGCTAGTACTTCATCCTCTCAAGGTTTGGGTAATTCTATGAGTTCCAATACTGGTTTCTCTTAAGATCAGTTAGCTCAACTTGTATCCCTGTTACAACAAGCCAACTTGGTTGCTCCAGCTCCACCGTCATCCAATGCTATTTCCAACCACATTACTGCCACTCCTACAATTTCCACCAGCATTTCTGCTATTGAACCTGACTCTGCAGGTATCCCCATTTCCTTCCCTTCCACTTTTAAACCAAAATCTGATCATTGGCTCATTGATTCAGGAGCCAATGAACATATATGTTGCAATCTTTCTTGTTTTAGCTCATTTTATAGAATTAAACCTGTTCAAGTTTCTTTGCCAAATGGCAATTCTATTCTTGTGCACCATGCTGGTACTGTTTCTTTTTCTCCACAATTTTACCTCAATCATGTCCTTTATTCACCTATATTTACTCTTAATGTCATTTATGTTGCCAAACTGTGTCAATCCTTATCTTGTTCTTTACAATTTTCCCTTGACCAATGTCTCATACAGGACAAACAGTCTTTGAAGATGATTGGTTTGGCTAAGCAAATGGATGGCTTATACAAATACATTCCATCTTCATTTTCTTCCAATTTAGTGTCTAATAGTTTCCAAAAGACATCTTGTAATGTTGTTTTACCTTTTCCTTGTAACTCAAGCAATGTTATTCCTTCTACAGCCTTATGGCATTTTAGGCTTGGACATTTATCCCATCAAAGATTACACAAAATGTCTCTTTTGTACCCATCTATTACTCATGATAATAAAGCTGTTTGTGACTTATGTCATTTTGCCAAGCATAAGCATTTACCTTTTAGTTCTAGTTCTTCACATGTTTCTGCTACTTTTGAGCTTATTCATTTAGACATTTGGGGTCCTCTTTCAATTGCTTTTGTACATGGCCATAAATATTTTCTCACCATTCTAGATGACTGTAGCAGTTTTCTTTGGATTATATTGCTTAAAACCAAAGCTGAAGTCTCTACACATGTGAAAAACTTCGTTAAAATGATTCAAACACATTTTCATACTACTCCCAAATACATTAAAACATACAATGGCCCTGAATTCATGCTCTCTGAGTTTTATACTTCTCATGGTATTATTCATTAGAAATCATGTGTAGAAACCCCACAACAAAATGGCAGGGTATAAAGGAAACACCAACATATCCTTAATGTAGGTAGAGCTTTACTGTTTCAGTCTAAACTACCTCCTTCATTTTGGTCATATGCCATTCTTCATGTTGTCTTCCTGATAAACCGTGTCCCCACACCTATTCTCCAACATCAATCACCTTATTTTGTCTTATACCACAAACTTCCTGACATTACTCTTTTTAAAGTATTTGCTTGTTTGTGTTATGCCTCCACTCTCAAGTCACATAGAACCAAGTTACAACCAAGTTACCAACTCCTGAATTTCCTTGGGTTGAAATTTCCATGGACTTTGTTTTGGGTTTTCCTAGAACAAAGAATGGGAAAGATTCTATTTTTGTTGTTGTTGATAGGTTTTCCAAGATGGCACATTTCATTGCATGCAAAAAGGTAGATGATGCAAGCCATGTGGCTAATTTGTTTTTCAAGGAGATTGTGCGCATTCATGGAATTCCAAGGAGCATAGTTTCAGATCGTGACTCAAAATTCTTAAGTCACTTTTGGAGGACCTTGTGGGGTAAGATAGGAACAAAGTTACTTTTTTCAACAACTTGTCACCCCCAAACAGATGGTCAAACTGAGGTGGTAAATAGAACTCTCTCTACTCTTCTTAGAAGTGTTCTTACAAGAAATTTGAGAATGTGGGAAGAATGTTTACCTCATATGGAATTTGCTTACAATCGTGTGGTGCATAGTACTACAAAAATGTCACCTTTTGAAGTTGTTTATGGTTTTAACCCACTAACTCCACTTGATTTGTTACCTTTGCCTAACAATTCTCTTTTGAAGCATAAAAATGGAAAGGACAAAGCTGAATTTGTGAAGAAAATGCATGAGCAAGTGAAGTTGCAAATTGAAAAGAAAAATGAAGTGTATGCTAAACATGCAAACAAAGGGAGGAAAAGGGTGATTTTTGAACCAGGTGATTGGGTTTGGGTGCATATGAGGAAAGAAAGGTTTCCTAGTCAAAGGAAGTCAAAACTTCTACCAAGGGGTGATGGACCATTTCAAGTGCTAGAAAGGATCAATGACAATGCTTACAAGCTTGAGTTACCCGGTGAGTATGATATAAGTGCTACTTTTAATGTTGCTGACTTAGCTCCTTTTGATGTAGGTAATGGTGATCTCAATTCGTGGACGAATTCCTTTCAAGAGGGAGGGGATGATGAAGGCATGATTGTCCATGACACAAACACTTCAATTCAAGGGCTAGGAGGACCAATGACAAGGGCAAGGACTAAGCAAGTTAAGGAAGCACTAACTCAATTGGTGGTAAAAGCCTTGGAGTTCAAACCTACACTAGGGAACATGGAGGGTAAAATGGTTATGTGCATCAAACCATTGAAGGAGGGGTGGGGCGCATCTCTTGCTGCCCATTTTACTTAGTTTTATGGTTTATTTTTATTTACAATAATAATTGGTCCAGACTTGTTTTAATTAAGGCCAATAGTATTTTTCCTTATGCAAATAAAATGCTGAAACAAGAAAGGGTGCAAAAAGAGATATTGTGATTAAATAGGAGATGTGGGCGCATCATATATGGAAAGAAGGACCTGACCAGAATCCAGCAATCAATTGCAAATATTCAATCTTTTAATGATGCAATTAAAGTGTAACCTTCAGCAAAGCAACAAGCAGCCACTCCCATTCATTCTTCTTCATTTTTGCAATCATTTTGTAACCTTTTGTAACAATTCAGCAGCCAAGACATTATTGCAATTAGTGGCTGCATTTTCCTTCATTTTCTAGGGGTTTTAGAATCAGAATCATCATATCACAAGCTCATATAAATAGAGCACGAAAATGAGATGTAAGATAGTTGAATTTTGTTAAAAAAAGTGCGTTATTGCTCTTTAGGTTCTGGATTGGACCTTGTATTGATCATATCAAGAATCCTTTCTTGTGGTGATCTTCATTCCCACAGACTTATCATTTTCTAGGATTAGATAGTGTGGCGTCCCTAAACCTCCATTCCATTTCTTGTTTGAAACCACAAATCAGCCTTTACACCAATTCACAACCAAACTTTTTCAACTCAAATCATTGTCAAAATTAAGTATGCAAACTGCATAAATCCCTTTATGGTTGAAACAAGCAAGTAGGAAGTGGTATGAAAAGCTGACTTCTGTGCTTTTACATCAGCAGTAGACTCAGGCTTCCTCTGATCATTCTCTCTTTATCAAGAAAACCATTGATTCCTTTACCATACTTTTGGTGTATGTTGATGACATCATACTTGCTGGAAAATCCATTCCTGAATTTCACCTCATCAAGTCTGTTTTGGATACTTCATTCAAAATTAAAGACTTAGGTCAGCTTAAGTATTTTCTTGGTATTGAGGTAGCACATTCTAAGCTTGGTATTTCTTTGTGTCAGAGAAAATACTGTCTTGATTTGCTTGCTAATTCATGCACTCTAGGCTCTAAACCAGTCTCCACTCCTTCTGATTCTTCTATAAAGCTGCACAATGATTCTAGTCCTGCTTATCCTGACATACCTGCTTATAGAAGATTAGTGGGCAGGCTTCTCTATCTCAATACCACTAGACCTGACATCACCTTTATTACCTAGCAGTTGAGCCAGTTTCTATCTCATCCTACTCAAACTCATCACTCTGCAGCTCTAAGGGTTTTGAGATATCTTAAGGGTTGTCCAGGAAGAGGGTTGTTCTTTCCCAGAACCTCATCCATCACATTACAAGGTTTTTCTGATGCAGACTGGGCTGGTTGTATTGACACCAGAAGATCCATTTCTGGCCAATGCTTTTTCTTGGGAAACTCATTGGTTTCATGGAGAACTAAGAAGTAGATCACTGTTTCCAGGTCATCTTCTGAAGCAAAATATAGGGCCTTGGCTTCTGCTACTTGTGAACTCCAATGGATACTATATCTCCTCCTAGATTTGCACATTGCATGTTCCAAACTTCTTGTGCTCTACTGTGATAATCAGAGTGCCCTTCACATTGCAGCTAATCCTGTTTTCCATGAAAGGACAAAGCATTTGGAGATTGATTGCCACATAGTTAGAGAAAAATTGAAGTCTGGCATTCTCAAACTGCTTCTAGTTTCTTCTCAAGACCAAGTAGCAGACTTCTTTACTAAAGCTTTGCTTCCTAAGCCTTTCAACATTCTCTTGTCCAAGTTGGGCTTGATAAACATCTATCAACCTCCAACTTGTGGGGGGATATTACAAAATGAAGAAGATGATGATACTATCCTTTCTTGTAACTCAAGTAATAAGACTTAGGTAGTTATATGCTACTAAATGTACATGATAGTTTAGGTTACACAGTTGCACATGTATATATACCTCATGTAATAACTCTTTCATCAATAAGAATTCTCTTTATCATTTTCCTTTGTTTCCTAATATAATATTCTTTTTTGGCTGTTAAAAAAAGAGTTATTTCTTTTTTGATTACTTTGTCATTGAGGATTTCTTTTTAGCTCCCTCAATATCTCTTTACGAGTGACGTGCAAAGTAAAAAATTGGTACCGAGTTGATTTGGTTCCTATTTTCACATTTGCATTGATCAAGTTGTTTAACTTTTTAACTTGACGAATATGAAATTTCTCCATTTAGGCTAAGAACTACTGTATCTCTAATTTCTCCATTTAAATGATTGTCGAAGTTGAAGTTGTTGTTAATTGCATGTATGGTACATCTTTGTTGGCAGAGATAGAACCTACTAGTTTAGATTGTTGAAATCTTCTTTCTAAGATTGTAGTGGCACATGGCCTTGCTAGCTTGTTAAATTTAGTTGGTTGTTGCTCTTAGGTGGATTGTATCTCGGACTTATGTTTGGAGGTCTAGTGCAATGATTTATCTTCCTTTCAATGAATATTTCATGTTTTGATGTAAAAAACTACCAAAGTATGCCATTTGGGAAAGAAAAAAAAATCACGTGAGGCAAAATGCTTTTAATTTTAACCATATATGTCCGATGAAACAACAAACATATTCAAATCTAATTTCGTTATTTCTGTTATTCAAGTGGTCTCAAAAACTCTAGAAGGGGGTTTTATAGAATCTTATGTTTTAGCCAAAATCGTTGAGATTTTTCAGAAAAATCTATTAAGCTGAAAGAATGATATATTTGCTTATAATTGATTAAACCAATTTGAATTATGATCAAATCGATTGAAACAAACAATAATCAACTCAATATTCAACCTAGTCTTTAATCAATTGCAAGAAAGATAAACAAGATGAATTGAATTAAAATTACTGAACTGAAATGTAAAGAGATTAATTAATATAAAAAAAAAGACGACACCGATATTTATACTCGTTCAGTTAGATATCCTCCCTTGTGACTACTAGAGTCTCTAACAAGGACCAATATGCTATCTTTCTTTAGTGAATCTTGTTTGTAATAAATTGTTTAGTTTTAAAACTTAGATTGCTTTTATTTTGGAGTTGTATAAAGCTCCTTGTTTTCTAGTTCATTATTGGGCCTTATAGGTGATGACCAATGAGTAGGTATAAATAACAAGAAAATTGCTCTTCTCCCATACAAAATTGCTCACTCCCGTACAAATTGACCAAAATACCCCCAGCGTGAGTTAACTCACGCTCGGTATATACCATCGTGACTTAAGTCACGCTCGGTATATACCAACGTGACTTAAGTCACGCTGGGCGTGAGTTAACTCACGCCGAACCCCCGCATGAGTTAACTCACGTTGGTTGCCTCAATTGCAAAATCATAATATGATTTCTAATGAAAACATATCTACATGTGTACAACAAATATAAACTAAAAAAAGAAGCATTACATAGCCACCATACAAGTATTGTGCAAATTAGAGAAGTGCTATTATCAGTCTATTATTATAACTTAAAATTTATGTGAGTGTCATCATTATATGGATCCTAATTATGGACAACAAATGTATTTTTTAAACAAAGTGCAAACGCCATATATGACTTTATGGTTACATGCTTTTTAATTTAATAACAATAGATGTAGTTGCTGCATAGAATTGTTAGCTTTCGGTGAAAGGGTCATTCACTCTTTGATTGTTCCATCTTTTTGTTTCTTTGTATTTTGGTCTTGAAATTATGTGGCTATATTGCTGGCGTACCAACGTGAGGCAAGTGAGGCAACCAGCGTGAGACGTGAGTTAACTCAAGTCCAGCGTGACTTAAGTCACGTTGATATATACCGAGCGTGACTTAAGTCCCGCTGGTATATACCGAGTGTGAGTTAATTCACGTTGGGGGTATTTTAGTCGTTTGTATGAGAGTGGGCAATTTTGTATGGGAGAAGAGCAATTTTCAAATAACAATCATGTTATCATTTTTGTAGGAGGTTAATACACAAATTGATATTTTCAATCTTTGATTGAAGGGAGAGTTAGAATTGCTCTTCTAGGTTCTTGGATGAACCAAATCTAGATCCTTATCACGAGTATCTTATTCTTGTGACGGATCTGCAATTCGATCTTATCGTTTATCTTTAATGTGGCGATCGTTCTTCCCACTTCTCATCTAATTATACTTTGTATGTTTTCTTTCTATTCGTAGTTTGGTCAATTTTCTTAGATTTTCTAACATTTTCCTTCACTTTCTATCTTAATTCAAAAAATTTACACTTGTATGGTGAATCCTTATTGGATCCATATCATGAGCCTTTACCTAGTGTGAAGTGTTCATGATTTCGGAAGGAAAAGAAAATCAAAATTTTCCCCAAATTTTTTTTTTCGCATTTTCTTTCTTCAATTTCGTTTTGATTTCAGTGTTGTTACTGAACCTGTTAGTAGTATTCGATTTATTTTCTTCAATTTTTGTCTGAATTCGATGCTTTACTCGTTTCGGTTCATGCGTAAATTCTGTTGAGTTTTTTTGTCAATTTCTTTTCATCATGTGCTCATCAATTGTTATCATAGATTTCCTGAATCGCGAATGTCTGATGTGAAATTCGCACACGATTCGTCCTTTTCTGATCTGAAATTTGTAGTTTCATCAATCTCCATCAAAGTTGCGGAAAAAGTTTCATGATCTCTCATCTTGAACTTGATTCTTGTTGCTTGTTGTGTGAAATTGTTGTTATGATGATGTTTGATTTGAAATTTCGTGCAAAATGCTACAATTTTCTGTCAAAATTGATGCAGTTTGAGTGAATTTCGTGTTGAAGGTTGCTGGAAATTTTTCCATAAATTCATCAGGTTCATAAGCACATTTTTCACTTTTCAGTGTTTGATCCAAAATTGTGTAGAATTCTTTTGTTTTGGTGTTATTTCGTCATACATCACTCAAATCTGGAAATTCAAAGGGCAACGTAGCTTAGAAAAATGAGAAGAATCCAAATATAGAAAAAAAAAATTGTAGATAGCAAAAAAAGATATTGCAAAAAAAAAGTACTACTGCACAAAAAAAAAACAAAAGGTTGTAGACAGCGCAAAAAAAAAAGTTGCAAATAGCAAACAAAAACAAAAAAAAACAAAAAGCTACTACAAAAAAAATTCTAGAATTTGAATTTTCTTTCACCATTCAAATCTACACAATTTATCACTATTTTCACACATTTTTACTGTTGAGATTCATTGGTTATACTACATCAAATTGCTCATTTTCTTTCAAAGCATTGGTCTTGTGTCTTTTTTGGCATTCCTATTTGAGTGTGCTTTTCTTATTCTTTTTTGGTTTCTTGCTTGTCTTTAATTTCCCATTGGTTTTGTCTTAGAGTTTCTTGAGCTTATTTTTGGCCTCTTGAATGATATTTTCTTATTGTTGCTCTTCCACACTTATATGATGTTTACAACAAGCTTGATTGGGCATGATTTGGTCTTGTAAGAATCATATGATTGAGAAATTAGGAAGTGGTAAAAGGCAAGACTGCTTACTTTACACAAAAGCCTTGTTCAGGGATATACACGAGTGAATCTTATCGAGTTAGCGAGTGGTGACGCCCAATTGTTTATACTAACATTTTTTCTCTTTATTTCTTTGTTTTCTTGTTTGTTTTGGTTTCTATTTTCAGCCATGGATAGCGGTGACTCCCCACCTCTATCACCAAGGACGACTTCTCTCATGGCAAAAAAGGCTAGAATGATGAATAGTCAAATGAATGCTTTAAGGCATGAGTTGGTACATGCTAGGCCACATGGAAGACCTCATGATGAGGAAAGTGATGAGGAAACTGAGAGTGTACCAAGGCCTAGAAGACATGAAACCCATGGAAGGCATAGGAGACATCACAATGATGATGCAAGAAGGTACAATGATGATGGCAAAAGGCAGCATAGAGGGAATGGTACATATGAGGGAGGTAAAATTAAATTTCCTTCTTTTCATGGTAAGAGTGATCCAGATGCATATTTAGATTGGGAATTAAAGATTGATCAATTTTTTGATGTTCATGATATGGATGAGCATATGAAAGTTAAATTGGCTACACTTGAATTTAAAGATTATGCTTTGCTTTGGTGGGATCAAAATGTGAAAGATAGAAGAAGATGTGGTGCTAGGGAACTTGATAATTGGGAGGAATTGAAAGGAATTTTGAGGAAGAGGTATGTTCCATCCCATTACCATAGAGAGCTGCATCAAAAGTTACAAAGATTAAACCAAGGTTCAAAAAGTATAGAAGACTATTACAAAGACTTTGAAACATTGAAGATTCGGTCCAAGACAAGAGAAGATGAGGATGCTACCATAGCTAGGTTCTTAAATGGACTAAACTATGAGATCATAGATGTGGTGGAATTACATCACTTCATGGATATTGAGGAACTTGTTCACCAAGCCTCAAAGGTGGAGCAACAACTGAAAAGAAAGAGCACTTATAAAAGACATTTCTCAAACAAAGACTCCTCACATTGGAAGGACAAGCATAAGAAGGAAGAATCACTCACATTGGCTTCTGCCAAAGAAGGTAAGTCTTCTAAATATAAAGACCCCCCTCCAAGTTCTTCTCATTCCTCAATTAAATGTTTCAAATGTTTAGGAAGAGGTCACGTAGCATCAAATTGCCCTAATAAAAGGTCTATGATTTCATTAGGCAAAGATTTGTATGAAACTGCTTCCTCTTCATCTCATTCTTCTTCACATTCATCTTCAAGTGACAATGAAATTGAATGTGAAGTAGCTCCTATTGAAGGAGATCTTCTTATGGTTAGAAGAATCCTTGGAGTCTAGATTAAGGATAATGATAATTCTCAAAGGGAAAACATTTTTCATACTAGATGCCTAGTTGGTGGAAAAGTTTGCACTTTGATAATTTGTAACACCCATACTAAATTATCTAGAATATTTAGGATGTGTATTAGTCTGATACCAGATACATTAAAATTTTCAATAATAATAATATATATAACTGAATGAGTACAAGTTGGCTCGTTTATACATTTATCCAAATTCATTTACAAATACATAAACATATACTGATAAACTTCTGAGCTTGTCCATGACGAGCAACTGCACTCCATCCAGCATCTCCCTGAAGAACTTCATCTGAAAATCTCTTGCTAACCTGTAAACCTGCACCAGAAGGATTGGGATGAGACATAAAGTCTCAGTGAGCTCCAGCCCAACCTACTGTTGGCAACCACGGGGAAAACCTAGGGTCGTCGTGCCTACTCTTAGCGATCTTGGGGATACCTACGGCCGCCGTCATTCTCTACATAATTCGCGATCAAGGGGAAACCTAGGATCGCTTCATGTCTTAATCATATGCTTATCATATTCTAACTTTAAACTTAAACTTATACTTAGTGATCTGGGGACATCCTATGATCACTTTCTTTCTCTGCTGACTACTTGTCATATTCTCATAATAATTTCATAAGTATTAATATACATCATTCTTAATCATAAGTTAGTAAGTCAGCGTTGAACAAACAATAATTATCTGAGTTCATTTTACGGAGTGCATCCAGGTGGAGTAACCCCAGAATACATCTCCCCTCTACCGGTGAAATTCCTATCATATCAGGCTAACACCGGACTCCTCTTGTCGTCGTGCGGTCATCCTTGCGGAATAACACGTCCCACTAGCGTGAACCTCCTGTGTCCCACTAGCGTGAACAACAGAAGACACGACTTAATTAATAATCTTAACTTACGCGTATACCTCCCGTGTCCCACTAGTGTGAACGACGAGAGACGCGAATTAATATACTTTCATATAAACTTTTAACTTATGCATGAACCTTTCGTGTCCCACTAGCGTGAACGACGAAAGTCACGACTTAATATTTTAATTAAACTCTTATGTGTGGCTATCCTCGCGGATGGTAACTACACCGTTCCAACTAGCGGGAACCCCCGTGCTCTAACTAGCGAGAACACTGGAGACACATAAGGTCTTTAAATAACTCTTGTTCTTATTCTTCTTATATATATACATATAACTTATAACTTATGCATATCTGATGCATTCTTTAAGTAATCATTCTTAAATGCTTAACCTATAAAAGGTTCTTAACTTAGAACATTGGTTCATTCTTGTGCTTACACACACTTAATTGAGTGCATTCTCATTCTCATTAATTCTTATCTTAAGTACTTAAAAGTACGTCTAAAAATTTACTATGAGCTTTTGCATATTTAATGCACTCCTTAAGGGAACTAATCTCCCGATATTTAACATATGAGTATAGGATCTTAGGCTTATCGTTATCATAAGCCACTACTTGATTGTTGGAAATGTTCCCATACCCGTCTAAACTATGCGTCACAATTCTAAACAAATCTAATGTTATTGCATAATCCTTGTTCCTTATAATTACCTCCCTTTGGAAGCCTCTTGGATGATTTAAAATGGTGTTTAATGATTCTTAAATGTTTTTGGAGAAAACGGATGTGAAAAACCTCGCCTACGCGCGTCAGAACACCCAAAACAGCTAAGCTGTCATGGGCTGTCCTGATGTGGTCGCTATAGCGACTGTAGGCAGAACTCAAAAACGTGCCTGGTCGCTATAGCGACGGGCTGGTCACTGTAGCGACCATGACAGTTCAGAAAAACTCAGAAATTGCATTTTTCATCATTTCAAACCATTCCAACTTACCCAAGCTTCCCAAAGGTATTAAAAATGATTTTCTTTAGCATTTAAACAATTTAAACATACTAGAACAAGGAATTTGCACATAACAGAGATTAGGGCATATTTTCTAAACTTTGCTCAAATTATAATTAACACTCAAACTTACTCAAAACGGGTTCTAAAACCCTAGGGAGCTCACCTAAGCCTTGATTGATGCTTGCTAAGTTCTAAACTCCAAAACCTTACTTGCTCTTCTCCTTTCCTTAATTCTCCTTTAACTTTCTCTTGTTCTAAACTCCCAAAATTAAGCTTGCTTGCAAAAGTTTTCACAAGATTGAATGAAGGTTTTGATGGATGGTGGCAAGAGTGATGAGGGCGTGAGTTAGAGAGAGAGGGATGAGAGGAATCAGATTTGGAGAGAGTGAGGGGAGAGAAGAAATGAAGAGAAAATATCTTAGCCCCCCCCTTATAAAAGTATTTCCTTCCCAATTTTACAAAATTGCCACTACTTACTCATTAATCTTCTAACATTGATAACAGTTACTTATAAGCGGGATATTACATAATTGATAGTGGTAGTTGTACAAATGTGGCTAGCACTAGATTAGTCACAAAACTTGGTTTGAAAACAACCCCACATCCACAGCCATATAAGCTTCAATGGCTAAAAGAAAGTGTGGAACTTTTAGTAGATAAACAAGTTTTAGTTAATTTTAGCATAGGCAAATATAATGATGAGATATTATGTGATGTAGTGCCTAGGAAGCCGGCCACATCTTGTTGGGGCGGCCTTGGCAATTTGATAGAAATGTTTTTCATGATGGAAAAGCCAACACTTTCACTTTTGTGCATAAAAAGCATAAAATATCTCTCTTACCTCTTAGTCCCAAGGAAATTTGTCATGATGAAATGACCTTGAAACTAAAAAGGGAAACAAAGATTAAAGAACAAAGATGCAAATCCATCATGCATGCTAATGAATTAAGTAGCCATGACTCCATAGCTAGAGTTGAAAGCTTGTTTATTAGAGATCATTTGGTTCGGAAAACATTATTGATTGGTAAATCTCCATATGTTTCTCCTGGTGATTTGTGTGTGACTACTGAATCTAAAGCTTTGCCTAGTTCTATTGTTTGTCTCTTCAATGAATTTGTAGATGGTGTTTCCTTCTACAAGATGTTTAGGGTAAATGGAGCCTATGATTTGGAGTTATGTGATATTGTACACAATGAAGCCCCCTTAGCATTTCATGACATGCAAAAGAGTGATTTTCAAAGCAAATCTCTTAATTTAGTTCCCTGTTTGCAACTCTCTAATTTTTCTCTTGCAAATCATTTTCTTCACTTTGTTAGGTTATGTTTTTATTTTATTTTGCTTGGGTTTATAGGTTCATTTGTTGAGAGGCTTGACTTGTACTGTTCCTGTGAGATATTGGAACGAACTCTAGGGTAGCTTCTGGTTCGACAGGGAATAAGCATGAGGTCGAAGATTGTTCGCATGCTGCTGTCGAAGTAGTGCGTGTTGTAGTCGAAGTTGTTCTAACATGCATTAGTGGATATTGCTAGGTTTGTTAGCATATCGAATTGGGCCTGTTTGTTATGTCCAATTGTTTAAGTTAGCTTGTACCCTAAGTTAGCTTGTAATGGGTAATTGTGAAAAAGCCCATTAGTTAGTATGTTAGGTTTATTATAAATAGCATACTAGTCTCTCATCTTAGCAGACGGCAAATCCTAATTTAGGGTGAGAGGGTTATTTGTTATTCTTGTAACACTTGTAATCTTGTTTCAAAGAGTAAGTAAAGAATAGCAGTTATAACCAATCCTTGTTGTTCTTCTTGTTTTTCCATTCTTTTCCCTTACCCTTGTGTTTCTTAATCACCGGAGAAACAGTTTATACTTTGTTCTTGACATCGTTTTTCCACAACAAATTGGTGCGGTGAGCGTGGAGAAGATGCCTTCAACAAAGTATGAGATTGAAAAGTTCACCGGAGTGAACGATTTTGGTCTGTGGCGCTTGAAGATGAAAGCCCTACTGGTTCAGTAGGGTTGTTTAGAAGCGTTGAAGGGAGTCGCAGCCATGGATGTTGCGTTAACGGAGAAGGAGAAGACGGCCATGATAGAGAAAGCCCACAGCGCAATCTTGTTGAGCCTTGGTGATAAGGTTCTACGACAGGTATCAAAGGAGACGACGGCAGCAGGGTTATGGGTGAAACTTGAAAGTTTGTACATGACCAAATCGCTGGTAAATCGACTCTACCTGAAGCAGGCTTTGTATTCATTCAAGATGAGTGAAGACAAAGTATTGGCTGAGCAGTTGGATATGTTCAACAAGCTGATTCTTGATCTGGAAAATATTGATGTAAAGATTGATGATGAAGATCAAGCGCTGTTGCTGTTGTGCGCTTTGCCCAGAACACATGCTCACTTCAAAGAAACTCTCTTGTATGGAAGGGAGTCCCTGACCTTTGAAGAAGTTCAATCAGCCTTGTATTCGAAGGACTTGAACGAACGAAAGGAGCATAAACCTTCGACTGTTGGTGAAGGTTTGGCCGTCAAGGGAAAATTCTTGCGAAAGGATGGTAAGTTCGACAAGAAGAAAGGTAAAAGTCAGCAGAAGTCTTACAGTGGCGAGGCATCTGGTATTCGATGCTATCATTGTAAGAAGGAGGGTCACACAAGAAAGGTGTGCCCTGAACGCCTGAAGGATCATGGAGGTAAGGATAATGGCAACGTAGCCATTGCACAAGATGATTTCGACTCATCTGATGTTCTTGTGGTTTCAAGCAGCGACTCAACGAAGGAGTGGATTATGGATTCAGGTTGCACTTGGCACATGACTCCAAACAAAGACGTGTTCGAGGAACTATGTGAGCAAGATGGTGGATCTGTATTGCTGGGAAACAACAAAGCTTGCAAGATTGCTGGTGTTGGATCTGTGAGATTCAAGCTCCATGATGAGTCAATAAGGTTATTGACTGAAGTTAGGTATGTACCTGATTTGAAGAGGAATTTGATTTCTCTTGGTGAATTCGACAAGAAAGGATATGTTTTCCAAGGAGAGAAAAGTATCCTTAGAGTCATGAAGGGGTCGAAGGAAGTCTTGAGAGGCGTGAAGAAACAAGGCTTGTATGCCCTTGAGGCTGAAGTTGTAAGTGGTTCGACAAATGTTGCATCCACGAAACCTTTGTCGAAGACAGAAATTTGGCACATGAGATTGGGCCATGTCAGTGAAAGGGGTCTGGTCGAACTAGGGAAACAAAATCTGCTTGGTGGAGACAAAGTCGAAAAGCTGAAGTTTTGTGAACCCTGTGTACTTGGAAAATCTTGTAGAGTGAAGTTCAACAAAGGTAAACAAAGAACACATGGATCCCTTGATTACATCCATGCTGATCTTTGGGGGCCTGCAAGGTGTCCATCACATTCAGGAGCGAGGTACTTTCTATCCATAGTTGATGACTATTCCAGAAAGTTATGGGTATTCATCCAGAAGACTAAGGATGAAACTTTTGAGAATTTCAAAAGTTGGAAGACTCTGGTCGAAAATCAAACTGGCAGGAAGGTTAAGAGGTTGAGAACCGACAATGGCCTTGAATTTTGCAATGAGGCGTTCGACAGTTTTTGTGCTGCCTCTGGTATTGCAAGGCACAGAACTACTGCAGGTACTCCACAACAAAACGGTTTGGCTGAAAGGTTTAATCGAACTATTTTGGAAAGAGTTAGATGCATGTTGACTAGTGCTGGGTTAAAGAAGGTGTTTTGGGCTGAGGATGTTTCGACAGCAGCATATCTGATAAATAGATGTCCTTCGACTGCGTTAGATATGAAGACACCTGAAGAAGTTTGGTCGGGACATCCACCAGATCTCGACAAATTGAGAGTATTTGGCTGCGTAGCCTATGCTCACATTAGGCAAGACAAGGTCGAACCTAGAGCTCAAAAATGCATGTTCATGGGATACCCTGAAGGAGTCAAAGCTTATAGGCTATGGTGCCTAGAGCCAGGTCACAGGAGGTGTATCACCAGTCGAGATGTAGTTTTCAATGAAGCTGAAATGGCTTTCAAGAAAACTGATGATGCTGATCGAAGTGCAGAAATTTCTGACGAAGAGCTGGAACAGGGAGAGATTCCTGTTGAGGTGGAGCATGTTGATGCTGAATTGCGTATCCCAGATGAAGTCGAAGAAGAAGTAGATACTGAGGAAGTTGAGGAAACTGTCGATGACTACTTGTTGGCAAGAGATAGGCAGAGAAGAGTCATCAAGCCACCTCAGAGACTTGGATATGCAGATCTTATAGCTTATGCCTTAATCTCTCAAGTGAGGTTCTAGATGAAGAACCTAGAGACTATAAGGAAGTTCTGAGGAGTCGAAATAAGACTGAATGGCTGAAGGCCATGGATGATGAGATGAAATCTCTTCATGATAATAACACTTGGGAACTGATCGAGAAACCTGTTGGAGCAAGGTTAGTCAGCTGTAAATGGATTTTCAAAGTTAAGGAAGGAATCGAAGGAGTGGCGTCGAAAAGATACAAGGCAAGGTTGGTCGCTAGGGGTTTCACTCAAAAAGAAGGTGTCGATTTCAATGATGTGTTTTCTCCTGTTGTGAAGCACAGATCCATTCGAATGTTGCTTGCCATGGTGGCACAGTTCGACCTTGAACTGGAACAAATGGATGTAAAGACTGCGTTCTTGTATGGTGATCTAGATGAAACAATCCTGATGAGGCAACCTGAAGGGTATGTCGAAAAGGGGAAGGAAGATTATGTGTGCAAACTACAGAGATCTTTATATGGACTGAAACAATCTCCTCAACAGTGGAATAGGAGGTTCGACAAGTTCATGGCACGGATAAGTTTCATTAGAAGTCAGTTCGACCACTGTGTTTACTTCAGATTTCGACCTGGTAATTCATTTGTTATTCTGTTGCTCTATGTGGATGATATTCTCATAGCAAGCAACAATGTCGAAGATGTAATGAGGGTGAAGGCTGAACTCAATAAGGAATTCGACATGAAGGATCTGGGAGCTGCATGAAGAAAGCTAGCTGGTTCTTTGATATTAGAGTTTGTTCCAAGGTGGAGATTTATGAGATATTGGAACGAACTCTAGGGTAGCTTCTGGTTCGACAGGGAATAAGCATGAGGTCGAAGATTGTTCGCATGCTGCTGTCGAAGTAGTGCGTGTTGTAGTCGAAGTTGTTCTAACATGCATTAGTGGATATTGCTAGGTTTGTTAGCATATCGAATTGGGCCTGTTTGTTATGTCCAATTGTTTAAGTTAGCTTGTACCCTAAGTTAGCTTGTAATGGGTAATTGTGAAAAAGCCCATTAGTTAGTATGTTAGGTTTATTATAAATAGCATACTAGTCTCTCATCTTAGCAGACGGCAAATCCTAATTTAGGGTGAGAGGGTTATTTGTTATTCTTGTAACACTTGTAATCTTGTTTCAAAGAGTAAGTAAAGAATAGCAGTTATAACCAATCCTTGTTGTTCTTCTTGTTTTTCCATTCTTTTCCCTTACCCTTGTGTTTCTTAATCACCGGAGAAACAGTTTATACTTTGTTCTTGACATCGTTTTTCCACAACAGTTCCCTTCGGTTACTTTTCCGTAAGGACATACTGCATGATTTGAGTACTTCACAACATAATCTGAGTGATATTTCCATGGTTCCATGTAATGTTGTTAAGTACTTTAAAAGGTTTGTCAAATTTGAAACATTCACAGGGATACTTACTTTGCATGATTATTTTCACAAGTCTCTTGGTATTCCCTGCAATTCTAATTCTTTTTGGTGTGATGAATTTAATTTGATTACAAAGGACTCTTTAGATTCTTTTGATCAAAGAGGATGGTACTTTGCGACATCTTGTCTGAGATCACATTTGAAGGTACCGACTTATCCTTATTGACACATGTTCTAAGCTAAATGAGCTATGTGTGGTTTTGGATGCCTTACCCTATCGGTATGCTTTGAAACTGTTTCCACTTTTTCAACTTCTTTATGCACCTATTGCCTCATTTTCATGTGTTTACCAAGCCACTCATATTGGTTGTTTTTGTCACTTCCCATTTGACCCCGGTGGAAGTTATATTGTGCTCTTCATGCAATTGATTTGTGTTTTCTCCTTCTAGGCTATGTTTGCAATAAAATTCGAGGACGAATTCTCTTGAAGAGGGGGAGCATGACGAGGACCAATATGCCATCTTTCTTTACTAAATCTTGTTTGTAATAAATTGTTTAGTTTTAAAACTTAGATTGCTTTTATTTTGGAGTTGTACAAAGCTCCTTGTTTTTCTAGTTCCTTATTGGGCCTTATAGGTATGGTCAATAAGTAGGTATAAATAATTTTTAGGAGGTTAATACACAAATTGATATTTTCAATCTTTGATTGAAGGGAGCGTTAGAATTGCTCTTCTAGGTTCTTGGATGAACCAAATCTAGATCCTTAGCAAGAGCATCTTATTCTTGTGACGGATCCGCGATTCGATCTTATTGTTCACCTTTAATGTGACGATCGTTCTTCCCACTTCTCATCTAATTCCATTTTGTATGTTTTCTTTCTATTTGTAGTTTGGTCAATTTTCTAAGATTTTCCTTCATTTTCTATCTCAATTCAAGAAATTTACACTTAGGTCAAAGATCCTTGTATGGTGAATCCTTAGTGGATCCACATCAGTCTTCAAGTAAAATATGAGAATTTCTTCCACTAATCATATTAGAATTTATTGTATCCTTTGGAGAAGCAATTATAACTATAGAACCCAATTCTCAACAACAACTCAAACTGCTTAATAGTTAACATTCTAAGGATAACCTTGCCTTAGAAAAGAATTACGTTTTGAATTTTTATTTTATTTTATTTAAAATTTTTGAGAAATAAAATGTATAATTTTCAATAAAAATTTATATCTTTATATTGAAAATATCTTAATACGTTGATTTTCCTATGATTAGAATTGATTTGAAATGAATTGATTCTAAATAAAAGTAAATTGAAGGTAAAACCATTTGTGTTTGGATATATAAAGGAGTTGAACAATAATTTGTGTGTAAAACCAAATTCTAAAATCAAAAGCTTCCTTAAAAAAAAAAAAAATCAAAAGCTATAAATTTTAACTTTAATATCTCTAAAAGTTAATTTTTTATTTTAGTAACATTAAGTTAAACTTAACATACACTAAATTAATTTATTAGAAGCACTTGAAGCTGAGTCACATGACATTATTACACAATATTCCACTTCTCTCGGATTTTGTCCGTCTACTTAGGTGTTGGTTTCTGATTAGCAAAAACAATGTCCGAAACAACACAAAATGCATGCAGTAGAAAAAGCAAAAACTTGGAAGACAAAAAGAAAAGGAAAAAAACAAAATACTACAAAACTATAACTCCAATTTCCATCGCTTTCTATGTTCGCTGAAAAACGACCCCTATCTTGAGTTGCAACTTCTTCAATGCCATTTCAAAAAAAAAAAACTTCTTCAATGCGTTGAATACACGCAACTTATTAATCACTGTCATAAACACATAGACACCAATAATTTTTTTAAAAAATAATATAATTCAATATAATATGTTTCGCATCGTGTTAGACATTGGACATACATTTGATTAAAATTATCGGTGTAATAGAACATACAATGATGTGATTAAATACAAGAAAAATGATATTTGAACAATATTTTTTGATAACTTTTGTGACAATTTTTTTCATACTCAAATTATATTTTTATTTTCTCTCCATTGTTTTGGTTTTTATGTCAATATCTCATTTTTTTTATAAAATTTTTGTTGTCTCAAAAATTATCATATAAATTAATGTTCGAATAACATACTCAAATATAAATATCTATCTGTAAACACGATCGATCGTTTTTCACGATACAACACTTGTGGAGTTCTTCTTTGTTGTTGTTGTTCTTCTTGGAGAGAGAAGAGAAGAGAAGGATTTGCTGTATGTCAGTGGAATACTACAGTACAGTTTTCTACGGTGAGCTTGCTAACCCTTCACAATGGCCACAGCTCAGGAAAAAACGACGCCTGACCCATCTCAGGATCCAACCCGAAACACTGATTCCTTCCCTCCAAAAACCACTCCTACTACCAAAGGTTCAACCTTTACTCTCTTATTATTAGTTCTCACTTTGGTCTTAATTTGTTCATTTTATTGAAAAAAGTAGTTTTTTCATGTGAAATTCTAATTTCATGATGAATTAATACTGACTTTGAGTTTTTGTATTTATTTAGAGTTTACTATTTTGGTCTTTTTTCATGTACTTGGTTTGTTTTTCTTTGTACTTTATGAGAATTTGGTTGAATAAGTAATGAACTTTTTATTTGGCAATGTGTAGTTTATGCTGTCCTTTTGTGTGTGTTGTGTCTTTCCTTCAAACTTTGATGTGGGATAGAGACATGTTATGTTCTTTTGGCTTCTTTGAGGCGCGCTTCACAGGCGTTGCTAACATGAATTTGAAGAGAGATTCATAAGATTAAAACTTAAGTTGTTAGTGTTAAGTGAAAGCGGACGATTAGTTTAATATCTCAAGCACAATTACTTTGTTTCTTTTTCTGTATTTGTTGATCTTTTATTCCTGTAAGTTTTTTTTGTTTCGAAGGATTTAATGATTTATGATCCCCTCGGTAGTTGTTCTTCATTTCAATATGTTCTATCAAATTTTCTGTTTTAATCCCTTGCTTTCATAGGTATCCCGGTCATGATGAGAGCTCAAACCTGCCATCCTTTAGATCCACTATCTGCCGCTGAAATATCGGTAGCTGTAGCAACTGTTCGGGCAGCCGGTGCGACCCCTGAGGTAGATTGCTCTAATGACTTTTTCAATGTCGATTAAGCTTAAATATATGACTACTGTTCGGATACATAGCTTAATGAAGTGATTATAGCATAAATGCTTATTAGCTATTTCTATAACAAAAGATAAAATAAAGCCAAACTATTTTCATATAAGCTATAAGCTGTTTTCGTAAGCTATCCTGGAGAGCTTTTGGAAGTAAGCTGAAAATAGCTTATCGACATATCATAAGTTGTTTTCATAAGCTCTCTCAGACAGTCTCAACATTGTATGCCGATGAGGTTATTCAACTATCATATTTAGGTGAGGGATAGCATGCGCTTTGTCGAAGTAGTCTTGGTGGAACCAGTTAAGCAAGTTGTTGCATTAGCAGATGCATATTTCTTCCCTCCTTTCCAGCCATCGTTGCTCCCGAGGACCAAAGGAGGAGGACCTTTGATTCCTACTAAACTTCCCACTAGGAAAGCACGGCTAGTTGTTTACAATAAAAAGTCAAATGAGACAAGCGTATGGATTGTCGAACTTCGAGAAGTTCATGCAGCAACTCGAGGTGGCCCCCACAGGGGCAAAGTCATTTCTTCTCAAGTTGTGCCAAATGTTCAGCCGCCGATGGTAATTACTTACTATTTTATTTTCTTACACCCATTAATCCTTACATCTATTAGTTTCATATCAACATGGGTCTGTGTTATTCTCCCTACACTTGCAGGATGCCGTGGAGTATGCCGAATGTGAAGCTGTTGTGAAGGACTTCCCTCCATTTCGAGAAGCTATGAAGAGAAGAGGGATTGAGGATATGGATCTTGTAATGGTGGATGCCTGGTGTGTTGGATATCACAGTGAAGCAGATGCTCCAAACCGCAGGCTTGCTAAACCACTAATATTTTGTAGAAGTGAGAGCGACTGCCCTATGGAAAATGGCTATGCTCGTCCTGTTGAAGGAATCTATGTACTTGTTGACATGCAAAATATGGTTGTTCTCGAGTTTGAAGACCGTAAACTAATCCCTCTTCCACCTACTGATCCACTTAGAAATTATACTTCCGGTGAAACACGGGGAGGAGTTGATAGAAGTGATGTGAAACCCTTACAGATTATTCAGCCTGAAGGTCCAAGCTTTCGTGTCAACGGTCACTTCATTCAATGGCAAAAGGTGATTGTTTATATATGTATTTTATCAAAATCTCATTCATATGAGATATACTGTAAACACGTAAAAGTAAGTAAAATGCCTTTTTTTTTGTAGTGGAACTTTCGTATCGGTTTCACTCCTAGAGAAGGTTTAGTTATTTATTCAGTAGCATATATTGATGGAAGTCGAGGCCGAAGGCCAGTTGCACACAGATTGAGTTTCGTTGAGATGGTGGTCCCGTACGGAGATCCAAATGATCCTCACTATAGGAAGAATGCATTTGATGCAGGAGAAGATGGCCTTGGTAAAAATGCTCATTCACTCAAAAAGGTCAAGGCAATTTTCTTTTGATCCAGTCTTTCTTAATTTTTTCTCCATTCTCATTTCTCAACGTAGATGAAATTAAATTTATTGTGTAAGATGTCGTCTTTCTTAAATTTTTCTCCATTCTCTTTTCTCATCGTAGATGAAATTAAATTTATTGTGTAAGATGTCGTTATTGCAGGGTTGTGATTGTTTAGGCTATATCAAGTACTTTGATGCTCACTTCACAAACTTTACTGGAGGTGTTGAAACAATAGAGAATTGTGTTTGCTTGCATGAAGAGGATCATGGTATTTTGTGGAAGCATCAAGATTGGAGAACTGGTTTGGCTGAAGTTCGAAGGTCTAGAAGGTTGACAGTGTCTTTCATATGCACCGTAGCTAACTACGAATATGGATTTTTCTGGCACTTTTATCAGGCAAGTTGTATTCTGGATTCATCTATCTGATTCTGTAGTTAAAGTTGTATTTATACATGCTTAATTCCAACAATTTTCAATGTTCAAACTTCAGAAGACTGATTGGTTGTCTTTTAATACTTTATTTGTTCTTTCTTTCTTTTAGGATGGGAAAATAGAAGCTGAGGTCAAGCTTACAGGAATTCTCAGCTTAGGAGCACTGCAGCCAGGTGAAACTCGAAAATATGGCACGACTATTGCACCTGGATTATACGCACCTGTCCACCAACACTTTTTTGTTGCTCGTATGGACATGGCTGTTGATTGCAAGCCCGGTGAAGCATTTAATCAGGTCAGTGTGCAATATTTTACAATTGACAAAGTCTTCAATGCCACAGCCCCTGAACAAATATTTTGATGGACTCGTACTTCAATATGACAAAGTAGTTACGGTGTCCTACTTCTCCCTGCTCAGGTTGTTGAGGTGGACGTCAAAGTTGAAGATCCGGGAAAGAACAATGTTCACAACAATGCATTCTATGCTGAGGAAAGACTGCTTAAATCAGAATTGGAGGCAATGCGCGATTGCAACCCTTTATCTGCTCGACATTGGATTGTAAGTTTTTTCAACTTGTGTATGTAAAAAATACAAAATAGAAATGCTCATTAATAGCTTTCGTCCAGAGTTGCTAAAGTGAATTTTGGGTTTCAGGTTAGAAACACACGGACAGTAAACCGAACTGGGCAGCTAACAGGTTACAGGCTAGTACCTGGTACAAATTGTTTACCTTTAGCTGGTTCAGAAGCCAAGTTTCTGCGGAGAGCAGCTTTCTTGAAGCACAATCTTTGGGTCACTCCTTATGTTCACAATGAAATGCATCCTGGAGGAGAGTTCCCTAATCAAAATCCGCGTGTTGGAGAGGGTTTGGCTACTTGGGTTAAGCAAAATAGGTCACTGGAAGAAGCAGATATAGTTCTTTGGTTAGTTCTCTATATTCTATTTCTGTGAAGGTTATATACTTTGCATCACATGTTCTTAAGTAGAGTTTAATAACTATGCACTGACAGCTGAAACAAGTTATATATATATATGATTATGATGTTATCTGATCTTTTAAAGTGTTGCAGGTATGTATTTGGAGTAACACACATTCCACGATTGGAAGACTGGCCTGTTATGCCGGTGGAACGCATAGGTTTTCTGCTTATGGTATTCGACCCTACATTAACTTATTGCATTTCCATTCTTTCTGTGCAAATTTCAAATGAGATTCAAATTGAAATACTTTGAAAACAGGCGATTATTTGCCAAAGTTGGACTTCTTCTAATTTGATAAATAACCCACGATATGTTAATAAATTAGGCATATGTCTCTTGGAGAATGTTTTAGAAGCACATGTGGAAGCAATTGCAGTTTAGTAACAAACTGATATTGATTTTATGTTCATAGTGTTGGTATTAATTTGGTCCTGCTATTCATAATGCAGCCACATGGGTTTTTCAATTGCTCACCAGCTGTAGATGTTCCCCCAAGTGCTGGTGATTTGGATGATAAGGAGAATGGAATGCCTGCTAAGCCCATTCAGAATGAGCTGATTGCAAAGCTGTGAATGAGCCAAAAGTAGAGACATTTGGTGTTATGTTTATCTAATTACTATATTAAAATTTGGTTTCGGCCTAACTCAACCCTACAAAATTGATTTGTAAGGCAAGGGATGCCTCCCATTTATATAAATAGATTTTCTGGTCTTATCACATTTGTAATGCAATGTGAGACTGTTATTATGAATTGAGAAAAGAATAAAGAAAAATGATTCTCATTATTGAAGCTAGCTTGTACAGCAAATATATATACAATTAGTTATCCATATGCTAACTAACATGGACCTATGTGCACAGGATTACTGCTGAGTAACTAACTTTCTTAGTTACTTGCTATGCAAGCTATTACTATTATTGTTATCGTTTCCTTCTTTGTCTATGTGATGCAATAACTGTGAACACATTGAGTGCAGCAATTTGATTTAATTTTACTGCTTGCTAGTTAAACTGATTCAAAGTTAAGTTTCATGGGGGATATTTAAGAGTATTTAGTTGATGCATCTGATGGCATTGCAAAATGATAATACTTGGTGCATGTTTGGAATCGCGGCAAGTTTGAAAAAATCATATTGATATTGTGATTTTGTTGAAATTCTAAAGTATATATTTTGTCAAAATCATGGTGGAACACCGTAATTATGCCAAACTCACCACCAATTTGGTTCCACTTCTAGAATGATTAGAATTGATTCTGTAGGTGCAGAATTGATTCTGACATGTTTGATTGCTATCGAGTGTAATTGTTTCTGCCTCTAGAATTGATTCTACTTGAGCTAGGATTTGTAACTTTTGATTCTAGAATTGATTTTCACGTACAAATTTACAATTCAACTCACTTTTACATGAATATATTCAAAGATTAGTCACTTTTAGTTAGGATTACTTTTAACTAAAATCAATTCTATAGAATCAATTCTATCAAAATCAATTCTTTCCACCACACAATCAAACACACGCTTAGTGTATCTAGAGGTGTAAAATTGATTATGACATGTTTGGTTGATTTCGAGTAGAATTGATTTTGCTTCTAGAATTGATTCTACTTGAAGTTGAGATTTGTATTTTTTTTATTCTAGAATTGGTTTTTACACACAAATTTGTAGTTCAAACTTTTACATGTATCTAAACACAAATCACTTTACCTTCAACTCTCTTTTAGTCGGAATTAATTTTACAGAATTAATTCACTCAAAATCAACTTTTGTCACCGCAAAACCAAACATACACGTGTTTGGTCCTGCGGTAACAACATGATCTTGAATGAATTGATTATGTATAATTGATTTTAGTTAAAAGAGAGTTGAACAATTAATTTAAAGGTAAAAATCACGTTTCGAGTCAAAAACTATAAACTTTTAACTTCTAAGGTTTCACTTTTGGAGGAGTCAAAATTGATTCGAGAGGTGTACAATTATATACTTTTGGAGGTTCCACTTTTGGAGAAGTCAAGATTGATTCTGGAGATGTAGAATTGATTCTGACATGTTTGGTTGTTGTATAGTAGAATTGATTCTGCCTCCATAATTGATTCTACTTGAAGCTAGGATTTACTCCCTCCGTCCCTATTTATAGGAGTAGTTTACAAAAAAAATTTGTCCTTAAATATAAGATCATATACAAATTCCTAGATGCATTGATTACTCTTTTTCCAAATATACCCCTTATTAATACTACAATTTGTCTTGGTATATGAAAAGTTAACATTAAATATATATTTAATTAAGGGTAATCTAGTAATAGTCACACCAATTTGAGACAACTTTATTACTCCAACAACTTTTATTAATACACGTGATTTTTGTAAAATACTCCTATAAAAAGGGACGGATGTAGTATATCTTTTGATTCTAGAATTGATTTTTACATACATATTTATAGTTCAACTCACTCTTACTTAATGTATCCAAACACAACCCACTTTTAGTCAAAATTACTTTTAACTAAAATTAATTTTATAGAATCAATTTATATCAAAATCAATTCTCCCCACACGGCATAACCAAACACACGTTAGTGTTTGAAATGTCGGGTTCCTCTAGAGTAAAATTGATTTTGCCTATATAATTGATTTTACTTGAAACTAAAAATTGTAAGTGTTTAATTTGGAATGACATAAATTGATTATGTAAAATTGATTTTGACATGTTTAATTTTTTTATAGATACACTCAAACTTGTTGTTCAATTCACTTTTTTTCCATGAGTGTATCCAATAATAAATTGCTTTTCAACCAAGAATCACTAAAATCAATCATACTTTTCATTATTGTACCAAGAAGATGTAATTGGGCAACATTGTTTGATTATATTATTCATTGTCACAAACATGAAGACCCATAACACGGACATATCGATAATATTTTGACAAAACGAAATAATTATGTGTTGGTGAACCTATAGCCTAAAGTGTATACGGTACATAGTGGTCAAACTTTTTTTTGAGAGGATAGTTGTCAAACTTAAGAAGTGTATTTTCTAGTTTTAAAAGCAGGCCAAGGCTTCGGTGGGAGAGTGAAGCAAGTCCCCTCTCGTGAGAGAGTTTAACACAACCACAAGATTTATTAATTTTTAATTCAATGGCCCGGATTTGAGAAGGGCAACCTGTTTGGATAGTGTTGGACAGGGTTTATCATATTATTAGGTTATTTGAACATGAATAGTTAAATATTGGAATTATTCATAGATAATGGCGTTTACAATGGGAAAGGAGAAAGTTTTCCCACAATGGGAAAGCCTTTTCTAAGGGTTAGATTGTTGAGGAACACGATTTTTATTATGGACTGTCTACATCAAATTTTTTTCCTTTCTCTTTTACACTCTTATATTTTTGTTTAGATCTGGAATACACGACTCGCGCGCATCCGCGTGCGCGCGCGCTCGTATTTTAAGAGTGACTTAGAAGTTGAATTTCTTCACGATTTTTTGCAGGCATGTTTATGACATAAAAACAACATCGCCCACAAAAAACGAGAATTTTCCGACAAGGGACGGATTAAATATGAATTTTTTACGCGCAAAAAACTCAAGAACGCGAAACAACAAAACATGCACCTAGAAAACGAATTTTGAGCTGGTTTTTTGCAGACACCTCTATAAAAATACATATAGAGGATCTGCAAAAAACCAGCTCAAACTTCGTTTTCTAGGTGCATGTTTTGTTGTTTCGCGTTCTTAAATTTTTGGCGCGTAAAAAATTCATATTTAATCCGTCCCTTGTCGGAAAATTCTCCTTTTTTGTGGGCGATGTTGTTTTTATGTCCTAAACATGCCTGCAAAAAATCGTGAAAAAATTCAACTTCTAAGTCACTCTTATAATACGAGCGCGCGCGAGTGAGAAAATCCGACCAATTGTTTCCAGATTAAGAAAAGAAAAAAATTCCAGATCTAAACAAAAATATAAGAGTGTAAAAGAGAAAAGAAAAAAAATATGGTGTAGGCAGTCTATGATAAAAATCGTGTATTCCAGATCTAAACAAAAATATAAGAGTGTAAAAGAGAAAGGAAAAACATTTGATGTAGACAGTCCATAATAAAAATCGTGTTCCTCAACAATCTAACCCTTAGAAAAGTCTTTTCCATGGTGGGAAAGCTTTCTCCTTTCCCATCACAAACGCCATTGTATGATTCATAGAAAATTTGTCAATTTTTTCTTGTTTCGTAAATGAAAAAAAAATGCTATTTCTATTAATTTAATACTTTTTTTTATTAAATTGAACAACCATTATAACATTTTTATTATTTTCCCACTGGTTGGTAGACTTTAATTGTCAGCTATTATTAATATCGTGAAAAGAAAAAAAAATTAAATGGAAAAATTAGACAAAGATATTTTTTAAAAAAAAACAATTTAAAAAGTATTTGTTATATTTAAAAAGGAAATTTTTGTGGTAGAATTTTGTAGAAAATTTAAAATATGGTACAAGAGAATTGAAGTTTATGTTATATTTATAAAAAAATATAGGATTAAATATGTTTTTGATCCCTATAAAACTAAGACCTTCAAAGATTAGTCCTTACTTAATTTTAATAGTTTTTGAATTGTACAAAAAAAAAATTGCACTTACTTTTAGTCCATATTAAATTCAAATTTGTGTAATTATGCTTAAACTCTTAAGTTTTTGAACAATTTTTTGTAGACGTATTAACAAATTAGTAAAAGTTTCTCCGCAAAAAAATTAGCTCGAAATTTGATTTATATGTTCGGATTTTTGTTACTGTTGTCTTAAACTTTTCTCGTTTAAAAAAATTCATATTAAAATCATCTCATGTTAAAAAAATCATTTATTCTAGTAAACGAGACTTTTATAATGGTAGAAACTAGTAACATGTCTTCAAAAAATCGTTAAAAAAGTTAAGAATTTAAGGATAATTAAACAAATTTGATTTAAGCATGGACTAAAATTATAAGTTCCTTATGATTTTCTAGGAACCAAAATCATATTTAACCCAAACATATAGATTTGGTGTGTGAAGACATTTGAATACCGAAAGAGTACGTACGCAGTAGAAGTTTCGACCTCATGGGTGAATTGAAGACATTTGAATACTGAAATAGTAGGTTCTCAGTTGAAGGTTCAACCTCTTAGGTAAATTGAAGACATTTGAATACCGAAATAGTAGGTTCTCAATTGAAGTTTCGACCTCTTAGGTGAATTGAAGACATTTGAATACCGAAATAGTAGGTTCTCAATTGAAGTTTCGACCACTTAGGTGAATTGAAGACATTTGAATACCGAAAGAGTATGTTCTCAGTAGAAGTTTCGACCTCCTAGGTAAATTGAAGACATTTGAATACCAAAATAGTAGGTTCTCAGTTGAAGGTTCGACCTCATAGGTAAATTAAAGACATTTGAATACCGAAATAGTAGGTTCTCAGTTGAAGTTTCGACCTCCTAGGTGAATTGAATACTGACATAGTAGGTTCTCAGTTGAAGGTTCAATCTCTTAAGTAAATTGAAGACATTTGAATACCGAAATAGTAAGTTCTCAATTGAAGTTTCGACCTCCTAGGTGAATTGAATACCGAAATAGTAGGTTCTCAGTTGATGTTTCGATCTCCTAGGTGAATTGAATACTGAAATAGTAGGTTCTCAGTTGAAGGTTTAACCTCTTAGGTAAATTGAAGACATTTGAATACCGAAATAGTAGGTTCTCAGTTGAAGTTTTGACCTCTTAGGTGAACAAAATATATTTGAATATAATTGAATATCAATGCACAATTTTGATCTTAAATATCTTTAATAATCTACTACCTCTGTCCCTATATATAAGACCCGTTTGTCAAAATCACAAGAATTAAGAAAGTTGATATTTGTAGTATAAAAGTTGTTTGTAATCACCATTGTTTTTACAATTTTATCCTTTAAGAAAGAGAGTTAGTTTATGTTTTCAACATGTTATTTATTGTTGATTGAAGAAAAAGATGTATAATAAATATGAGTATGTAGGTAAAGAAATAATTAATTTAGTTAGAAATAGCAAAGTAGTCTTATAAAAAGGGACAATTTTTTTTCTTTCAAAAGGGTCTTATAGTTAGAGATGGATGTAGTATTAAAAAAATTATAAAAATTTGATATTTTAAAAATATTCATCGAGACGAATCTAACATTTTATATACTACCACTTGACTTTGTATATTAACAAAAAAATATAACTTTTTATATGTTATATAAATAGTGCACATGTTCAAAGTAGATCATTTAAAATGGGACGAATGAAATATATGAGCTCCATATATATATATATAGGCACAAGTAAAATATTTAAATCCAACATTGAAAATTTTAGGCTACTTATGGCGCGATTTTTTGGCGCTTATATTAATATTTGGTCTAATCTTACGCGCCCATTTTATTGTGTCTAAAGGCCTTGTAAAAAATTTAAGTTTAGCTAGTGTTGGGAAGCATGCCTCTCACGTCATTTCATTGGGGTTAGACCACACACGTGTTGATACCGAATGACGTTTTCCTGTACAAAGCCAGGGACATTTCATTGGCGTTTTCGTGTAAGTAAATATTAGGTTATATATTTATTTAAATATTAATACTATTAATATTATATTTGGATGACTTGTATTACCTGCTATTACAGGTTAAAAGTATCTCATGTACCATAAGAGACTTTGTTGTCTCTCCTGTGGTAGAAGGCGCCTTAAAAGCATAGATGAGATTTAAACTATGGATCGTGTTAACATATGCTTTAAGGCTTCGTCTTTGGTGCATGATGTGTATAGGTCTCTCACCGTGAGAGACATTTGTTTTTTGTTTGCAAAATGAATAGAAGTCATTGGATTAAATTTAATGGTTGATTAAATTTGAAATTACACTTAAGTCCTTTTCTTTCCTTTTTTTTTTCCTTTATTTCCATTGACTCCCATGTCTCTCACCTCCCTCTGCTACTCTCTCTATCACCCTATCACCATTGAGATCTCTCCGACGACAGCCACCGGCGACAAATTTCTCTCCACTGTTGCCTCCTATCTGTCCGCTCACTGTCACCTCCCCACGGTCAATCTCCTCCACTCCGGTCTCCCACCACTGTCGTTCTGTTCAGAACTTCCACCACCGTCGGTTATGTTTCAGATCTTGTAAACTCGTTTATTTTTTGGCAAAAGGTGGTGATGATGAAGTTTGGTTGGTGATTGCAAGAGGCACGGTGTTGAAGTGGTGGAGGTGGATTAGATCTGATGACGGAAGTTCCTTTCAGAAAGAGGAAGGTTGGTTGATGAAGGTTGGTGTGGTGGATGGAGAAGGATGAGGATGGTGGTGACTGGGACGTGAATGAAGGGGGAGAAGGGACTGTACAGTGGGTAGAGAAAACATAAAACGGGAAAAAGATGGTGGAAGCAAAGGGTAAACAGTTTTACCAAAATACCCTTAATTTAAGAATGAAATAACAAAAGTGTCACTTTTGTCTTTTTTCACTCAACCATTGAATTTAATCCAATGGCTCGTATTCATTTTGCAAACAAAAAAAATGAGGTCTTTCACAGTGGGAGACCTATACTGGTCATGCACCAGAGATGAGCCATGCTTTAAGAGCAACAGTTAACAAAGTAAAAAATAAAAACTTTGTATTAAAAAAACAATATATTTTGGGGTTAAAATAGTCACTGACCCTAAAATAATCTCTCAATGCTTACAATAACTTTTTCATATAGAGATTGAAATGACAGTAAATAAATACTTATAAAAACTAATATGACAATAAGTAAGTATATTGAAGGACTAATATGACAATATCAATGAAACATTTTAATATCAGAGAAACTATTTTAACCAACGAAGTGCACAATCAAGAACTATTTTAAAATTTCGATATAATAAAGAACTATTGTGTTTACTCGTTACACATTCAATGACCAAAATGATTATTACCCTATATATTTTGTAATTCCAAAAGGGTAAATACACCACTTTTCACCACTTTTCAAGAACAACTTAATACTTTTATATTAGTTTCCTTACAAGTATCTAAGTACAATCTTTAGTTGTAAATATATATTAGTTTTGAATATGCACTTATAAAAATAAGTTATACATCATGCATTTTTTTTTTCAGTTTATATGAAAAAAAATCTTCAAAACAACTTATGAACAAGTATTGAATTCTCTAAAATAATTTACGAAACAAACGTTCAATTAAATTGTTTATTATCTTGTCCTCTATTGTAGTTCTAAGTTCTGTTTTGTTAGCACAAGACTAAAGTCTCAAGAGTTGCATAGGATGGCAACAACGAGTGATCTGCCAAGAGTGTGTGCTGCTGTCCTGTACCTTTCTAACAATCTTAGCCACCGGTTGGTGGAAGTAATGATATGCTATAGGTGCAGGTCTACAGGGGTTAGGTTTTGATTGCATGAAGAAGCTGGGGAAGGAAGAAGTTCTAATGTCATAGTCTTTTTTGTCGTCTTTTTTAAGTATTCCCGTCACATGATTATGTTTTGGAGCATTTTGAATCCTTATCAGGATTTGGTTTGTCCACAATATGCTGTTTAATAAGGAGCTTCACAAGCGTTTTTTTTTTCAGTGTATGCTTAAGCATAAAAAATGTATTTCCATCCCAAAAAAGCAGATTATATTTGGCATCCTTTGTTGGCAATTTCATTACAGCTAAACGTAGTGTATTTCCCTTGAAAAAAATATAATCCAACAAAAATGATTGAAATAACATTTAAATGTGTTGTTATAATTCCTTAATAAAATGCAAAAACAAATAATATTCAATACAACGGATATTGGGTTTATCCAAACTCTAATGAATTAACTAAGCCAATATACAGCAACATAAAGTAATAGATTTCCAGTAAATTTATTAACAAAGCAAATAACTAATGAACGTTTTATAGTTTGGATAAACCCAGGTAATATAAAAACTCATTCAATCTTTGTCTGTAAGCGAAAATATGAATATTATGTCTATGAAATTTGTGCTTGCTTTTGAAAATATGGAGTTTACATAACTGCTTTGCCATATGCAGTACGTTAATGCAAAAAACACTTATTCCATCTGTTTCCCACGTCATTTTGTGTTTTTATGCATGCGAAATACTTTGTTTTTATATGCTTTTCTTTTCCTGCATCTCATGGATTGGTAAGGTAATTTAGATATAGTGCTTCACATCCAAAAAAACGGGTTTTGGATTGCAGTCATACGATAATTTTTAGTCCCCATGTACCAAACTTACTTAGTTATTTATTGTATTTCTCTGTGCAAAAAATTTAGTAGTGCAAATTATAAAATAATGTGTTAATTAAATACTATCAAAATTGATTAGTGCAACTTTTAGATTTTTGCTAATGTGTGCTGTTGTCTTTTTTATTTTTTGTCTATCCAAATTTTCACGCCTAATTAAGATAATGGCCCACTTTGGATTGCTTTTACATAGATACATTCAGCATTGCATTTGTACATCGGTTTTCCACATCCATTCAGTACGGTTGTTCACAAAAACTCAACTCATTATTACGACTCTTCACATTCCTATGCATGAATAAGGAAAAAGGAATATTATGTGTAATTGTTGTTCTTAGTTGGCATGTATCAGTCTTACACCAGTCAATATTCAGAGTAAATATGACTTGAAGAGCCAATGTATTAAAACCACATATATGCAAAACCAATTTTCCTGTTGTCATTTTCACATTGTCACCACTGTCTACTGCCTTATTCCATCTGTTTAGTTGCATAAATGGCGTCCGTTTTTACTCCAGTCTCGGCTGTCTATGGTGGAAGGAAGGATCTGAAGTTGAAGATTCGGATTGCACATATTTGGTGCATTCCTCACAAAGATCGTCCAAACAAGATTAGCTGCATGAATCTGTTATTGGTGGATGAAAAGGTATGCACTTTGCCATATTCGAAATCACTACAGTTATATATAGCTTTTCTTTACATCTCATGTGCTATAATTTGTATGTTGTTTTCTGTATTTTTGAAACAGGCCGACAAGATCCATACAACAGTAAGGAAGGCTTTGGTGAAAAATACCCAATCAAAGGTTCATGAGGGAGCAGTCTACGAACTTGAGAATGTCATGGTGGGTTTCAACGAGGGTCCTTTCAAGCTAACTAAGCATAAATATAAAATTAATATGATGGGAACTTCAAAATGGACGAAAATCTCATATTGCGGCAGCATACCGTTAAACAACTTTGATTTTGTGTCTTTTGCATCGGTTCTGGAATCTACAGCTGAAGACAAGATAATTGGTAATGTACTTTATAATCGTTTTATGATGATGGATTCGTTATAATTAACCAGTTGAATGTTATTGATAGGTGTTATTGGTCACGTGGTGGAGAAGGATGCTCCGAGGGAAACTGAAAAGAATGGAAAGAAGAACAGAGTCATTGACTTGACTATTGAAGATTTGGAGTAAGATTCTATCAAATTGATTTATAAATTTATCACATTGTTTATATTTATCGTATGGTATATTCTCAGTAGATGAAACTGAATTATTGTTTTTTTATATAGAGGTCACATGGTTCATTGCTCTCTATTGGCAATTGTCGATGCTCCTGTGATGATATTGTTAGCAAATCTTATAGAATTTATCTAATTTAAAGTGATGTGTTGTAGGCCTTATTGGTGTATCAAATTCCTTCTTTGGTACGAAAGTGATAATAAACGGCACTAATCCGGAAGTTATGGAGTATAGGAAAAAGTAAGGGCTTTTTTTTTTTTTTTTTTTCCGTATATGCTTAGTTTATATATATTGGCATCGCATAAATGATGAATTTTACGCACCCATACAATGTTTTGCATCCACTAGGATGGTCGGTGCTGAAGGTCGACTTACTCAAGGTGTGAGTCAAATGTCTGGACATAGCGGCGCTCCATTAAATGATGATCTTTTAAACACTAAGAGAATGACTACTGAAGAATTGATTGAGTCTAATGAGGTATGTTATATTTAATTGTATAGTGTTATGTTTTGTACTGCATTAGGATGGCAGAATTATTTTTAAGCTATTAAGTATAATCTGTTTTGATTTTTTTATCTTCATTTTGTTGTTAGGCGTGTCTTGGAACGATACTTTCCACGGTTTGTGAGATTGAGACAGGTGTGGATTGGTATTTTCGATCATGCACTCAATGTGCGTCGTTAGTTACCGTGGAAGATGGAAAACTATGTTGTAAGAAATGCACAGAGTGCAAAAGTGCGGTGTTACGGTTAGTAGTCACGTATAGTACACCGTGTTTTCAATTTTGGCAAATCGAATTCAATAATTTTAATCTGATTGTTTGGTTTCATAGGTTCAAACTACATGTTATTGTCATGGATGAGACTGGGTCAATGACATTTGTGTTGTTTGATCGAATTGTGTCTCAGTTCATTGGTCGTACGGTCCAAGATTTGCTTGAGGTGTTGAACTTGATACAATAATTACACCATTTTTTTATGCTCCTATCAATACCATGAACTGATTTTAATCTGGATTACTTAACATGCTTTGTTGTATTGCAGTCTAATAATAAAGCGGAGTATCCAGCTGATTTTAACATGTTTTTAGACAAGGAAATGTTGTTTAAGGTGGAGGTCAGCCGAGGTAATGTGAACTACAAGTGGAGGAAATATGCAGTAAAGAAAGCAACTGCTGAGAATGACGTAATTCAGCAGTTTGTGAGCAAGCATAATATCAAGGTCTGATATTAGATACGTGTATGATGTAATCTTCGTCTACACCACGAGTTAATATTATATAATAGTAGAATTGTCGAATAATCTTGCTATGTTTGCTTATAAAAGGTGTCTAATGAGGATGATGTTATTGATGGACTTGGAGATGAGTCTGGCAAGGCTGCGGGTAACTCTGTTTGGTAAATAGTGCACTACGCTTTGTTGTACCCTAATTTTGTCCAAGTCCTTTTAAAAAGAAATCAATCATCATCATGCATAAAAAAAAATCATCATGACAAACATCAATTTTCGTTTTTTTCCTTTCTTTAAATAAAAAAGAAGTTTTATTATTATTTATTTATTGATAATAATTAGGTTTTCTTTTGGTTTTAAAAAAAATAATATAATAAAGCAAAAATAAGGAAGAAAAGGTCACTGTTCACATACTGCAGCGCCCCCCTTGTTTCCTGCTTTCTTTCATCCTTTGTCCAGAAAATCAACCCCAAAAGCACTACAGATCACTGCAGGCGCCCCCTTTTTCTGTTTTCTTTCATCCTTCTTCGCCCAAAAATCAACCCAAAATCTTCACAAAAGATCACAATCACTTCCTCCATAAATGTCAACCAAACTCTTGCTAAAGAGAATCCAGCATTCAATTCCAAGAAAGCCTACATAACAGGGACGAAAAATCAGAAGCGAGGAGGGGATTTCAGCAGAATCAAAAATCACAGAAACAACAAAATCATATAACAAAACCTCTACAAAAACTGTCATTTTTTTTCTTTACAAACCACCACAACAAATCAAGAAAAACTATCTAAGCCATCATCACAAAACCTCACAAACAGAATCATCACATCACACAAAAACATCACAAAAACATCATACAAAGAGAGGAGATTAGTAGCAAAAATACCCCTTTTGCTACTTTTCACTTTCTTCACCTCTACCTCCAACAAAAAACCACAACCACTCAAAAGCCCCCTTTCATTTTTCGTGCATCTGAAGCTTTGGCTAGGAGTTTGTAAATATCTTTGACCTTTTTTACTTCATTTTTTCGCATTTTGTTTAAGTGCTTGTAGTTTTCTTCATAAATAATGCATTTTTCACCATAAGTTCATGAGCATGACTTAAGGCCGAAATATAGTTAGTTTTAGGACATCTTTTGGTAGATCTATGACCACTAGGATGTAGTACTCATGGCAAGCTTCACAGTGATGTTTTTACTTTCGTATTTGGTCCAGTAGTGAGTGAGAAATCGAACTGAGAAGTTGAGAAAAAATCACAGAAACTGCGTTCTGCTGTTGCTGCATATTTTTCTGCATTTTTTATACTCTTCATTTTTAGTCATTTTAACTCATTTTTGCACTAAAAAATCATTCAAAAACCCAAAAAAAAATTAATTACAAAGATCACAACAATCACCAAAACAGAATTGATTTTCCTTCCTACTGTTTTCCTTACCATTTTACCCCTGAGTCTGAAATGAGCTTCTGATGTGAGCTTCTGAAGTGAGCTTCTGAAGTCAGCTTCTGAAGTGAGCTTCTGAAGGTCAGCTTCTGATGGTCAGGTTCTGAAGTGAGCTTCTGAAGTCAGCTTCTGAAGATCAGCTTATGAAGTCTGAGTCTGAGGTCAGCTTCTGAAGGTTTCGCAGAGCAAAGTCATGGTCGCTCTGCGACCGTAGCAGAACTCAGCTTCTGAAGTCAGTGTCTGAGGTTCAGAGTCTGAAGGTTCAGAGTCTGAGGTTCTGAGTCTGAAGGTTCTGAGTCTGAAGGTTCTGAGTCTGAAGGTTCAGAGTCTGAAGGTTCAGAGTCTGAGGTTCTGAGTCTGAAGGTTCTGAGTCTGAAGGTTCAGAGTCTGGGATTCAGAGTCTGAGGTTCTGAGTCCGAAGTTTCTGCGTCTGAAGGTTCAGAGTCTGGTTTGAACTATTTCTGAAGGGGCTGAAACTCATTTTATTTGATTCAAAGATAAAAAATATAACAAGTATTATTGCTTTCAATTGTGGTTTATATATTAATTTTCGATAATAAACTTGAATGAAAAAGGAATGGTCCGACGTATGTCTTTCCATTCCCCGGTTGCACGAGCACTTGACGTATGTCTCGTTGTTCGGACAATCGTCATTCTATTTCCAAAATACAAAAAACATAAAAAAAACAAAATCAACACACCAAACTAATTTTCGGCCCCCCGTGGTCAAATAAAAATCAAATCTCTTTGCACAAACGGACAATGTTTTATCAATTCTAACGCGATACAAACAAACGCTTAAGCCTCCCACACGCGAGCATACAAGCTACGTTTAACCGCTAGAATACAAACGCTTCAGAATAATGGATATGTTTCTTTAATTTCTTCCGTACACTATTGTCGTTTCATACGATCTCTATAAGCTTTGTGATGGGACAATGTCGATAATGGTGTCCATGTTTAATGATGCTTTTCAGTACATATATTTCGACCTTTATATTAGGTTTTAACCTCAATTGTAAAATAACTGTGTTTAAGGTTTGATATTACTAATGACAAAGCCAATCTTCATCGTGATTAGCTAGCCCACAAACCATTGCATTCGCGGTATACATTCAAATAAAAGGCTGAATTTTGTTTTTATAATTTATTTAGTTGTATTTTAGGTTCGTTTTTCAATGGGTAATACTTAGTAATAATCAAAACATTAATCAAAACATTGATTATAATCAGAATTGTAAAATGCTTCTATTTCAGTTGTAACATTTTGTCCTTTCATTTCTCTCACACCTACTTTGTATTAAACAAGCAGATATACATTAATGAGTGACTTTTCATATACCAATGTGTGCTTACATTGTGTTATCTTCACACTCAGTAGGGGGCATCATTTAGTTGGTTGCCATCAATATCTGATTAATCATATTCTCTATGTAATACCCGCATAAGTTCAGTAATTATTATTTGAAGGTGAATGATAGTATCTGATTATGCTTTGTATTCCAGACATGGAGAGATGTGTATTGCAGGAGCTCTCTCCCAACATTACATCAACAGGTACGAGCATCTCAAATGAGCAAGGAAAATAAAGTTTTAAGCCAGGCGGTCCTCTATCAGACATTACTAACTGTAAGTACCTCTATAAAGATTAGAAAGAGTCGTCCCCTAGCATATATGGGAAATCTGTGTTGCTGAAGAAGTAAAAATTGCTTTTATTTTGCAGTAACAAACTACTCAGTCTCTAAGAAGCCAAGTTTATAGGTCAATGTTCGAAGGCGGCTTGGTCTTGGCCGATATTTATTAATAATGATAATATTAAACAATGTGAGTATCAAAGGGTTGAATTTGAGGGAAGATGTTCATATGCTGACAAGACCATATCAGGTAATTGTGTCATTTGCGATGAATTTCAAAGGAATTTCATTCAAAAATCTTCATGCGTTCGATCATAATTTGATTTATATTTAGCAGGTCAGTTCGATGATGATGCAGAGGTAATAATCAGCTCAACTGTATCGGATACATGATTTGATATAGCATATGGTAAGTTAATGTGAAATCTGTTTAGTAGACAAATGTTATTTCAATGAGATGTCCTTTTATGCTTGGTTAGATATAAGCGATGGGTTAGTCTGAATTGAATATTCTTTCATCAATTTGTATTACTTAGCAGTACCTGAATCAAAGCGGAACCAAACAACAAACGTTAGTAGCAAATATAATCTGCTTGGTCCTGGTAATTATGAAATTAGAGATTCCATACTCAAACGTAAAAGAAGCGCACATGCAGTTGCTACTGATACAATATGTGTCAAAAATTCCGAAGACAACTATATACCGTGTAATTCAGTTGCCTATTTGATATGTCTTTAAAGTTTCATCTATATCATGAATCCATCGCCGTTATATAACAGTTTAAATTTCGTACACATCATAAAATGCAGATGATGAGTCAGAACGTCTCAAAAGAGCCCGTTTTGAGTTACACAGCAATCACCTTCGTGATTTGGCCAATGGTTTGTCTTTGTAACTAGAACATATTAAAAAATAATGCACTATAATATATTTGTTGCTGATCTGTTTAATTTATTTACAGTCACGTATAAAAACATGATTGACGCTCATCTGCAAACAAACAATGAAAAAATGGTCACTGGATTAAGATCTTATGTTTTGGATTATGGTAAAATATGGTGGATGAATTACAATCACGAACAAACATCCAACGTTAACTGTGCTAATAATGGTGAAATTTCCGATATACCAAGCAACTCATGTTAGTGTGTTTTTTATCGTTTGTATAAGATAAAATTGGATACATCATGTACGTATGCTTATCAATGTTGTATAAATGAACAAACTGCAACATTTGATATATAAGGTCAAGAAAGTGGCAAAGAAGTCGACAGTTGTAATGGAGGTCAGCAGATGGGAGTGGATTATATGGATACAGACTTGGTAGATATCATTGGTATGAAACAATAATTTTTCAACAAAACATTCAATAATTTTCACCATTTTAGTGAAGTTTATTGGTGTAGATAATGATTTATGGCATCATTTGCAGACGAAGAAACTCCATATGTCTATTTTGGCCTGCCTGATTATGTTTGTGCAAAAATGTGGTGCACGGATGTGGTATGAAGAGCGAGTCAAAAAAGGCTACAATCCAACCAAGCCACTTTTTTCCATGTGTTGTAAGCAGGGGAGGGTAAAGATTGCCCCATACCCCGATCTACCCAAAGAGTTAAGTGATCTGTATCATAAAAATGATAAAAAGAGCAAGTTCTTCTTGGAGAATATTAGGTCATTTAATAGTATGTTTGCCTTTACGTCAATGGGAGGTAAAATCGACACTTCAATGAACAAGGGCAACGCTCCACCAATGTTCGTGATGAATGGCGAGAACTACAATCAGATTGGTAACTTGCTACCACAGTCTGGAAAAGACCCGAAGTTTGACCAATTATATGTTTACGACACTAGCAATGAAATCACTAATCACATGCGTTCAGTCAGGTATCATGTTTGTAGAATTTGTTTGGTTTTCTCTTTTTTTTTCATTACTTTTTTCTTTACTTACGGTTATAAGACGGAAATAATTTAATTATATTAATAGAATGGTTGTTTGTTTTTTATTTTTATTTTGTAGCATGGTGGATGACTCCGATTTAATGAAATCAACCATTGTTAGGGAACTACAATAGATGCTTGATTCATATAATTCATATGCCAAAATATACAGAATTGTTCGTGACAAGTTCAAAGATGGTGAATCCGACACAATAAGATTAAGAATTTTGCGCAAGAGAAATAGTGATGGCAGGAGGTATAATTTGCCCACGACATCGGAGGTGGCGGCGTTGATTGTTGGAGATTTTGATGCATCTGACTGCGAGCGCGATATTGTTGTTGAAGAACGATCTGGTCTTCTAAAGCGTATATCAGTTTTCGAGCCGTCATATTTCTCATTACAATATCCACTCCTGTTCCTAAGGGGCGAGGATGGGTATAGAAAAGATATTGAGTACAGCGAAACAGACAAGAAATTAGTTTTGAAAAGAAAGTATGTTACACAATTAGAATGGGTTGCGTACAGGATACAACACAGAGAAAGAAACAAATCAACTATTGTGTTTTCTAAGTGATTGTTTCAACAGTTTTTGGTAGACTCTTACAACATGATAGAGTATTCTCAGAATGAATGGGTTAGAGACCACCAGAAGGAGTTAAGGGCTGACATGTATAAAGGTTTAACTGAAGCTGTTTTAAGAGGTGAAACTGATCCAGCTTTGACAGGTAAAAGGGTTGTGTTGTCGTCAACCTTTGTCGGTGGTCCACGGTATATGATTCAGAACTATCAAGATGCAATGACAATATGTGGATGGATTGGTTATCCTAATTTGTTCATAACATTTACATGCAATCATAAATGGCCAGAGGTAGTGGATTTCCTTAAAATGCACAATCTTGGACCGGAAGACAGGCCTGACCTATCATGCCGAATTTTTAAGTTGAAACTTGATCATTTGTTAAAGGAGATAAAAAAGGGAGATATATTTGGAGAAGTAAGATCAAGTAAGCAATTTAAATTGTCCAGTAGTGGTTTCCAACATGCTCATTAAACACAATATGATCTAAATTGTAGTTGTTTAGTTAAGAAGTTATACAGGCGTAGTCGTTATTTATATTTTTAAATTTAAATTTTAAACATAAGTTTACAACTTATATTCTGTTTTCATCAACAGTTATCTATACAATCGAGTTCCAGAAGCGTGGACTTCCTCATGCCCATATATTGGTGTTCCTAAAGCCAAAATTTAGGCCATTGCAGCTGAAGGACATAGACAAAATTATTTCAGCTGAGATTCCAGACAAAGACGTAGATCCTTGATTATATGAGATAGTAACATCATTGATGATTCATGGTCCATGCGGTCGCCAAAACAAAAAATCACCATGTATGTCTAATGGCCGATGCACTAAGCATTTTCAGAAAAAAGTATGTTGATAGCACTGTAATTGATCAAGAGGGATATCCAGTGTATAGGAGGAGGGATAATGGTGTTTCAATAATGAAAGGGAAGTATATGGCAGATAACAGGTATGTTGTCCCATACAATAAACAATTGATGCTGAAGTACAACGCTCATATTAATGTTGAATGGTGCAACCAAACAAGGTCTATCAAGTATTTGTTCAAGTACGTAAACAAAGGCAGTGATTGTGTTACTATAAATTTTTATAATGGTCAAAATGAAGGCAACCGCTTGGAATATTTTGATGAGATCAAAACGTATTTTGATTGTCGATATTTGTCTGCGTGCGAAGCTGCATGGAGGATATACGCTTTTGACATACACTATAGAGAACCTTCAGTTGAAAGACTAAATTATCATTTAGAAGACGGGCAATCTATTGTATACGAAGACAATGAGTGCATTGAAGACGTGCTTAATAAGCCTTCAGTTCATTCAACTAAATTTCTAGCGTGGATGGGGGCAAACAAGAAGTATCCAGAGGCAAGATCTTTAACCTACCGTTAGTTTCCTATGAAGTTTACATGGAAAGACATTGAACATCAACGGTCTCCCAGGCAAAGAGGGTTTTCAATCGGAAGAGTTCACTTTGCTCCTCCAGGTTCAGGGGAAATATTTTATCTTAGAACATTGCTCAGTTATGTCAAAGGCCCAAGGTCATTTGATGAAATTAAGACCGTTGATAATATCAAATACGACACTTTCAAGGAAGCTTGCTTTGCGATGGGTCTGTTAGAGGACGATAAGGAGTATATAGAAGCGATAAATGAAGCAGGTCATTGGGGTACATGTTCATTTATGTGAAGATTGTTTGCAGCACTCTTGGTTTCAGGTCAGTTGTCCAAACTTGAAGTTGTTTGGAATAAAACTTTGGAGAACATGATACATGACATTTTACACATACAACGACAAGTGCTTGGAGCTCCAGGTAAATATTTTTAACAACAACATTTGTTCATGTAGCATGTACTCATTTAAAGTATTTAATATATACCTGTACTTTATGCATAATGTTTTTTTCATTTAGTCGAATGAATTGTTTGATTGTGTATTGCATGTGCATCATGTTTCAGATGTCTATGTGCACTTTTTGTTATGTGTCAAGTTTATTTAAACTGATTTAGCGTAATTGGAATCACTATTGTTTATTATATCTATTAAAAATTATGCTTTTATATTTCATCCATTAAATCGGTGCGTGTGTTTAATATTGTTGTTGTTCCAAACGTGTTGTTTCAAGCTACTGTGTGTGATTGTGTGATGCGTGTGTTGTGCAGATTTAGTGTTGACAGAAGAGAAGATGAAAATATACGTACTGGCTGACATTGAAACGATCCTACAGAGCTCTGGCAAGAGTTTGACTGACTATCCTCCAATGCCAATAGCAGACCCATCTTTGATACCTGATCTGCAGAACCGTCTTATTCACGATGAGATGAATTATAATAGGGGTTTATTGACTGAAGAGCATGGACAATTAATGGCAACAATGACCGACGCAACGAGGGGTGTACGATAAGATAATGACAAAGGTGTATAAGAAGATCCCTGCTCAGTTTTTCTTTTATGGTTATGGAGGAACATGCAAGACATTTATTTGGAGAGCGATGTCATCTGCAATAAGGTCTAGATGTGACATAGTTTTAACAGTTGCATCGAGTGGTATAGTTGCACTACTCATACTAGGAGAAAGAACCGCACATTCGAGGTTTGGCATCCCCTTGCTTATTGATGGGTGTTCAACGTGTAATCTTAAACCAAAGACTCCATTAGCTCAGTTGGTAGTTCAAGCAAGGCTAATAATATGGGATGAGGTTCCGATGATGCACAAATTTTGCTTTGAAGCACTTGATCGCTCTTTCAGAGACGTAATGAAGGAGGTCGACAAAAGGAACAAAAACATTCCATTTAGAGGTAAAGTTGTCGTATTTGGTGGAGATTTTAGACAAATATTATCCGTAATACCGAAAGGTACGAGACAAGAAGCCGTGCATGCTACTATTAATTCTTTATACCTTTGGAATTATTGTAAGGTTCTTACATTAACTAAAAACATGAGGCTTTTGAACGGTGCGTCAGAAATAGACATTGAAGCAAAAAGAAAATTTTCTGAATGGGTCCTTGGTATAGGAGATGGAAGAATTGGGGAAGATAATTCGGTGGATAAAACAATCGTTGTTCCGTCAGATTTGCTCATACAAAGGTCAGGTGACCTTCTTCCGTCTATTGTTGAAAGCACATATCATAATATACTTGAAAATATGAATGACATAACATACTTTCAAAATAGAGCTATATTAACAACAAAAAATTCTATTGTTGAGAAAATCAACGAGTACATGTTGGACATGATTCCAGGTGAAGAGAAGATGTATTTAAGTTATGATTCACCGGTTACTCGGAACATTCACGGTGATGCAATTGATGGCGTCCACACCCTCGAATTCCTAAACCCGATTATTGCTTCAAGACTTCCTAATCACAAGTTAAGATTAAAGGTTGGAGTGTCAATTATGTTGTTAAGGAATTTAGATCAACAATATGGACGATGTAATGGAACTAGATTGGTTATCACTAGAATGGGAAGATATGTGCTCGAGGGGAAGTTAATATACGGAAGTAATGTTGGTGACAAAGTGTTTATACCTAGATTATCTCTAACTCCATCGGACATGAGAATTCCTTTCAAGTTTCAAAGAATGCAGTTTTCTTTGGTTGTATCATTCGCAATGACTATTAACAAGAGTCAAGACTAGTGACTTAAAAATGTGGGCATATACCTTCCAACACCTGTATTTTCACATGGGCAATTGTATGTTGCTGTATCGAGGGGGACTTCAAGAGAAGGGTTAAAGATATTAATCATTAACAAAGATGGTGAAGATACTGACTTTACATCTAATGTCGTCTATGAGGAAATATTTTGTAATGTTTAATGTAAAACATATCATGTAGACGATGATCAAACCACACTTACTATTTGTGCCATTTTAGTATTTCATACAATATTATCTTACCATGTTGTACTTTTTTTTAAACATTGACGACAATTGCATTTGATTTTTAGCGATTGTATTCCAGCTCATAAGACTCGTGCGGCGCACGGGTCATCAATCTAGTTATATATAATAATTATAACTGACTGACATCGTAAAAAATAGTTTTTTTTTTTTACGGAAAAAATAACAGTTAAACATAGCATGCATTTAAATTAGGAAAAAACTTGGTACAATTCCTTAGGTGCTTTTCGTAGGGTTCTTAACTAAATTCACCATGATTTCCTTAAATCCTTAATTTTCTCAAAGTTTGTTATATCCAAAAAAATTTGTATTTTTAGTTAAGAACCATACGAAAAGCACCTAAAGAATTGTACATAAGTTTTGTCCTTTAAATTAATGGTAATCAAGAAAAAAAAACCTTAAATTAAATTGATAAAAAGAAAAGTTGGATGCACTAATTTGTTGACCAAAAAGAAGACTTAACGTAGATGACGTTTACATTTTTTGACAAAGAAACATAAAAACAAAACCATGCGTGCCAATATTCCTCACAAAAACGCCAATATTCTTCTTCCGATTCCCAACTCGAATCCCACCTGACTCATTTCAACTCAGTCAACTCGTCCCTTCAACCATGTCATCTTCTCCAGAAGCAAAACGCTTAGAAGAAGAACTTTCCTATCCAATTCTCGTCGCCGAGCGAATTCGTTCGGCGACGGAAGAAACCGATTCCTTCAAACTCGAATGCTCCGAAGTCTGGAAACACGTCGAACGTCTCCTTCAAATGCTCCGTACACTCGTCCGATTCGCCGCCACCGCTCCTCCGCCGCTTTACGAACGTCCTGTGCGCCGTGTCGCTGCCGAAGCCGCCAAGAATCTTGAACGCGCTTTAACGTTAATTCGTAAGTGCAAACGCCGGAGTATCCTCCACCGTGTTGTAACCATCGTCACCGCCGCTGATTTTCGTAAAGTTCTTGTTTACCTCGACGCATCCGTCGGAGATATGAAGTGGCTTTTAAGTATCCTCGACGTCGACGGCTCCGGCGGCGGAGGAGGAAGTGGTGGTATTAACTTATCGCTTCCACCGATTGCGAGTAATGATCCAATTCTGTCATGGGTGTGGTCTTTTATAGCTTCAATTCAAATGGGTCAATTGAATGATAAAATTGAAGGTACAAATGAACTTGCTTCATTAGCACAAGATAATGATAGGAATAAGAAGATTATTGTTGAAGAAGGTGGTGTTCCGCCTCTTTTGAAGCTTTTGAAAGAAGCTTCTTCGCCTGCCGCTCAAATTGCGGCCGCGACTTGTTTGTGTTATTTGGCTAATGATTTGGAGAGAGTTAGGGTTATTGTCACTGAAGTTGGTGTACCTGCTGTTGTTCAGGTTCTTGCTGATTCGCCGATTAGGGTTCAAACGTTAGCGGCTAATTTGGTGGCTAGGATGGCTAGACATGATCCTGTTGCTCAAGAGGATTTTGCGAGGGAGAATGCGATTAGGCCGCTTGTTACACTTTTGTCGTTTGATACGGCTGTGGATGAGCAGACAAGTATTCATTCTATTTTTCAGGTTAATAAGGAGTTAGGGAAGAAGACGACAGATAGGTCCGGTACTGGCAGTGGTAGTCGACAGTTTGCAAATTCATATTCGAGTACTTATTATTATACCGAGGGGAGTAGCCGTGGAGGGAATTATAGGAAGGAGAGGGAGAATGAGGATCCTGCAGTGAAGCTTCAGCTTAAAATTAGTTGTGCTGAGGCGTTGTGGATGCTTGCGGCGGGGAGTGTGTCGAATAGTAGGAAGATAACTGAGACGAAAGGGATGCTTTGTTTGGCTAAGATTATTGAGAAGGATCAGGGAGAGTTGCAGCGGAATTGTTTGATGACTGTAATGGAGATAACGGCTGCGGCTGAATCTAATGCTGATCTTCGTCGTGCTGCGTTTAAGACCAACTCACCTCCTGCTAAAGCTGTTGTGGAGCAGCTGTTGAGGATACTTAAAGAGGTTGATAGCCCTTCGATGCAAATTCCGGCTATAAAATCTATTGGTTCGTTGGCTAGGACGTTTCCTGCTAGAGAGACTCGAGTAATTGAACCTCTAGTAGCACAGCTGAGTAATAGAGACATAAATGTAGCAGATGAAGCAGCCGTTGCTCTTACCAAGTTTGCTTCTCCAGATAATTTCCTATATGTTGAGCATTCTAAGAAAATAATCGAATTTGATGCAGTCCCGGCAGTGATGAAACTGCTGAGGAGTAACGAAGTTAACCAGATGCATCATGCGCTAACTCTTCTTTGCTACCTTGCACTACATGCTGGCAGCAGCGAGTCGTTGGAACAAGCACGGGTGTTGTTGGCTCTAGAAGGTGCAGATAGAACAGTTCTTCCTCAGCATATAAGAGATTTGGTGTCCAAAGCAATTGGCCACCTCAATTTGTATCATGCAGGAAGTCATTCTCAACCATTGGTATATATGCCCTGATCAAAAATTCATATAGTTTGTGGACCCTTTGTTTTAATGGGTTCATCAGTATATTATTGAGCTGGTTGCATCTTGCCCACTTGTTGGGGATTGTGGGGGGTTTTGTTATATAGAATCAAATCATAGTTCAAAAAAATACATTAGTTTTTCAGCTTGGGCTGGTTTTTATCCCTTTTCCCCCTCATGAAACTGGTTAATGAGGTGGTGGTTGTGCAGAGATTATTTATAATGGATAATTAACTTTCTTAGTCATTCAAATTTGCTACTTATTTTGTTCATCAAATATGTTCTCTACAACAAATTTTGATAGTTCAAATTCTTATCTTAGGATAGAATTGTTTGAGGTTTTATTCCTTCGCAGAATTGACATTGCGGCATTGCCATTTGAAGATTTTTTACCAGTCTACTTCTGACCTCTGTCTCCAATCAATGGTCAAAACATCAGCTGTAGAATTGAATGTTGAAAGAAAAAATTAACCCTTGAATAGTGTATTTCACCAATGCAAATGATGATGATTAGCATCGTCGTATATACTTATACAGAAACAGGAATCAGTCAATTCCCTTTATGTTCACTTGTATTGTGCTATATTTCTTCATTTATTTTATACAGACTGAACTTGGGGAAGGCCAGATATGGAGATAATTTGAAGCTGGCCTGGATATTTTATTGGTTTGTTTTCATAAGATATGCTCTAAAATATATTATGAGATGAATATGACATTTAATCAATTGTTCTTCTCAATAAGTAGTAGTAGCAGCAAGCAATTGCAAAGGAACGTTTACAAAAGTCTCTTTTTCGTTATATATTTTTTGTAAATATAACCCTGAAACAATCCATTATATATCTCAATAATTGTAGTAGTATCTCAGCATGCGAAAAAAAAAAACTTATTGGGTTTTGCAATTAATCTTATGGACCCTATAGTTGGAACGTAAGAACTGTTTGCATTTACTTTTTTACATGTACTAATCGGCTAGATTATATTCCACTGTGAGGACAAGAAGGCTCATGATGTATATGTTGTGTTAAGACTTATATGATCGTTTGGTCCCTTACTTATTTCTTGTTTTTATATTGGTCCCATAACTCAAAAATTTCTTTTCAGTCCCTCAAATAGACATCCGTCAGCCAAATTGATTCAGGTCGGTTAAATTTAACTCAAAATGTTTGTGGTGGACCAACATTATAGATGGTCCACTATAGACCTTATTAATGTTGTTAGTTTCGACCCTTTGATTTTTTTAATCATAAAGGAGACCGTTGGATCGTGTAGATCCATTATATCTTACGATGTACCGTCAATAACTAATTTTCTATCCCAATTCTTCATCTTTTTTCTCCCTCATCATCCTATCATATTCATCATCATATCATCTTCAACTTTAAACCCAGAAATCCTAAAACATAAAGTTATCAAAATCCACAAATTAGTAATCACAAAACACACATAAAACTTTCCCTTTCATACCCACTGCAATTTCTAGTGAGTCATGAACAACAACCAACACAGAACAGAACCAACAACAACATATTTCATTCAATTTTGTTCCAATCAAAGAATTGGGAAAAAAGAATTCAGAACTGGGAAAAAAACAAAATTGGAAAAGAATTTTGCACATAATCAGATTCAGATCCAATTTTAAGATCAAATCTCCTCCAAAATCTTCTTATCCTCACCATTCTTAGCCTGTATCCAGCACCCATTCATTTCTCATTCCATCCCGAGGCAAATACAAACAGCATTCATATTCCCATTACTTTTCAATTTCCCAATCAAACATTTTTCAACTATTCGGTTGCTGTGCAAAATTAAATTGAGAAGCCACCCATTCAACTGGGATGCTTTGAGCTATTGTGTCAGTTTGTGATATTTGGATAAGGATAAATATATCATTTTACTTCTGATATGTTTCAGTGTCAATATAACATTGGGATCTATTAAAAAGTTGCCCTAAGTTACTTCAATTAAATCTTCTATATAATTAAATCTTCAATTAACTTTCTTAGTCAATCAAACTTGTTGTCTGTGTACTTGTTTTGTTCATTAAATATGATCCCTACATCACATTTCGATAGTGCAAATTCTTATCATAGGATAGCATTGTTTGAGGATTTATTCCTTGTAATTGCTTGTTTGACCAATGGAGATAATTTATATAAACTAAGGATTACAATATTTGATAATTTGTAACCAAGTCTCTTCATTCTACATTTCCAATTCAATTCCCTTTTCTTGAGATCTTCATTCCCAAATAAGGGAACGGGAGATCTCAAGAAGTTAAAATCATTTTATTAAGTTAAAGAATTGCATCCAAAGAAACTCCAACAATGTGAATCCCATATATACTCCACCAACCATAGTTCAGCCTTTGGCATGCCTAGTCGTTTAAAACTTTCAAAAAAGCTGGCAGATAAGTTCACTTTGCCACAACAAAAATAAGAGATCTTTGAGGGAAGAGTAACAATCCAAGCGTATGTTATGATTAGTGGCTGCGAGACTACCAAATCATAGCTTGGTGCTGAAGGAGGTATGAGACTGGGTGGAGAAAGAGTCTTTTTGATGCCAAACCCAGTTAAAGGAAGCACGCTTTCGGCAGTTTATTTTGACAGATTTGAATAATACGAAGGCGGAATGAGAAATTACCCATATTCACGATGAACCGTCACTCTCACAGCCCTCATCAAACAGCCATCACTAGTAGCATTTGTTTTCCTAGAGTAAAGAATTCGTTATTTCGATTTATTGTTGTATGCATGCATTTTATTGAATCTTGTTAGTCATATATATCTCAATCAACTATTATAAAATCATAAATATGTAACTCTCACCTCCTCTAAAGAAACACCCTTCATCAATAGATGAATAAAATCATTACAGGACATAAATCTAAAACTTATGACATTCAAATCTCAAACCCAACCATGTACCGACAGCAGGGACAGACTTATGGTTATCAATCAGTCATATCTTATTTTTTGTGCAACAGAATATAGATATTCTCCTTGTAAAAATAACAATCATAAACAAAACTGAACATTGTTGATTGAGCATTAGCAATGGTCCAAGTAGAGGTTAGTTGATATTTTTGTGAAGTCAAATCAGACAGACAGGTTGCTACTTCACAATCATCCTCCCTGTATAACATAAAGAAGCTGCAATCATATATGAAAAGGACAGACAAAAAGCTGTTTATATTCTACTCTGCACAGTTCTATTTTGATCTGAAGAAGAAATTGTCAACAGTTCATCTTATAAAATATCTACACACATGTAGCCTTTTTTAAGGAAGAATATCTAGAGATACACTATGATTTATATTTGTCGAACAAAACACAAACTATAAGTTAGACATTAGATACAGGAGGACCACTTCGGCCGTATGATGCACGGTAAAAGTAATGCAACTTCTTGTTCACAAATCATACAAGGTTTAGCTCAATTTGATGGCAAAGCACGCCAACTATCAGCTAGATGCATGGCATGATTGCGTGAATCAGCAGAAATCCGATGAACTATTACATTCTTTACATGAGCAGCACCCTTTTCACCAGCGCGACTAGCAAGTTCCAAGTACACCAAAGCCTTTATCATGTCTCCCTCCTGTGAAGATATAATTTAATACCTCCATTAGAAAGACATCATAATCTAACATTAAACAGTGAAGTCTCAGATATTGTCCCCCGTATCAGACTTAATATTAGAACCTTTAAGTTGTCAATAATCATTACCATAACTTTTAGTTATTGCTGAAAACTATTCCGATAGTATAATCGAATTCCAGATAAGATTGTCAGAATAAATTCAACCAATAGAAAATTTGAGGCAACTGATTGCAAAACTTGGAACGACAAATGTCTGAATGCTGAATAGAAATATAACCTCAAATAAATAACCACTACTTAAAATCAGATTTTGCACTTGTCAGTGTGTATGCCTATATCTATTGAAAACTAGCTTAACAATGGTCTGGAACATAGAGCTCGATGCAACCAAGAAACATTGAGTAGAACCAAAGTAGACGATAAAGCCAAACAAAAAATGACTACCAAATGACCGCAGTTTCTAATTAACAAGCTTAAAAAAGAAATTAGTGTGGCAAGATTATAAATTCTAAAACGAAACCATGATGTCCAGTTTTCATAAGAGACATTTTGACTGTTTCAACTATTCTCTGGCACATATTAAGAGTAGAGGTATAGCACAAAGGGATAAATACTTACAGAATAAAGAGCAAGTCCATGCTCAAATTGAGCTTTACTATGACCGCGATCTGCAGCCCGCTTCATCCACTTTCTTGCTACTTGATGATTGCGTGCCAGTCCTTCCCCAAAAGAGTAGCATAAGGATATATTGTACATAGCACGCATATACCCGCCTTCTGCAGCTTTCATATACCACTTAACCTATTCCAGGAGAAAACTTGTTAACATAAAAAATAGGAATATAATATTATTATAATAAAAGAACCAAATATATGCAATATTATATGTCAATTCTCAAACATTAAACCATGCAGATTTCCCAGCTTTTAACCCCTCCCTAATTATTTGTAGTTAAAAATTGTAGTAGAGAAAATGAATAGAGCACCAACCGCTTCTCTTATATTGCTTCTATTCCCACCAGCTCGATGAAGACAGAGAGCAAGTTGGTACTGGGCCCGAATATTCCCACCTTCGGAAGCTTTATATAACCATTTTAAAGCTTGCTCAGTGTTTGGAGGTTCAACTGCATAGCATAGGTATACCTTTGTTAGGCATAAACTATCATCATAATTTTCTTTTCCATTCCATTCTAAGGACAAACTAATACTCATTAAAATTCACAAAAGATATACACACGCTACTATAAAAAGTAACAGCTTGCCCTATATATCATTTCATAATAGCAAACAGAAGAACTTATGAGGAAGCCTGTTGCAACAGCTTCTGTATTATCAGTTTATACAAAGATCCCAAAAGAACTTCTTAGCAAGTATAATCCAAACACCAAATTAGCTTATCTATAATGAATTCAGCCCCTCTAAAATGAATAGTTAGTAAAATAAGAAAACCATTGATTGATATTTCATTTATTTATGATTTGTTACGCATGTGTATGTAATATCAACCATTAATATGTTCATCGATAGTTGATATCACTCACTTTATTCTTTGAAGTGAGTTGTTCACTTTAGAGGAATTGGATGTATCTAAAATAACTTTTCAATCTTATGAAGCACCAACACTTTAGATAAGCTTTATGAAGCACCAACACTTCAAATCGAAAGTGTGTCTGGTTGTTAAGAGTCTCACGTTGGATGAGAGATGACTTAAAGATATGTTTATACGTGGAGGCAATCTTCACCTTACAAGCCGGTTTTGTGGGGTTGTGTTAGGCCCAATCACAAGTTTTAAGATGGTATTAGAGCCTATTCAAGATATGTTGGGTCGCCTATCAGATTCTGCTATTAGGCCACTAGGATCACGCTCCAGATGTTCAGTCTTGGGCGTGAGGGTGTGTGTTAAGAATCCCACATTCGAAGTGATATGGTGCTTCATAAGATTGTGTTAGGCTCAACCACAAATTCTAAGACTGGTGTCTGACAACGACACAACACTGACACATGTGTTTACACTCAATCACTTTCATTTTATTAAAGTAATGTGTCTACATGTCAGTGTTGTGTCTAGTGTATGTATATGAGCTTCATAGGATAAGCTTAAAAGAACGATGTTCATACCGAGTTGAATGAATGAAAAGATGGTCAGGTCTCCTACAAGCTCTTTTAGAAAAGAGCTATGTAGCACCAACACTTCGCATCAAAAGTGTGTTTGGTATAAGACATTGAGTCACTGACACATTTGGTTATATTCAATCACTTCCATTTTCCTAAAATATTGCTTGTGTCTATGTGTCATTGTCATGTCTGATGTCAACCAATGTGTATGTGCTTCATAGGATAAGCTAAAAAGAATGATGTTTATCCTAAGTTTGAATGTATGCAGTATACAACCGCAATGTACTTAGACAGAACCTATGTCCAGATACCAACCAGCAACAAACACAGATTCCAAAAGACTCATATGATTATCAAAATTCCATTCTCTACAACATAATTATGAATATACAAAAACAAAATCAGCTTAAAAAAAAAATTCAAAGATTGAGGAATTGAAAACCTTGAAGATACGAAATTCCCAAATTACACTGAGCAGAAGCATTTCCAAGCCGAGCAGCCATAAGATAAAAATCAAGAGCTTTATCTTTCTCTCCTCTCTCCCAATGAATAAGCCCAGCATCCACCATAGCAAGAGCCGAACCCTTCGACGCAGCTTTCGTAAACATCTCAAGCGCCTTCTCCGTATTCTTCCGAACTCCACGTTTTCCATGCTTCAACCGTTTCCCCCACATCAGCATCACCATCGCCTCGCGTAACGGGAGAAGCGCCTCGTACCATGAGCGGCATACAAGGGAGGCGGATTCGAGGTTGGGGTGGTCGAAGGAAGCGGAGATTTTGGTGAGGATATCGTAAGGGAGGGAGGAGAAGTCGGTGGATGAGGAGGAGGAGGAGGAGGAGGAGGAGGAGGAGCAGAGGCGGGTGGATGAGGGAAGGGGAAGGGAGGTGAAAGGAGAAGAAGAGGAGGTGGGCGGCCAAGTTTGGTTATTGTTCATCTGTGAAGCGGTGGTTGTGAGTTTGTGTGGAGTGATTGAAGGAATAGTCGAGACTTGGTTGATTGATGGATGGTGGTGTGTCCGTAATTTGATTCTTAACTCTTTATGGTTATTAAACTTAATTCAGTTTTATTACATGGAGATAGAAGATGAGATACCAACCTCAAATTTGAATTTTTTTATCATTGGATTACTTGACAACAACAACAAAAAATTGTTCCCCTACAAGAAATATCTCAAAATAATACTTATTTAAAGTTTATTTACGATCGTTAAGGAAATAATTAATTGTGTTGATTTTAATGGTAAAATTAGTATTATTTACTAAAATATCCTTGTTAATTGTAGTTAATAGAATAGTTAAGTCTGATGAAATTTAATAAATAAGGGTATAATAGTGAAGAAAAAAAATGCTGCGCTGCATTGATATTGTAAAGTGACAATTATTTTGAGATAGAAAAAAATGTTAAAGAGACAATTATTTTGAGACGGAGGAAGTGAATACTATACTGTTAGTTTAAATTTATTTTATGTGCCCTATTTTTATAAAATCAAATTTTGGTTCCACCATTTTAAAACCGTTTTTTTCTCTTTAAAATAATATATTTAAACTTGACAGAATAATAATAATCATAATAATATATTTAAAAGAAATGACAGACCCATGTTAATATATCAAAAGTAGAAATTACGTTTTAAAAAATTATGTCAATTTATTTTTCAAAAATTTAAAATTATTCTTTTACAATAAATGTTTGCTATTTATGTAATTATTAACAAGTTTCCTAAGCGTTGTCGCATCATAAGGAATAAACTGCATTATTAATAAAAAAAACTAAATAATGAGATGGAGGGCTAACATTCTAAAAAAAAAAGTGAAATAGGGGGATTGAAATTTAAAACAAAAATGGAATAGGGGATAAAAATCGATTTTCAAAATAGGGGAATAAAACTTTGTTTTTTTAAACATAGGGGATAAAAAAATGTATTATTGTATTATTTAACAGAACCGGTAAATTTATTATCGTGAGATTAGCTCAGTTGATAGGGATATTGTATATTATATGTAGGGACCGGGGTTCGAACTCTGAACACCCTACTTCACCACATTTAAAATGTGTGAGCGCTGACCACTAAACTTTTTGACAAAAAAAAACATAACCGGTAAATTCAAACTCGAAACCATGCAATATTTTTCACAAAAAATAAAAAAGAAAACTAATACTGTTATCACTTTCAACAACTTGATTAGTCTTTTTCAAACTCTTTTTGTTATAGAATCTTTCAAACTATTCTTAAACGATGAACTGACGATCTTTCTATACTACAAGTGGTTTATATTTTGAGTCAAAAAAAAGTCTTCTTTATTTTTTAGTTTTTAATAATATGATCAAATGGTTTAAGTTTTGGAAGGATATGTTACGATTACGAGTCTCCGGTCAAAAAAAACTTTGCAAAAAAAAAAAGTCGAAAATATAAAATAAAAGGACATATAAGAGTCACACTCACACCTAACCCAATAAAAAATAGCTCTAAAAAACCTAATAAAATATAGCTTCATTTTCATGCAACTGACTATTATAAAACAGATTAATTAGATTAATAGATAAATATTCATGCAACCGACATCTAATCCAATAAAAAATTAATTAAAAATGGAGTCACATCTAACTCAATTTTTTTTACACGTGTAACCAATTAAATCACAACAAATACATACTTTTAGATATATTTTAAAAACTAATAAAAAATAATGGCATTATAACATCATTTAAGAACACATGAGTAAAAAAATAGCATTGTTGCCTCTGTGAAACATGTTTTGGTTGGTAGAAACATTTCTTACAATATACAAGATTGGTGATTGAACCCAAATTTCCACTTAATCACTACACTATTTAACAGAAAAAAAATACATTGAGGCCCACATCATTCGGAGTACAACATCGTGAATGTGCATGTGAAGCCCTGCACGGCTTACCACACAGGAGCGCGTCTAGATTGAACCCTAGCAGTTGAAGCCATCTTTAACGGCTTACATGACTTACACCGCAATTCCCGGAGGCAGTTATCAATCTCCTCGCCTATATAACTGTGACCCAACGTCACACTCAAGGTACGATTCGTTTCACCACCCTTTCGCACAAACCCACGTTTTTCTAATATTGAATTGAGTATTGAAGTGATAACGTGCCTGCATGCATCATTCTCATCCGCCGTAGAAGATTACCTTGCTCCACACCAGAACATCGCGCACCTCCGCTACAACAACTACTTCTACTGGAGTACCACCGCTACATTTCTCTGATTTTCAACAGACATGTCAAGACGTACACAAATTAAATTCCTAAAATATTATTATTTTCTCGCATCATCTCTTTTTTTTCTTTCTAATCATCTAATTTTTTAATTAATTTTAAAATCAATAATATAACAAGATGAAAAATATAACACTTCTATTTCATGTTATCCTGAAACAAATTTATAATATGTCTTCCTTCCGACTTATTGTTTCCACGTATTTAGGCATGCTTAGTCGGTTGGTAGATCTAAAGAGCATGATTTCAGGTTCATTATGGACAAAGTTTGGAAGAAGCTTAAAGGTTGAAAAGAGAAAAATCTCTCTTTTGAGGAAGAGGTAGGCTTATTAAACTAGTAACTCAGGTCATATATGTGTGTGTCACGAGTTGTTTCCTTCTACCTAAATCTATTTGTGATAAAATTGAAAGGGTTGTTTGCTAGTTCTTGTGGGGTAGTTCAGAGACTAGAAGGAAAATTCATTGGACTAATAAGAATAAATAAACTCTTTAGATCTAAATTTGAAGGAGGTATGAGATTCAAGACTCTTACAGATTTCAATTTGGCCATGTTAGCCAATCAAATTTGGTGAATGCATATTAATCAAAATTCCCTCCTCACTAATTGTTATAGATCTAAATATTTCCCTAGCTCATATATTCTCAATGCATGTTTATGATCTATCCCAAGTTTTACTAGGAGAATTATGCAACAATCCATTTGAAACGTAAAAAAATGTAGTTTCCATAAAGTGGGCAATGGTAAGAAAATTAGGATATGGGATGACAATTGGTTACCTTTTCAAAATGAGTTTAAAGTCCTAACCCAAGGTATTGGTGATACAAATACCTTCTTGGTTATTGGATCATCAAAATGGGTAATAGCAATACCTTCTTGGTTGGGACCTTTTGGAATGGGGACATATTGTTTGGAACACTCAACTTATATGGTGCTTATTTCAACATATAGACAACATTCAAATTACTCAGTCACCTATTAGTTATCCAGAAAGGGAAGATGAACTTGTGTAGATGTTTGACAAAGAATGCAACTATATTGTGAAGAGTGGATATGATGCTATTATACATTGGAAGGATAAGGAGGATTAGGGCCCTTCTATTAGCAATGATCATAATAACATATGGAAGAAGATTCGCCACATAAATACCATCCTTAGACACATGATGATTCTTTAGAGAAATTTAAATGACTCCCTCCCTGTCATGAGTGAATTGAATGGAAGGGGCATTGACTGCTCTATTCTATATCCTAGGTGCAATGCTACAGTGAAAAATACAACCCACCTTTTTATGCAATGCCCTTTCCCTGTTAAGGTTTGGTTTGAATCTTAGCTTACTATTGGGATGCTAGATCAACCTATTAAGGACTTTAAGGACTGGATTTTAGACATCATTCAGAACAGAGATGATCAAATAAACACTCAAATAGCAGCCTTCACTTACCGTTTATGGCATGCGGATAATCAAGTAGTTTTTTAGAATATGCATATACCTGAAGATATTATTATCAAACTAGCTTCATGTAACGGCCCGATTTTTAGTATTAGATTTATTTATTATTTGTTATATTTGTTAATTGTTATTTTATTTAATTATTGTTTATTTTATTGGTGAATTAGTGGATTTTTAGTGATTGAGGGTATTTTGGTCATTTACGGGTGAATGACATTTTTGTGAATATGTTAGAATTAGAAATTTGAAAATTTAGAGGATAGTGGTGTAAGAGTAAAATTGGAGGTTTAAGTGGAGTAAAAGTGTAGAGAAATATTTACGAGGGTTGGATGTGATTAAGCTCATTAGTATGAGTGACCCTAACCCATTATATAAAAAGAGAAGAGTGTGTGTTAGTGAAATTAGGTCAAGTCATTTTTCATAAACAATAGAAAAGAGGCAATAGAGAGAATATAAGAGGCTTGGAGAGAAAGTTGAAGAAAAGCTCAAGAGCACAAAGGGGGAAGAGGGATTCTACCTAGAAGAGCTTAGTGAAGTGAAGATTTGAGGTAAGAGGGAAGTTTGCTTTCACCAATTAGGTTTTATAAGCAATTATGTAGTTTGGGTGTTTTTGATTATGCTTAATTTCATGATAATTGATGATGATTATGTGAAATTCGTGCTCTTATTATTATGGTTAATTTGAGTATGTGAAAATTGGTGAATTCATGTTGTGTTTATGTCAAAGTTCATGTTTGCTTATAGTGAATTGGTAACTTTGTGAATTTTGATGAATTTGGTGAAGAACATGATATTTGATGATGATTGAGGTTAATTAAGTTGATTTTGATCATGGATATATGTTTGGTTTGAGAATTCATGAGATTAAGTTGATTATGTGTTGGTTAAGTTGTTGTTGTTGTGTTCTTGTTGAATATGCTTAATTGGATGAAAATGATGAAGTTGTTGTTGATTTGAATAAGTTGATGTTATGATAATTGGATTGAGTAATTATGATTATGATAAACATGAAGGAAAGTTGTTGTTGCTGTTAAAGCCATGTTTGGATGTTAAGTTGTTAATGAAAATGAGTTTTGAGACGAATACTTGAGTTAAGTTGAATTAAGTTGATTATTGATGAAAAGTGATTATGAAATAAGTTGTTTAAGCTAAGTTTGAGCTGTAATTGATTGGATAAAACTGGTTTAAGGCTTTGGGACGAGTTTGGTATGAATTGGATCAAAAAATGATGTTGAAAACGGTATTTTTGCGAAAAAAAGAAAATCGAAAAATCCATGTCCTGGTGGCTACGCACGACCGTGCGCCCCTGTGGCACGGACCGTGCGTGTCATTCACACTTGGTCAGCATGACCGTGCGCCCAGTGAGCACGACCGTGCGACCTCTGTAGTGTGGGGAAACTTCAATTTTGCGACTTTTTGAGGTATACAATGCACGTGAATGGTTCCCAAACCCCTAAACTTAATTAGTAGGTGTTTTAATTATGAGGTGTATGGTTGATTAACATGGTGTATGATTAGAGATAACTTAGGATTGGAAAGATGTGAAATGAACTTGAGAAATTATCTTTAATTGAGCCGTGAGATGTATATAAACATGTTAATTGATGATAGAGGTATGATTGATGATGAAACTTGATTAATATGTGATATGGTGATGAATTAATTAGAGATAGGTTAATGGAACCTTGTTTTGATTAATCATGGTTTGTGAACTATGTGAATGAAATTGAATGAAGCATGACGTTATGATGATTATGATATATTGATGATTAAACATGATGAATGTGATGAAATGATGTTGTGATGATAACATGACTTGTAATGTATGAAATGTATTGATTTGATAATGCAATGGTGTTGGTACAGAGATATGTTATATGATGGAGTGAATTATATTACATCATGATGAGTGCATTATCGAGTCTATAAGTGGTGTCCATGCATACATGGTTTGTCGAGTCGTGAATTGATGATAACATGTCGAGGTAGTTCAGTAACATACTTCTGAACAAGCCAACATGCCGAGGGATTTGATAATCCAACATGTCGTGGGATTACTCAGTAATAAACCTCTGATATCCAAATCTTGGTACCACATGCATGTAAAGTTGTGTTAGGCGCATTGCATGCACATGAGTCATATGTGGCAATGTTTTGGTGTGAACTTGTGCATTTATGTGGTAAATGTATAATTGATTATTGTTGATGAGATGTGAATGACTTATAGTTGAGTTGATGATTATTTGTTGATGACTTATAGTTGAGTTGATGATTATTTGTTGATGATGTATAGTTGAGTTGATGATTATCTGTTGATGAGTATATGCTATGTATCTGTTGTGAAACTTGTTGTAAAATGTTGAGGTAATTAAACTGTCAATGGATTATAAATGTGTTGTGGATGTGGTATGATTGTAACCAGGTTTTATATGATGAATGCTTATATGTTGTTGATGTTTTGCCCGAAACTTACATGCGTTTATTGATCCTTTTTGTTGAACGTAGATCTTACCCTCAAGTTGCTTTTTGGTGGCCTGCATCCACGTGGTGTAGACGTGCAGGTTGAAGATTAGCTTGCTTGGTGAGTGTTGTTGAGGATGGCGTCATGCCTACTCTTTATATGTTTTTGAGGATGTCTAGATTAGATGCTTTGATCTAGGAGTTTTGGGGGTTGTATTACTATATTTGTCGGATTATTGATGATGGATCTTTATGATCATACTGTTGATGTACTTATACTTCGAGATTTTTCTGAAGTGACCCGAGATATTATTTTTCGAGATGTTTATTCCGCTGTGATCTAAGTATATTTATGATGAAATTTTCATTATGAGATATTAGTATGAGTTTGTTGATGAATTGTAACACCTTGATGTTGTTGAACTGTATGATTTATTATTTAAATATTAGTCTCGGGGATCGGGGTGTTATACTTCTTGCAGCATATCTGATTTCCATCAAGCTAATACTCCACAACATGACTCTGACACAAACCTTCATCATGATAATCATTCTCGCGGAAACATGCAACATATAAATATGCAAAATAGGAACAATCAATGTGTTAGAATGGAAAATAACTTTCTAAAAGCATACATCAATGTAAATTTACAAATTCCATGTACCTCAGGTTTGGGTTGCATCATCAGAGATGACTAAATTTGGCAACTGCATCAAACCGTTTTCAAGTAATAAAGTAGTAAGTATAATCATCTCCGCATGGATTGTCGTTTCGACTAGGCAATTGACTAAACTTATTAAAACAGTAAATAAAAGCAATCAAATGGGGGGACATTGCAAGTTTGATTTTATTGCGCAAAACAGTTGAGTTGATTGCAGTAAATTACAGGTTTTGATTGCATAGTTTTGCGGCAATTACGATTCTTAAAATCCTTTATATTTCTTTGTTGAATTAATGCAAAAAAATTTAGTTGTGCAATAAAGGTTCTATTTAAGTGATTAGTTCAGAGAGAACTAATGTCCCTCCAGATTTATTGTTGCTCCTCAATCACCCTAAAGGTCGTGCGTGCAATATGGTAAAGGGTTGTCAATCCTCTAGGGTTCCATATGTGGTCGCTTAGTTATTTAAGGCGAGGACTTACACTCTCACAGGTAATTGAAACACGATCATATGAGAAATTCCAAAATTGTCATCTAAATGAACCACTTTTACCTATGAATCTTAAAATTTCACCACATACTGTTACTTGTCCTTAGTAGATTAAATGGATAGGCCTAACCATGTCTTAACAGGGGGAAACAATAAAGTTCATATGTAATGATTCTGAATATAATCTGGAAGTACTTGGGCAACCTATTTCTAAGTTCGGTCACACTTACTAGGTATGTCACATACCCAGGGTTATGAAAGCATTAAGTCTGATGCATAAAAAAATTAAATAGATCTTAAAACATAACTGAATAAAGGACTTGTATTAATGAAATCCAACAAACAAATAGAGGTTTATCTTAGAACCCTAATAAATAGGTGTTTAAGTTACTCATGGTAACTAAAGATAAATTAGAAAAGAAAAAAACATGCTCCAAGAACAAAGATTGACGAGAGACTCCTCATTTGACACGTCTAGTGTTTACCTTCCCCTTGAACTTCTAAGTTCTGAATGAGAATTTATGAATGCAAGCTCTTGTATTTATAGGCAAGTTTTCAGCAAGGTTTTTTCACGAAATCGCACGCGCCCCGCACACAGGTTGGCGCGCCTCACGCGTGGAAGTGAAATAGAGAGCAAACAACTCTCTGTCTAATGCACTTGGGGCGCCTGGGGCACGCGCCTCGTGGGTGGATTCAGCCCCTAATTCCAATGTCTTCGATTTTCCACGAGGACTCTTGCTTTGCCGAATTACATGATTTTTCAATACAATACTTCAAAAACACCTATGAATTGCTTGGTTTAAGGAAGAACTAGAATTACATGACTCGATATGAAAAAATTACAAAATGTCCCTTAAACCATGAGTAACTTCTCTAAAACTCCTCTTTATTGACTCAAATCACAACTAAAATGACTAAAAAACACATGTTGAAATTGACATAAGATGACGTGTCCTCAACGAATTGGCTTCGTTCTAGGTTTGATCGTGCAACAACTTCATAAGCCTTTGCTCTTTATGTTTCCTTGCTGGTTGCGGCGGATTATGGTTTTAGAAAAGTGATTTTTGTAAAGCGATTGTGACAAGGTTATCAAGAAGCTGGAGGGGAGCAAAGCAAATGAAAAGTCTTATCTACGAAACATCCTTAATGGGATTGAAAATATGAGTAGGTTTCTTTAGTATTGTAACTTTATGTTTTCACATAGGAACGATAATTAATTGGCTTGACACATTGGAGTGTGGTTCTGGTCAAGGTCTCATGTTTGATTATTCTCGTTGTAAAATTAAATGGACTAATTTAACTTCTTAAAAAAAAAGTGGCCCATGGTTTGGCCCAATTCGCTCATTCTGAGCCCAGTTGTGTTTGGATGGAAGAGATTCCTAGTCCAATACATACCATGTACACTTCTGATTTAACGAATTAATACCACTTGTTTCTTTTTTTTTTTAAAAAAAAACTATAAGCTAAATTAAATGGATTTAATTCATAAATTTCAATATTCATAAATTTGGAAAAGAATTGTATTTTAGTTTTTTTTGAAGGGGAAGCAATTGTCTTAAAACTGACAAACTTATAGAATAAAATGTTTTTCTAAAATTGGTACCGATAAATTATAAGAGTTTGATCTAGTAATAAAAAAGACAAATCTTCGATCTAGAGGTCTTGAACCCAATAATATATATTATTGAGAAAGGTAAAATGTAAATAAATTTATAAATGTTATATGAACTATAAAGTCTTTTCTACCTAAGACTGAACCACCAACCCTTCACCCTAAATTTTGAATACCAAAAGGAAAAAAATTGGTACTATAAACTTTTGGAGTTTCCATCAATTATGATATAGATTTAATTTATTTTTACAAATATATATATATATATATATATATATATATATATATATATATAGGCAACATTTATTCATTTAAATTGGTAGAATATATCAAATACACAAATTTAAAATTGCTAAAACAAAAAATAATGCTTTTTGCGAACAAACTCACATCATGCTTACAAAGAATACAAAGCCTATAAATATGACAAATTAAAGTGTCTAGAATCATTCCTCCAGATTTATAACGTTGCGGACGCCAATTGTGATTTTAAAGTGAAGATTTGTAAATAAGAATATCTGATCCAATTGTAATTATTAATTTTCTTTGTATTATGGTAAAGATTATAAATTTTACAAAAAAATGAAATATTTATCAAAGGTATTAAATATTGAAATTCTGGCACTACCTGGACAGATGTCCTACGTGATGTCCGGGACACCAGGGATGTCTTGCGAGATGTCCTGGACACTAGTTATAATAACGTAGTACAATAAACAATAAACAATAATAAAGTAAAGTGCAGGGAAGGAATAACACAAGAGATTTGGTAACCAGTTCGGTGCAACGTCACCTACATCTGGAGGCATCCATGCAAAGAAAGGAAATCCGCTATAATAGTTTTGGTTCGTAGACTTACAAGATCAAACCTTGATTAATGTCTTGACACCTAAACACTACCCGTGATATTTCTATCTAAGACTCACCAAGATATGAGATCTCATCTCACTTTCTTCTCTCAATCACACAACCCGTGATTACAACAAAGATAACAATCAAATATGAGAAACACTCCAGTAAACAAAATCTACTCTTGCAAGCAGCACTAGAGCGGTTTACAACTCAACTAAACAGTCCAGCTCAATGCATCAAGGTGATACAAAGAGAGGCTCACAAATAACAAGGACATACACGAAACCCTAAAATGACTCTTATCAAAATGACGACTTCAGTGATCTTTACACGGTTTCTGTCTTCCTTTATATAGCCAGAGAATGCATGGGTTTGGTCTTCAAATGGGCTAAACAATACAACTTATCCAATAGAGTCTTCAGCTACAATCTTCTATAAGCAAATATATTGTTTCCTAAAATGTTTAGGACATTAAAAACTAAAACACGACAATGCACAAACCGACATAAGCACCTTCTAGAAACACACGCCTCTTGGAGCACAAGTTACGTGGATCATATCTTCAATCAAATCTTCAGTGATCTCACGTAAAAACCAAATCTCCCAAGAACGCGAAATAAAGCACAACACCTTGAACCAAGATGTCGTACTTACATGTCTAGGACATCTGGTACAACATCTTGCTAACACTTAATGTTTTGACAAAATGCAGTGAACAGAATATAAAAAACGAACAAATATAATAATTAATATTTATTTATTTTTGGAGCAATTAATATTTATTATTAGAATAACTTAAAATAAAACATTATTTATTTACTTGTGATGTTGTCACAACCTAGTAGCTAGTCGTAAGAACGTTTTATGTGGGGACATAGGTTCGTACCCAAGTTTCCATCTTTTCCCCTTCTTGTGTGTGTGACGGCCCATTAGACCATCAATCTTTATATATATAAATGTTAGATAGTCTTGACAACCTTAGAAAATTAGAAAAGGAATCTTTGATCAAAACAGTTTGAAAGTTACTTCTACATTTATTTATTGTTAGATTCAATATTTATATTTCACCCAATCCAAAATGATACACCAATTTTGAAAATGGCTTTTAAATAGAGGAACAAAGTGCATTCAAACAGGTAGTCTTGACAACCCTAATGACTAACCCTAACTTTTCTTTTGAAAGAAATTTATGAAAAAAAATCTAATATGATATATTTTGAATATGATATATTTTGGTACTCAATTTGAGATATTTTTGAATTAAATCTAATATACTATTTTTATATTGAATATGATATATTTTGGTACTCAATTTGAGATATTTTTGTACTAAATCTAATATATATATAAATGTTAGGAAATATTTTTATGCACAATCTAATTATATTTTGGTTTGTGATATGAAATATATTTTAATACTCAATAATATATTTTTATACTGAATATGATATATTTTGGTACTCAATTTGAGATATTTTTGAATTAAATCTAATATACTATTTTTATATTGAATATGATATATTTTGGTACTCAATTTGAGATATTTTTGTACTAAATCTAATATATTTTTGTACTTAATAATATATTTTAAAATTGAAGAGTAAACCCGTTAAATAGTTATGAGAGAAACCTAGCTCAGTTAAAAGGTTATAAATAGAGGAGAGCATTAGAGAATTAGGGTTACAACAAACAAGAAAAGATTAGAGATCAAAGGAAAACTAGGGTTGTGGAGAGAAGAAGCAAGGAGACAAGTGAGAAGAACCTGGAGAGAGAGGTCTGCAAGGAATTGAATCAGGTAACACATGACAACACTTTAAATCTTTTACCACTTTTACTGAAAGAATGTTGCTTCCAAAATGAATATACCGTACTAAAGGTCATTTTTTTTTACATTTTTTTAAAGTCATTAATGCTATTACAGTTCCTTTTTATTTTTTTCTTTCGGTTACACAAAGGAGTTCCTGTTCATTATTTTTTTCTTTCTTTCGATTACTACGTAACAGTTCATTTTCATTTTTATAGACTTAATAGCCTTTGCGGTTAGAACCAATTTTTTAGTGAAAAATATTTTTGAATTAAATCTAATATACTATTTTTATATTGAATATGATATATTTTGGTACTCAATTTGAGATATTTTTGTACTAAATCTAATATATTTTTGTACTTAATAATATATTTTAAAATTGAAGAGTAAACCCGTTAAATAGTTATGAGAGAAACCTAGCTCAGTTAAAAGGTTATAAATAGAGGAGAGCATTAGAGAATTAGGGTTACAACAAACAAGAAAAGATTAGAGATCAAAGGAAAACTAGGGTTGTGGAGAGAAGAAGCAAGGAGACAAGTGAGAAGAACCTGGAGAGAGAGGTCTGCAAGGAATTGAATCAGGTAACACATGACAACACTTTAAATCTTTTACCACTTTTACTGAAAGAATGTTGCTTCCAAAATGAATATACCGTACTAAAGGTCATTTTTTTTACATTTTTTTAAAGTCATTAATGCTATTACAGTTCCTTTTTATTTTTTTCTTTCGGTTACACAAAGGAGTTCCTGTTCATTATTTTTTTCTTTCTTTCGATTACTACGTAACAGTTCATTTTCATTTTTATAGACTTAATAGCCTTTGCGGTTAGAACCAATTTTTTAGTGAAAACTTTTGTATATATTTTTTTTTCTTTTGATTTATCATTTTTATTGCAGTCCATCTTTTGTTTTTGTTGCTTTTTGAAGTAGTTTGATAACATAATATTGAATGTAACTATAAAAATAATAATATACCCAATTTGATAGTTATATATGAAACTCTACGAAAACCCGTGCATCGCACGGGATAAAGTCTAGTTTATATATAAGTAAAACAAGACATTATTTACTTACATCAATAAAAACTCCGTTATATCAAACATCTTGTCCTAGAAACCAAATGGTTAAGATAAAAAAAAAGACATTAATAATTATGAAAGGTATGCCTACAAAAATTATTAAAGGTATGATAAAAATTAAATAAGACAACTAATAGAGATTGACTTGAACGGATGAAGCTAGACTTTTACAATATGACGAACAAGGTTCGAATTCCAACCATAAGAGATGGTCATATTTAATGTCATATGGTATATCTAATAGGATTACATCCGGTATAGAGAATCTATATAGTATCAAAACAAGTAAATAAGACAATTTTTTTTAGAAGAGTAAATAAGACAAATGAAATGTACTACTCCGTCCCAAAATATAAGCAAAAATGAGTCAACATAAGTTGATGTATTTGGTACAAATTTTGAACCAAATACATTAACTTTTGTTGACCAATTTTTGTTTATATTATGAGACGGAGGGAGTATAGATAATTCTATTTATTTTGGGTATCCATAAACAAAATTCATATTTTCAACTCGCTATCAGAGAATTTTTCTACTTCGAAACTGGGGCAGGTCCAAATATAACATTTTGGTGTAACTAAATTATAAAATAAACTATGAACTAAATTATACTAAAAATAAGAAATAACATTTTTTGTCTCTAAAAAAACACATAAAATATTTCTTCATCCTATAAAGTAGAACAGTGACTTTGTAAGCACAATAACTGATAAACATTCTAAGGAAAATAAAAAACGGAGATTCAACAAAGAAAACCTTTTGAATTGGCATTAAGAATATGATATATATATTAATGGTGCAACATTTAAACACATTAAACATTTTACTTTAGTGGTAACTGCTTAATCTATTCACTTATAAGTCCTATGTTTGATTCTCACACACACACACACACACACACCCACACACACACAGATATATATATATATATATATATATATTGACTACAATTACAATATGACGACATACTAGTTATTGTACTTGGAACTTCGAAGCATAGACCGCGGTGATTCGAAGCAGTATTTGTATATGTTAATTAGTTGATACAATGGTATTTATAGTGATGAGAAACAAAAAACTAAACCCAATTATAACAAGGTTTAAATAGATTTACATACATATATAAACTTCATGGTATGTTTTTCAAAAAAAAAACTTTCATTAAGGAGTCATAGAAACGAGATAGTCTTGCGTAGACACAAATACAAATAAAATTATTTAGGCACACACACAACAATGAAAAAATTTAAACGATAATAAAATTAGTCATATCATTCAACATCATTAAACCATTTTATCTTTAAAAAAAACATCAATTGTGTGAGTGTGACTAAACCTTTTAGATTTGGGATTGTCCCCAATCAAATATTTCTCCATAAAAACTCATTTTAATTGAAAAGTGCATTTTACACATCTCTGGATTTTAAAATTTGGATGTATAAAATTTTTGAAAATGCATTTAGCCATGGTTGAACCGTAGTTAAATTAATTGTGGCTAATTTTTTATAATCGCCCGAATTCTAAAATCCAAAAAAATAAATCGGATTTTAAAATTTGGATATTTAGTAAAGGGCTATTTTTAGATTTTCAACGGGAGCGTGAGATGTCGGGATGGCGAAGAATTTGATACAATTTAAAACCTAAGTTTGAGTCAGACTTTCTCAAAATTTAAGTATGATCTGTTAACTTATTTAAAGACACAAAAATTATATTTATTCGTTAGTCTATTTAAATATATGTGAGATTACTTATTGATGACCTTATAAATACAATAGTTTTTGAATTTACAGGGATTGAGTCCAAACAAAAAAACGTGCAACGATTAAAACAAAAAATATATATAATTACAAAAAAACTAGAAATTTATATCAATGTTTTTAAATAAGTAATATGATATATCTTTAAATAGACTAATGAGTTAATCAACTAATGAGTTAATTTTTGTTTTAGTTTGTATCATTCAATTTGATATTTATAGTGGTATTTTAGAAAATACAACTTTATATGCTATCATACCCCTTCAAAAAAAACTTTATATGCTATAATATGTTAATTTTAGTTTATAAAATTAATATATCTAAATTAAAATAAATAAACTAATGTTGGCTAATATACTTAAATTACTAAAAATATTAGCAGACGTATAATTTTATTACAAACTACCAAATCTTCATAATAATATTAATAAAAAAAATAGCATTAATTTGAAATAAAAAAAATCATTCATATTTCGTTAAATAAATCCATTTATAGGTCTACAAAGACTCTTTTTTTATGATATGTACTTGACTAGAATGACATATCAAACTAAACATAATCTTTAAAAAATCCTAGTCTTCTCTATTTAAAATAAAAGTTTAGCCTAATTAACCCGAGTCTACTTAAATTAGACTGTGGTTGTGTTTGATAACGACGAAAAGCTTGCTTATAGCTTATTGAATTAACTTATAAGTTTGTTGTATCAAAACATGACGTATTTGGTGACAAGCTTTTCTCACAAACTTATAGCTTTTTTTAAATTGCTATTTCAAGTAGCTTTTGAGTTTATAGCTTATAACATTTTATATTTTCTTCCAATTTTAACCTTGTTAATTTAATTTTTATTTTAAAATAAAAAAACTACCCATATTCATATGTAACTACCCACTATTTATATTCTTTTCCACTTTTTATATTTTTTTAATAAAAAAACTACCCAGCCTCTTGCATGTAAGTGTACCGCTCATGTTGTAGGTGTTTTTTATATATATTTTCTTTGTTCACTTTGTTTTTTATCTTGTTCTTAATTCATATATAATTTTAAATAAAATATACACTAAATAGTGAAACAAGTTTAGTTAAATAGAAAATGTTAATTGAATTCATAAAACACATTTATCATTTTGGAGATGAAAGTAACTTGAAATAAATTTAAATATTTAAAAAGAAATAAATTAAGTGAAAATAGTTTATGCATATAATTTATAAAAAAAAACCATGTCCTTTCATGTCATTTTATATTTATCAGCAACTTCAACAGCTAATTTTATCAAACACACCATTTTTAATAAGCGAGCTTTTCAGTTATAAGCTATCAGCTATCAGTCATCAGATATAAATTAACTTTTCAGCTATAAGCTAGCCTATTAGCTATCAGCTAACTTATAGCTTATTTTTACCAACCCCGTGTATCTCTAACTGTATCTTGTAAATGCTATGTTTTATTTATTTTATATTTTTTTACTTTATTAATTGATGCTTTGTTATGTCCTCGTGGCATATCTTGTGCTATAGTATTAGTTAGTAGTCTCATTGGATACAATTTTTTTTAGCTAAATTTAAAATAAATAAAAAACTTCAAATTTATGCTGTCCTCACTGTGCACTGCCACCCGATACTCTATTGCTGATAGGATCAACAATAAAAAGTTATGTAGATATGCAAGTAATTTAAATTCAGTCCGGGGCAGCCTTTACGGGTGCAAACAACTCTATCGAGTTGGATCTCAAAAATTTTGAGATCCAAAATATATTTTTTTTACATAGAATGATAGAAAGAATTAATATATATTAATAACGCGAGATAATTTGAAGATAGTAACACGTGGTCTAGTGGTAAATTTTTTTTTCGAGAGTTTTGATTTGGGCTTAGTTTATTATGGATTTGAGGTTGTCTTTCTACCTCCAATATATTGGATTATATATTTACAAATAAAAACACAATATAATTTTCTTTCTCTTATTTTTATTAGAAAACTTCTTGTAATTTTTGGCTCATACTTTTCGTATAAAATTGCAAAGCTTTAACGACAAACATTAGAATTATTCCCTAAGAGAAAAAATCATTATAAACTTTTTTTGCCCATACTTGTCTTAACAACCTTCATCAACCTAGAAGGGCTGATGAAAAAGATATTCGTTTGAAGTTGTATTTTTATAGTATTGATTAGAATATGAATCTTTTTGTGTTAATTACAATGATAAACATTTTTTAAGTTTACGGATGTTATTTTCAATTTAAATAGAAATTACTCTTACAAAAAATACGTTTTTATTTTATTAAGATCTATTTTCATTATGAGAGTCGGACCTCCTATTTCAGAGGAATAGCCCTGACTTCAGTAAAAAGTACACTAAAATTATTCAGTTATCATGCATGCATGCATTCATACTTATTTTTTATTTCACTCCTTTTCTTATCCGTCCTAGCATGTAATTGTTTACAACTTTTTATAAATTCCACTTTCAATTGTCGGTAGTCTAAGATCAGGACATTGGCAGTGTGCAGTATACACAGCAAGCAATACCACATGCCATGTAGAGAGTGTACAGACAAAGGAAGTTATGCTCAGAACAATACCTTAGCCCTAAACAGTGATTCAACTGATTCAGAAGTCAATATTGCGCACAATGCTTCCAATTTATAATTTGCATCCTTCTTCCAATTCACTCACAGTTAATTTAAAATTGTTAAGTTGGGGAAGTGTCCAATTTGGTATACGGTAGACCGATGTTTAAATATCGCTTAAACTTCAACGATGATTGTCGCCACTTTAAAGTCAAATTCGTAGTCTTCATGTTCTTACGGTTGAAACAATGATTTGATCGGTGTTAACAAAAAACAAGAGAAAACATATGTTTGAGTTCTGAGACACTAATATTTACTTCTCTTTATTTTTTGGTTGATTCAACATGTTAGTATTTAAGCTCATGAGAATAGTTTAACCCAAAGACTAGCCCATTGGATAGGAGAACTGCATAACTTAAATACTATATTGATCATTTTTATATATTTAATGTGGGACGAGAGCCGCGTCCATGACAACTTTCACATCGACACCGACTTAGTAGTAGTCATTTCCTCTTGGACAACTTCACTCATATATCATCAACATTTGATGGTAAGCTATAATCCAACGGAAAATAACCCTCGTTAGGTGGGAGAGCCTCATGATACATATAACACATTGAACATTTTTATATAGGAAAATGCTAACGAATTTCCTAAGGACACTCTTTAATGACTTTCGATAGTAAGTTTTTATGGAAACTTATGCATTCAATGTATCGGAAATTGAAATATTAAATTTTTTCAATAAATAGTTTCTTAATTGAGTATCCTTAAAAAATAGTTTCTTAGTAGTAGTCATTTCCTCTTGGACAACTTCACTCATATATCATCAACATTTGACCAACGTAAATAACCCTCATTAGGTGGGAGAGCCTCATGATACATATAACACATTGAACATTTTTATATAGGAAAATGCTAACGAGTGCCCTAAAGACACTCTTTAATGACTTTAGATATTAAGTTTTTATGGAAACCTATGCATTCAATGTATCGAAAATTGAAATATTAAATTTTAATAAATAGTTTCTTAATTGAGTATCCTTAAAGAATACCTTAAGACATATGAAACTCTTAACACATGATTGATTAGTCATCATCTTAGTCCTATGGACGAACAATACCATGAGAATTTCAAACACTTTTCAAACATTTGATATCTGATTACTATTATAGTAATTAGCAGGAATATTGCTTATCTTAGCATACATTTCCCAATTAATAATTTAATATATCATGTGTTGTACTAGCTGTGAGTACAATATAGGAAAACTAGGGTTTTCTGTTGTTTAGGTCATGCCTTGGGTATGATCCCAAGGTTACTATTTGTAGCCTCGGTTTGGGCCTATCCGATCATGGTTTTGGGCCCAAATCGTATAGGGCCAAAACTATGACTAGGGCGCCCTCATAGGCTGTTGAGGGTGCCCCCAGAGTATCTCTTTTAAGGAAAGTTCCCTAAGGTTATATATGGCTGTCAGGTGGGCCTTGTGCCCTTCTGGAGGGCGCCCAGCCTGACTCTAAGGGTTCAAGCCCTTGTCTGTAGGGCCTAAAGGCCTAAATGGTAAGATCTACAGTCCACAGCCCAACAAGCACGAGCTTTGGAACAAAGCGAAGTGATTAAACTGTTACTGGGGAATCTCTCTATGATTTCTTGCCCAGCAAGTGAGACTTACTGGTCATGAAGCTATGTGAAAAACTTTGAATTACGGGGTGTATAAAATATTAGAAGTTTTTGTGGGTGCTAACCCAACATGGGTGTTGGACCAATCATGGGCGCTAGCCCAACATGGATGCTAGCTCCACGTGAGTGTTAGTCCAACATGGGTGCTAGCTCCATGTTTTTGTCTTGGGGCCTTGGTGGGTGCTAGCCCAACGGTTGATGGGGTGCTAGCCCAACGAGAGTATCCATATTAGCCCAACAAGCACGAGCTTTGGAACAAGGCGAAGTGATTTAAACTGTGTAAAAAGGTGACCTTATTGAGTGGCTTAGATTTAGGGCGCGCCCTAGTGAGAAAGAGATTAAAGAAGCCAAAGAGGCGATGAAGCTTGAATGTGATGAGCGCATCAATGATCTGAAGATCGAACATGACGCTGTTTTGGCTGGGAAGGACACGGTGATTACGCAGCTGAAGGACGAGGTTGCCTCTGGCGTTGAGAGGGAGATGGCGTTAAAGGTTGAAATCTCAGAAGCCAAGGGCGAGTTGGTCATGTCTTTTGAAAATGAGTTTGACCGTGCCAAAGAACAGGTCGCCTTTCTACATCCTGGCATCGATCTCTCCTTTCTAGATTCTTTTACGGTTGTTCTAGATGGTGCCCTAGTGGACGAACCATAATCTTTCTGTTGTAATTTTTAATTTTGCTTTGAACTTAGTGGACTCTTTAAATTCATAATGATTCATTATTCGCTTTTGTTGTGTAGTCGTTCTTCTATTATTTAGCTTCAAATTTCTTCTTTTTTAATGGCGATGCTAAAAATGCCTCCTGGGCGATGAACATTACTTGTGCTTATTTCGCGACTTGTTAAAAATTGTCAAACCGTTTTATTCTCAACGTTATTGTTTTGTTGGGGCACCTTTTTGTATGGACCCTTCTATTTTCGCGACGTCTTAGAGCCTTCTTTGGGGTTAAGGAATTGGGTGGCAACCCTCGCTGGGGTTAAACGTCGATCTTTTTTTAGCACAAGACGTCTTAGAGCCCTCATTGGGGTTAAGGAATTAGGTGGCAACCCTCGCTGGGGTTTGGCGATCTCTTTTTAGCACACGACGTCTTAGAGCCCTTTTTAGGGTTAAGGAATTAGGTGGCAACCCTCGCTGGGGTTTGGCAATCTCTTTTTAGCACACGACGTCTTAGAGCCCTTTTTAGGGTTAAGGAATTAGGTGGCAACCCTCGCTGGGGTTTGGCGATCTCTTTTTCTTGGCGTTGTTGATCTGTTGCGGGCGGTGTCTGCAATACAAAATAGATGATATAGATATAATTTAATAAGAAAGTGGGGTGCCTCATTAAAAACCTCTGCTACTGCGGGGGAAAAGAGTGCTCCCTGCTTTTTACATTAAACAAAAGGTACATGAAACTAAAACAAGATAACCAGTGTGACGGCTTCACGAGCTTCTGAGATAGCCCTTCGGATTGTCATGGCGGGTGTCTCTCTGTTGGCTGCAAAGTCTGGGACGTGGGCGAGTTTGTGTAGGGGGGTGCTCCCTAAAGTCTCTAGCTTTCTTCTCTGCATTACTTTCCTCTCCTTTGATGTAGTACTCTGCTCTGGATACAATCTCCTCCATGGAATCAGCTGGTTTCTGTGCCAGTGATTCGTTGAATTGGCCAGCGCAGAGGCCGTTGTGAAAGGCTCCCACGGACAACTCCAGGTTTGGGTTAATGACTTTGATGGTGGCGTCGTTGTAACGCACGAGATATTCACGGAGAGATTCGTTTGATCCTTGACGGACGTTGAAGAGACTGGTGGATGATACTTTGCGGTGGCGGCTTGCGTCCGAGGGTGGCGTCTTTGAGGGTTCTTGCTAACAACTTGCACTTGAGAGAATCGACGGCGCCAATGATGGCCACTTGAGTGTTGAAAGTCGTCACATGTCCCACTGGGTCACTCTTTCCGTCGAAGGACGAAGGAGATGATGGCTTGAAGTTTTCTGGAACTGGCGCGTTCCGAACTTTGGCGGAAAGTGGCTGAGGATCTGGATCCACTTTCGTCTTGTTGGGATTCGTTTCCTTCAGCGTGCTGCTGCTGCTGTATTGTCTCCATTGTTGATTGCAAGGCTTCGTTATGGTCGCGAAGCTGCTGGATCTGTTGTTGTAAGGCTTCCAAGGCCGCTGGGTCCGCCATCGGTGGTGGCGACGACAGTTGTTTGAGTTGGTATGTGAGGATTGAGATCGGTGGTTGGAGATTAGCGATTGGGTTCACGAATCTCAGGGTTTGGATCGGTTTTTCAAACGAAGAACGGGTTGAACGCTCGATTAGGGTTTACCAGGAAAATGATGGATTTAGGGTTGAACCGCGGCGGATTCAAAGGTTTCAGGGTTGCTCCTGAAAGACACGGTGGATTCACGGCGCTCTGGTGATGTTCGGAGGCCATGGATCGAATGCTTTCCTTTCAGGGATGGTGGCTAGGTCAGTTTTACCGTAGCCCCACGGTGGGCGCCAACTGTACTAGCTGTGAGTACAATATAGGAAAACTAGGGTTTTCTGAGTCTGTTTAGGTCATGCCTTGGGTATGATCCCAATGTTACTATTTGTAGCCTCGGTTTGGGCCTATCCGATCATGGTTTTGGGCCCAAATCGTATAGGGCCAAAACTATGACTAAGGCGCCCTCATAGGCTGCTGAGGGTGCCCCCAGAGGATCTCTTTTTAGGAAAGTTCCCTAAGGTTATATATGGCTGTCAGGTGGGCCTTGTGCCCTTCTGGAGGGAACCCAGCCTGACTCGAAGGGTTCAAACCCTTGTCTATAGGGCCTAAATGCCTAAATGGTAAGATCTACCGTCCATGTGTATACTACCAAACAACTTTGCTAATCTCCATGTGGTCTCTTATAATGAGACTCAAATTAAGGATCAGTAAAATAAAATTAATCTAATCCACTAATCACTGCAAGCCAAAGCAAACACTGCAGTCTTTTACCTTTTTTTTTTATACTCCCTCCGTCCCTTTTGATAGGAGTAGTTTACAAAAAAAAATTGTCCCTAAATATAAGATCATATACACATTCCTAGATGTATTGATTACTCTTTTTTCCAAATATACCTCTTACTAATACTACTAATTTATCTTGGTATATGAAAAATTAACATTAAATATATATTTAATTAAGGGTAATATAGTAATAGTCACACACATTTGTGACAACTTTATTACTCCAACAACTTTTCTTAATACACGTGATTTTTGTAAACTACTCCTATAAAAAAAAATCAGTATTCTTTTAGACGTGTTCGAATGTCATTCCCTCAATCGCTGGCTCTGATCCCTAGAATCATATCGTTTATATGATTCACAAACACCAGATGAATTCCCCCTGACCACTATTGATAGCATTTGTTTTGCCTTTTCTTGCTACATTCTCAATCAAATGAACTATATTTGTAGTTTTGCTATGTCTAGTAGTCCTATAAAGTATATTAATATATTATTTAATTATGATATGATGATAGTACCTCCATAAGATAAGATAACGACGGCTTAAATTTAGTAAGCTAGCTAGTGTTAAAATGTGTCAATTATTGAGCTTCAAAGCTAGAAGAAGTGCAAAAATTAGAGCCATTCAACTAGCATAGGATTCTAAACTTCATCACATGGTTTGTCTCTTCACCACATGACTCTATGAGCAACTACGTCACAAAAGAATTTAGAGGGAACCTTCCCACTCTAAGCATGCGTATTAAGCAAGTGGAGGGGTCATTTACAAATGAGCAACGATTTGTATTAATCATTTTACGATAATTCTTGAAATAACTTTCTTTTACTTTTTTTTATTTGGTCAAAAACAGTATCGAGAGAAAAAAAGAAGAAAATAATAAGAAAGTGTTCAAAAGTTGTAGCAAAATTATTGTACAAATATCATTTCTTTTTTAGGTATAGACATATTTATTCATGTTCTTTTTTAATAATTAATATCTGAAGTATGAAAATTCCTTTTTCTATTTTTTTTATAAAAAAAACTATTCTCACTTTCCTTTAAATTTGTTTAGTCTTCTCTATTAGTGAAAATAACTTGCATACAACAATTATGAAAAGCTGAACAATTAAGCGAATTAGAATTTCCTAAAAACTTACATATATTTTTTGTTTGTGTATGTTATATTAGTAAGAAAAAAATTGTCAAGACTAGATAGGTTGTTGGTGGTGCACTAAATGCTGATGAAAAAGGCTATTTAATTTAGATGTGGGGTACCATGTAGGAAGACCCTGAACTCTAAACAAATTGACAATAGACTTTGAATTGAGCTAATTGGGTCTGTGGAAACATGACCAATTGGTCTTTGGTCTCAACCAATCAAAGATAAGAAGCATATCCATGCAAGCATCTACCTACCCCATTTGCAAACAAAATAATTTCTCCCCTACTTTTTCATTTTTGAAATTCATCCACATTTATTTTTGCTTAGTTGCTTTGATTTATTTTTTTATTTGAAATTGATTGAAATAATTTTTCACAAAATTTTACATACTTTTCGATCAAACTTTAAATTATTAGAACCTCTTCCTATCGAAAAGAAGAATAGTAAGACCAAAAAAATTGCTTTTATATTTTTGCCTAGGATTTCAGATTCCTGCTCCTATGTTCACGGATAGTGACACACATGCATAGATTATAGACACAGCAAGCTACTATAGGACTATTTCATTTTCGTACATTTGAATAAATCAACAATAAGGAGTACAAGACTCAATCACCATATCAAATGAAGCAGATCATAAACATGCACCAGACAAGTTCAATTATTTGACATCATGCTTCTTCAGCAGAAAGAATTTCTTCATGTTTAGAGTCACAAAATCAACAGAAATACAACCCAAAACTAAAAGAAGATCAAACATGCATGGTAAAGATGTCATGTTTATTACTTTATACAAAAATAACATAATATCTTAACTACCCGATTAAGCTCTAGCTAGATTAACAAAGGAAACAACTAAAACATGGAAATCACTAAAAAAAGAAGAAAAAGTTACATAACATAACCAAATATTCTAGCTAGCTAGCACTATTTTTTTGGACGAGTTGTGTCTGAATCTTAGTGGATCGTGACAACAAGACCACTCTACACTTGCAATACTTAGTGACTAGCTAATAAAAGAAAAATTTAACTAACTAAAGGTGACATACATAGTTATATTTTTCCCATCTCTATGATCAATTAGCTATATAGCCCTTTCAACATGGCGTATGAACACAGTTTCTAACTCAGGTGGATTGAAAAACTCTCTTGCTTTACCGCGATAATTCCATTTCAAAGAAGCTTTTCGTTTCCTAGGAGCCGGTGGACATATCAAAGTTGTTGGAATCCTTGATCCTTCCCCTCTTGGTGTCGTTGAACACTCTTCTTCCATGTCACTTTCCTCTTGTTTACTTTTCTCCAAAGGGATTGTATGTATTGGCTTCAAATTCAATGGTGTTCTTAAATTGATCACCCATTTTCTATTTTTCTCTGAATTTTCTAACCCTCCTTCCACTTGTGAATTGTCAGATAATAACCCCATATTTAACCACCAAAAAAAGTGTTGTTTATGAGGGAATAAAGATTACGGTTTTGCTTTTTTCTTGAGGAATCAAATAAAACTAGTGGGAAAGTGAAAAGTAGTGAGGAGAAGAAAGAATAAAGAGAGGAATTGGAAAAGATTTTTGCACTTAGAAAGAATTTAAGGAAAAAAGAAGTTTGGTTTAGGTTAAGTGGAAAGAGCTTGTTTGAGAAGATTGTAGAAAAGTGAGGGGACAGAAGGAAAGTAGGTTGAAAGAGTTTGAGGACTTTTAAATATATAGGGAATTTGGTGAGCGTGTAAAAATGATTGTAGTGTTTTTTTAGATATAGAAATAGAAATTACTTTCAGGAGTAAAGGCACATGCAGTTGCTACAATTGTAATGAAGAAGTGTGATGATAACAAAATGATATACTTATGACATTACCTTTTATATCCACCGTATAAAAAAAATGCTCATGCTGAAATTTAATACTTCAAAGCTTGTGTTGTATAAATTAGTATAAATCAAACCAAAATATAAGAGATTCATGACTTGCTTGCTCCATAAGAAACTTAGGGTTTGTTTACTTTCTAGAAAGATGTTCTATTTTTAGTTTTTAAAATTTGTATTCATTTTAAATTGTTAACAAAGAGATAGAAGACTCAATTGGCAAACACTTGTGATAGAGAGAATATGAAAAGCAAGCTAGTGTTTTGACATTTTAATTTTTTTTTTTTTGAAAATGTTATATCTCTGTCCAAAAACTGTAAAAGAAAATGGTGAGATAAATATTAGATCTATAATATTTTATGTTTATTAGTTGAATTGAAAATAAAAATAGAAAATGTTAAAAGTATGTGTCGTAACTATTGAATGGTCATGTAGAGACATTCTTTTATGGACACAAACACAAATGATTAGTGTTTGGTCACACATAAAAAACTTTTTTTTTTTAAAATATTAAATCATTGTATTATCAATTTCTTTTTTATTATTAAAAAAATCTTTTAATGTGCGCCTAAACATTATTCATTTATGCCTGTGAGTATAAAATAATTCCTCTGGTCATGTAATAAGAAAAAAAACAATTGGAGAGAGAGAAACCTGAAGAAGGTTAGGTTGTGACGTAAGGGTGGTGGAGAGTATTGAATAAGAATGGTGAGAGACAAAAGAAGCAGCAGATGAATGAAGAAAGAGTGAAATGTTGGTGCTGTGACAGTAGCTGACCATACTACAGGACATAAGACCACCAAATCTAGACTACATGTCTCATTTGAAATATTGTGTCCCGTAACTATGTTTCATAGGGTAAAAAATCCTGAGACATTAATTTCATATCTTCAGGTACAAAAATTTGAAACTACATTTAGTGTGTGTGAGTTCTAATATTAGACTATTTAGAAAAACAAAGAAAAACTATACTTAACATTTTCCACTAAATTTTATCTAAATATTTGGGTGCACCACTACACCATTTTAAAAACAATTCCATGGTAAAAATATACCCCTGAAACAAGACTATTCTACCTGAGGCTTTCCCATTTTTTTTTCTTTTGCAAAAGGATAAACAAACTAATAAATTTTATGTACATACTAAAAAAAACAGACAGGATAAGAATATATATATATATATACATTACCTCAAAAAAGAATATATATGCACATGGTGTATAAACAAACATCAACATCTGTAGGGTTTCAAACAAAGTAACTTTTTTTGTACATACTTTAAAATGTTCTATATTCCATATTCCATTTTAATAACTTTGCATATTGGGTTCTCGTAGCTTTACAACTTGGAAAAAGAAGGTCTTTTATCCCGAACTTTATCTGGTTTTAAATTTGAATAATAAATAACCTCACAAATTTGAAATAAGAAAAATGAAAGGATCATAGAAATTTCAAAAGAAACAAAAAGCAAATTACAATGTACCTTTGCAACTTCTGGAAGCAATTATGGGTCATTTGTTTATTGCTTGAAATTATCAGTGGCCAATATAGTGCAGGGAAGGAAAAGGACAAAGCTTACCTACATTACTATATTTGTTGTTCTCTTCTTAAAAATATAATATGTGATCACATAAAGCTTTGAAGAAATTATGAGTTTTAAATTAATTTGTATTATGTGTTTCACTAGCCATATTTTTTTTAAACATTGGTTACAACATCTATGACACTAGCTAAATTTTGTATATAGAAAAGAAAAGGATGAAAACAATTACAAATGGTTAAACAAATTATGATTATTTAGTTCTCAATGATATCACTATTCTCTTTTTAGCTTCATATTTCATCCAGTTCAAATTTTAATTGGTTAGAAACTCAAAGAAAATGTATGTGAAAACAGGAAAGATTTTGACATTAGAAAAGTTGTTGGACACCATATTTTATACTGTCTTCAAATTAGACTAACACTTATTTTGGGCGTATTTTTGTGTAGTGTCCATATACCATGTTCGTTTTCTGATGTCAAAATATCAGTGCTCATGTGAAAAATAGTCCTAAAAAGATATTCTATTTCAAAAGAAACTTCATCATCTCCCAAATAATAAGGTTGAAGCTATTCTTAGGACTTGTAAAACACAGGACATAGAGATAAATTTATTTGTTGACAGGAAAAGGAGATGATTATTATATTCAAGATGATTGTTTGCCATCATGGCACAACATATAATAATACAGGCGCAATAGAGATTAAATATACATAGAAGATTGTCAGTGATATATAGAAGGAAAAAAAAAACTAAGGTTTAAGGAGGGTATGTTTTTCGATGGGAACGATTGAACTTTTAGGACGATTTTATTACAACCTTGAATAACCTCTATGGTCATCATATTGTTCCATGAAATCATCATTGAACTTCTTGAAACTGTCCATAATAGCAGGCATTTCTTCCTCAGCTGGTAATATAGTTGTCCTCAAATGGAACACCCTATACAAAGTTTGGCACAAAGAAGCATAAGAAACTCGAAAAAGAAAACCAATAGAACTTATGGTCTGATTGGTCTGAGAAGACGTTTTCTATTTACATTTCATATATTTGCTCTTAATTGCAAAAATTATACATTGTTTTCAGTACAAATCTTTTAAAAAAGAGAACAAAGTGAATACAATGAGTAGTTTTACAACAAAAAATATAGGAAAAGCAGAAAACTTTCTGTACAAATCTTTTAAAACAGAGAACAAAGTGAAAGCAATGAGCAGTTTTACAATTAAAAACAGAAATCGATTTCCGAAAGGTACTTGTGAGATATATTAAGGCTCCATTTGAGCTGACACATTTTTTTGCTTATCTTCTCCTTAAAAGAAGTTATAGGCCAAACAGTATTTTTTAAAAGATCTTAGTTAAAATATGAACTTGTCTTGTATGTATATTTTGGTTGGTTTGAGAAGACGTTTTCGGTTTACATTTCTTGCTATTTTTACTTTTAATTTGCAAAATTGTTCAGTGTTTTCAGTACAAGTCTTTTAAAACAGAAACAAGGCAGCAGTTTTACAACTAATAGGAAAAATAGGAAATAAAAGAAGAAATAGTTTTCCGAAAGGTTTAGTTGTGAAGTATTAGGTCATATTTGGATAAACAACTTGATTAAGCGCTTATAGCATAACCACTTATGATATAAATGCTAATGTATAAGGCTATTTCTATAACAAAAGATAAAATAATGTCGATTTATTTTTATATAAGCTATAAGTTGTTTTCATATACTATCCTGGAGAGCTTATGGAAATCAGCTGAAAGCAGCTTATGGAGATGTCATAAGCTGTTTTCATAAGCTTTTCCAAACAATCTCACAAGTGCTTATGCCAGTAGATAAGCTCAAATAAGTCAATCCAAACAGACACTTAGAATGGTGGAAAAATAATTCTGATTTAGCCTAAAAATGGCATAGAAAAAAGGATAAAAGAAGAAAACAAAGGGATGAGTGTGTATGTACCCTTCTTTCTGTCCAAATCCTGAACCAGGAACAGTGGATATGCCAGTGGCTTCCAAAAGCTTGAGACAGTAGAAAACATCTGCAGCTTTTCCAGCCTGTTTAGCAGTCTCTAAAGCTTTTGGTGGCAATTTTATTTGAGGGAATGAATACATGGCACCTGAACAAAACTCAATGGATCAATAATGGTTTACCAGGCCAAAACAATCCAATAATGTTGTTGTAACATGAGAATACATGGAATGTGTTTCGAACAACGTCATTTATTTATACCTTCTGTGAAATTACAAACAACATTCCTGCAGCTGTTGAATCCATCAGTCATGATCCTTGCTCTTCTTCTTAGTGATTCAAGTATTCCTTTGCTGCATATTATTATAGAGAATTGTCAATTTACTACTACCTAAAGAGCCGTCTTTTTACGACTTCAGATCAGACATTTGGAAAGGTGTATGAGAGAAATGTTGATTTCTAACTGTGTAGCACCGACACTTCAAATCAGATGTGTGTCTGGTGTCTGACGTGTCAATGTCCGACACTGACACAATACTCACACAAGTGGTTACATTCAATAACTTTTATTTTCTTAAATAATTACAAGTTAAACATGTGTCAGTGTCGGTATTGTGTTCGGTGTATGTGTCAGTGTTTCATGGATTTCTAATGTTTGAATACAACCCTACAGAAAATGGAAGTTAACCGAACGAAAATTATGATTTTGACATTTAGCAAATTAGTCTTTAGGATGATTACCTCTCCCTAGCAAATTGGTCATAAGAAATATCTCCAGGTTTGGGTGGATTGATCATTAGTCCCATCTGTAGAACACAGGTAAAAACGGGAAAGGGTGAGGAAAAGGAGAGAGGGAAAAGAGAACAAGTCACAATAAACTATCTAACAGAAAAACATTCAGTGTTAACTCACAAATATTTGTGCTGGAACATTTGGACTAAGTGATATTGATGCAACCTTATAGATCTCATCAACTGTCTGCAAAAGAAAATGAGGATAAAAGAAAAACATCAGCAGGGTAGCTACAGCAAAAATTGAAGGTCAGGTAATGTGCTTATACACTTGCATGCTAAGTCAGATGGTCCTATATATCTAGAAATAGGCAATGAGTGCAAAAAGCTATTTTACCATAGCAAAATTATTCAGTTCGTTAAATTACAATGCAGTGCCATGTACTGTTTCCTGAGGTCTCAGCTCAGTGGAAAATGGTCATTGGTGTCACTTTAATTAATAATAATTTCTCCGTTTCCCAATTTTAAAAAAATGGGGGCATTACATGAAATTGTGTCTTCCTATTGATTACACCTCATATTATTTCCTTTATGTTCAACAGTTTATCTACCACTTCATGCGGTGACTTGAGCTTCTCAATGATATAAGAAAAACTCAACAGGAATCAGCCACAATAAAGCTTGTTAACATAAAACCATTCACATGCTTTCAACATTTCACGCAACACCTTAAACTCGTGAGATGGTATGACCATATAGTCTAGAGTTTGATCCTTGCTTGCTCTCATTTTTCTAAAATTAAATTAAATTTTAGTAGAAGGTACTGTGGATTTGTGCATTCTCCATGGTTCAAGCTCCGTAGGGATTTTGCATGAGAGTGTGTGTTAAATATAAAATCGTTCATGCGCTTTCACACCACAGCTTATGCTTTATGAATAGTGAGTTCATGAAAAAATTATACTTTCCAAATGTTACAAGAAATATCAGCTTGATACTCAGAGCAAGAAAATTTAGTAACACAAATTATGAAGAGACAAACCTCTGGAGGAATGTTGGTCATTTCAAAATATCCACCACGTTGTCCACATTCACCAAAATACCCTTTCGACACCGAGTGAAAAGAAACAAGCTGGACTTCCTTGCTTAAAGGTGGCCCCATATCCATCAAAACCTTTTTGTGCAAAGAAAATTACAGTATTATCTCAAGTTAATAACTGAGTTAAAACGTCAGAAAAGAATCTCATGAAGCAAAACATGCCTTTTTGGCACTAACGAAGGGTCGCTCATCCTGGTATATATTTGTCTGGTAAACCTCATCTCCAAGCAAGACTAAATTTTCTTCATAACAAAATTGCAAAACCTCTCTTAAATTCTCTTCACTAAGGCATTGACCAGTAGGATTTCCAGGATTTATGATCACCATTGCTTTAACCTGATAAAATTTCAATTTATAAAAAATAATGTCACTATCTTCAAAGACATTAGTTTTTTGTAAGTTCTAAGTAGAAATAGAGTGGAATATAATATTTGTAAAGAAAAAACACATACATGTAATCCTTTATAGCGAGCCTCTCTAACTGATTTTCGAAGTTCATTAGTATCAAGACCCCAATTTGCTGTCTCTTCAAGGTAGTATGGAACAAGAGTACCACCAAGAAGAGCAATTGTTGCAGAGTAGAGTGGGTATTGTGGGACTGGAACCATAATCTTGCAATAAAAAGTGTTGGAAAATTATTTGAAAGAGCAATGTGATGTGACTACAGAAAATTAAGTACTGGAAGAAACAGACTATATTACCCCATCTCCTTCACCTCTGATGATAGTATTTAATATCTGCATCACAGCCTTGCTCGCACCATCAGTAAGATAGATGAACTCTGGATCACTACAAATAGAGGAAGAAGTAATTAATCACCTTTCCTAACAAATTGGAAACTAAACTTATGACCGTTTATAAGATGTTTTTGCAAGGCAGAGTAAAAAAAATTGTGAGTATTGGAGCATAAATAAATACCTTGGATAACCATCACGCCTCTGTATAAACTCTGCCACTTCCTTCCTCACTGCTGGAGTGCCTCGAGAATCACTATAAGCACCTACAATATATCATTAGTTGCTGCACATTAATAGAGATTCTCATATCAATAGTAAGATGTAAAATTCAGATGGTAATGACAAGAAATATTTGCAAGCTAGAACAATGTTGCCAGGAACTAAAAACTATCCAAGTTCTTTGTGTAAAGTAATTAATATGGTTTTCAGACTTAGACGCAAAAGAAATCCTAGATCTGAAAGGTCCTTGAGAGGCAATGGAAGAGGTTTTCGTCTGCTTGTGCTGTTGCTGTATCTGAAATTAAGTCTTCAATTCCATGTATATTTCTATGTGATAGATTGCAAGTGGACTACAACTAATTATACATGAAAACATGCTCAACTAAACTGTTACATATAAAAATCATTCATGATTCTATTACTAATTGAACCAGCTTTTGGAATAGTTGGATTATAACATAAAACCAAAAGGTCAACCTTTTCACCACCATTCTAATAAAAAATGTGACTTTGAACACAATGTGGAATTGACCTGTGTATTTTCTCATGCTCCAAAGCCAAAGGTCCCTTATGAACCACTCATGATCCTTCAGCTAACAACTTAGGAACCGTTTATTCTAACAGCATGTTCAATTTTTACTTTGTATGTGTTTGCCTAGTAAGACATTTGGTTATGGATGTTCCTTTTTAATTGTAATAGAGAAAAAATGTAAGGCGACTAGAGAGCATGCATTCTTGAAAACATTGCAAACAATGTTACGACATTTTTCATAGTTTTCACAAAATATTCAATCTATTTTCAAAATGTATGGTCAAAAACTTTCATAATGTCTTCTCTGATGTTTATTTTATCAGTGAAAATGGAAGCATAAATTGAGAAGAAAACAAGTCCTTAAGATTTTGGTATAGTTGGTTCTCGTGACATAAACTATTCCCAAATATCTTTTGTTAGTGTATGGTACAACCATCTTCATGAAGCAAGTTTTTTTGGGTTAACTTAAAATCGATTAAAAATCCTTAGGAAAGAAAAACAAAGGATAATTGAATGGGAAACTCCGCAGATATAAAAGGTACCTCAAAATGTATGGTCATAGTCTGCATTTGCATCGATAATCTAAAATTCATACTAAAAGTAATAAAACATTGACTGGTGTACTCAATTAATGAAAATTGTCCAAATTTTTCAGAAACTTTTTTAGTAAGAGAATATACACAGAACTTGTGTTCAATACACAGAATTTCTAACTTTACCACATTACATAACAATGAATTGACATATGATATGAATACCTAAACCACCCGATGTGAATGAGAGATACTGCTTAGCTCTTGCAATTGCATCAGCGGGGAATAGCAGTCCAACGTTAGGATCATCAAGTAGGAATGGAGCCTGGCACAAAGCAACAACCTGTCCAGGAAAAAATTCTATAGGTTAGCTTTAGGAACCACATTAGAATAATCAACAAATAAAATACTTTAAAGTCTAACAATTTAATTAACTGTGGAGTATGTTTAGCAGATCATATTACAAAAATTACAAGGGGCAATTAGTAAAAGTAGAAATATGGTAGTTGTGCTGAACCTGGCGAGGGAAGGTCAATGGTTTCTGTCCCAAAGCATGTGGGTTTCCAACATTAGTGAATATAATCTGCCAATATTTAAAAACAAGTTATTTTAATAGAAAATGAACATGAATATAAGTATAACTCTTTTGAGCAACTTAACTATGAGAAGAGGTAAACTAATAGCATACACAATAAGACTATAGTTACATAAACATATATTCAGCCTTTTAAGCAATCAAATCTTGGGATATACAAGTCGACAAGAATATAAATATAAACTCGTTAAATTTCAAGCAGCTGGAGAGTATGGCAAAAACTGATATGTGCACTGATGAAGATTTTTCAACGTAAAAATTAGCTATACAACTTTCCCAAAGTGTAACATACTACCATTACCATGATGGCAATGCTAAGTCTATAACTTGTTCAACAGGGTCACACTTGTGGATCACGCCAAAAATGCATGAGAATCTATGAATAGTTGGCAATAACAGTCTTCAAGTTACATTGTATATAGAAAATATAATACACATTCAATGAAAGAATTTCAATCATCAGGTCAGATTAATCCTTCAACCAACCTATAAGTGCAAGTCAAGCAGATATAACTTTCTCTATATAATCCAGAAAAGAAATTTGACTATACCTTTTTTCCCTCCTTCTGAAGCTCGGTAGCTCGAAGGTATAATTCACCTCTGACAGCATACTGAGCCTTCTTCACGTTTTCATTTATCAACTCATAATCTAAGGGCTTTGGTGGCATCGTGAAGCAAAAGATTTCTTGCAGATGTCACTAAAAGAAAACAAAACAAATTACTAACAAAATTACTAACAAATTAAATGCCAACCAAAATAATTCAAAGAGGAAAAAGACTAAATGAAAACCGTCTAGTAAGATCTAACACTGTAATAAAGCATCATAAAACTACCTTACACTACTACATGTTAAATATTTTAAATTAACTTAGGGATACCACTGCAATCTTACTGATTTTTCAATAACAGAATTCAAGCAAACTATTGAAGTTAAGACTGACACATGCTTTAAATTGTGCATGTTGCGGAGACCTCTAAAACCATTATATTGCAGCAGCGGACCGCAATTTAAAACTATGGACTAACATGCTAGACGCATAGGATCCATAGTCCCACAATAATACACAACTGGGTCTTCTTCGACCATTATGTCTCTCCAGCAAAATCGCAACTGTTAGATTAATCCAACGGCTAAGATTTGGCAAGAGAGGATGGAGAGCTAACATAGCATATTCCACATACCATGGACTCTTAGTACTTAAAACCAACATAGCATATTCCACATGATGGTACAAATGCATCATCAACAAATTTGCATGAAAATAGAGATAACAAAAATAAACTTTTTTGACAAAGATAACAGAATTAAAGACGACCAGTATAAATGCAAAAGCATGTCACCACACGAATATGTGCTCCCCCAACTCAAAACCTATGCACCGCCACACTTTAGATTGAAGATTTGTTTGTTGTTCAACAGTTATCAGACACCAACGTGACACTAATACACGTGATTATATTCAATTATTTCCATTTTCTCAACATACTACAGTCGACGTGTCGATGTCGTGTCTATGTATGTTTTTCGTAGCTCAATACTAATGAAAATGACAACACAAAGTATAGAAAAATTGAACGATTGCAAAGAAACCGAAAAGGCCAGTGAACAAACGATACACAATACACCATAAAACGGAGAAAACCACAATCAAATCATGACATAGATTCCAAAATCATGAAGAAAACACATCATAGAAAACCAAAATTTAATTTGAAAAACAAAAAAATGGGAAACAAATCCTCAAAATAACACAAACCCAATTGAAACAAAAGTCAAAAGATTCAATTTTTAGCTTTAAATTTCAAGTGGGTCATTTCATCATGTTATATGGATCAATCAAAGTTAAGAAACATTACCTGCAGAATATTTCAGTGTGTTGTTATTACAACCTTAGATTGATAGAAGAAGCACCGAGTGAGAAACAACAAGTGTAGTTTCACAATGTTATGTTATACAAGTGTGACAACATAAGTGTGAGTGTTATTTTTGTCTGTAGCAAAAAGTTTATTTTATTTATGTGGCAGTGGCAGTTGATGAATACAATAGCAGAATCATAGCCACTGAAAAAAAGGGTTCAAAAGGATTATTGAATTTTTGCAAGGGATAATGCTTGTGATTGATTTTGTGGCCTAGCTTTAGGCTTGAAGGGTATTGTCAGTAGATAACAAGGCATTGGCCTTGAGTCTTTCTTTGATTGTGTTTTGACAAATTGGAGATGTGTCATTTTCTTTTGGTGGAGTGGTTCATGTTTGTTTGTTTGGTTGTATGTTTTAGATATGGTATTTGGAGAATTTTATTTCAGTCTTCTCTTCTTTGTTCTTGCCTTATTTTTGTAAAAAGTGGAACTTTATATGTCACATTCTTTCCTTATAAAATTAATTTAATAATAATTAACAATTGGATTCAAATGATTAATAAGTTATATTAAAAGATTAATCGTTTAAGAAAAACTAGAGTTCGATTCCTAAATTTCTTATATTAGGAACAAATGTAGATAAATCATAAGTGCCGTTGAACTTTTCTAATTTTAGAAACTCCAATTGTATCTTTGAAACACCCTTGGTGCCACTCCATTAGAATAAAGATGTTGAGGGAGTGAGAGAAGGCCACCAAGGAGACTCTTGGATTAAAAAGCGAGATTGAAGTATCCCCGGTATTCATGAATGAATATGCATATATATTATTAATTAGTTTACTAGAAATTGTTGTGATGTCTTATATAATTATAATTTTTACAAAATATTAGTCCTCGAATATTATTTTTTTATGTTTTGGAACGACATTTTATTTAAATAAGTATTATGGACGAGTTTGTATCATTAAATGCTTATTAAAGTTTCTGAAAAAAAAAATGTTAGTAAAAACAATCTTCTAGAATATACAAATAAATGGTTTGGGCTTTTTATTATACATGCAAAACGCCCGTTTTATGAGTTTATGATATTTGCACCCTTCATTGACATCATTTTCTCTCCCAATGAAACTCAATTCATTCATATTCCAAAAAAGAAAGAAAAAGAAAATCACTCTATTATTTCGCATCCTCTCATAAAACCAGCACCATAATCGAATTCCTCACCTTCTAGGCTACAGTAACCACCCCTTATTTCACAAGGGTGGTGTCAACAAAAGATGGCCAAGAGTTATGCACACCCACGTTAAAAAATTTCAGTTGAGTATAGTATGAGTAACTATTTTAGGATTAAATCAAATATGGTTTTAGTTCTTATATAATTGTGATATTTTTTAATTTATGACGTTTTTTTTAGGAAAAGAATACATAAAACATATGAATCGTATGTTTTAAATGTTTAAAACTTTGGGTGGAAATCTGATCTCATGATCTTTTGGTGGTCACAATCATGAATTCATTGATGCTCTAAGTGTTCTCTGAGCTCCCTCAACAAGTGATTCAAAGTTGTGATTTGGTTGAATGGAGGAGCAAAAGTGGATACAAGTGTAGTAGATTAGTTTGTTGAAGGTCTTTCTTACAACAAGTCATACATTGTATTTTGTTGGTTTACAACAATATTGTAAGTATAGTAATGTAGGAGACTCGTAGTATTTCATAGAAGATATTATTGAAAATTAGAGTGTGAGTGGTCGAAAATAAACTAAATAAATGAAATTAGAAAAGATTATCTATATATTAAATGTCTTAAGATTTAGATGATGTGTTATTGTGGTTTTCTTATTTGATCTTGATCATTAATATGTTGCATTAGAATTGTGATTTGCAACAATGATCATTAGCATGTTGATGATTCTTTAAACCTTCACATGTTCCCAAACTCTGAACTAGTGATATTAGAGTTTTGGTTTATCTACTGGGGCAAGAGTGAATGAGAGGATATTGTACAACGAAATTAAAAAAAATAATTTGAACCACAGTGTGCTAATCAACTCATAGCTTAATTAGATTTTGGACTTCAATACTTCTTTCTTATTTTGGTGCTAATTAATGACAGTTAACCCCTAATTAAGTAGTTGACATGTCATCTAGATGACTTAAGATTAAGGTTAAATATTACTCCCTTTAGTCCTATATATAAGAAAAAAAATTTAAAAAAATGTGGTCCGATTTATAAGAAAATATCACAACTTTTAAGTTGTAGTTATTGTTTAAAAGACTTTTCTACCCTTTATTTAATGTTTGTCTTTTTAATATTAGTGAGTATATTTAATGTTTCACAATTTTTTACGAGGTATATTTATAAACATATTCAAAAAGTACACTAATTAATGATTACATTGGTTTTGATGTTTTTTAGTTTTTCTTATAATAAGGACCGGAAGGTGTATATGATCATGATTGTTTAAATGTGAACACTTAGCACTGAATATGAAGTATATCAGACTGTAGTTACTAATTTAACATTGGGATTGTTAAGGTTGACAATTTAACATTAATCTTGAGGGGCTCAGGCTGCGGTGAGAGACCAAAACATGTCTCTCACCGTGCAAATTGATTTTTCACCGTTAGATATATTAATAAATTATTGTGCGGTCAGATGGTGAAAAAATCAAATGGTGGAAAATCAATTTGGTGATTTTATTAATATATCTAACGGTGAAAAATCAATTTGCACGGTGAGAGACATGTTTTGGTCTCTCACCGTAGCCTTCACCATCTTGAGGAACCTTAAAAAGTAAATTAACATCAATCTTGAGGATGATTTGCATATGGTTGTTTATATTTATATAACTTGAACCATGCTAAGAATTGCTTCTGGTTGATCGATATTGTGATATTTATGATTGATATTGTGTTACCTAGTTCTACGTTAATAATTTCTAGGCAAATTACACCATGGGTCCTTTAAGTTATTTAATTATAACAAATTGGTCCTTTAAGTTTTTTTCGTATCACTTAGATCCTTTATGTTAATTAATTGTAACAAGTTGGTCCTTTAAGTTTTTTCAATATCAATTAGGTCCTTTAAGTTATTTAACCGTAACAATTTGGGGTATTTTAGATCTTAAAAATGTAAGTTATTCGGAGTCTAAAAGTTACAATTAAATAACTTAAAGGACCTAAGCGTTACGAAAAATATTTAAAGGACCAACTTGTTACAATTAAATAACTTAAAGGACGTAAGTGGTACAAATAAAATTTAAAGGACCAATGTGTTACAATTAAATAACTTAAAGGACTTATGATTATGATGTAATTTAGCCTAATTTCTATCGTGACTTTATTCTCTTTGAAATGAGAGTGTCTAAATCTTGTTGGTGAATGAAAATCATCAAGATGAAGAATCTCAATATCATGTTTAACACAAAATATGTTACATTTGTAAAAAACTTATCCAAACCATCTTCTCTCAATTTTTAAATAAGAGTTTTTGTTGTACGAACAAAAAAACACAATATTAACTACGTCTTGATATTGGAGTTGTAAGTCTTGACAACATATATGTTATCATCATAATTTCTTTATCAAATGCAAGATCAATATAAAATCACATGATCAATAAGAGTAATTGTAAGCACTATCAACATCCCTACCTATATCATAATTTGTTCATTCCTTTACGATTTTTTTAAATGGTCATGCTAACTTGTGTCTTTAGGACATATGTTAAAAACTTTTTCTTAAATTTTGTGTATTCAATTAATCAAAAGTAAAAAAAATTAAATTTAAATGCATTAATTACAACAAAATATTTCTAATTTTGACTCATTAACTTGTTTCTTAAAAGCACAAATTAGCATTTCCTTTTTTTAAAAATATAACAAGTACTGAAATATGATCCTCAATGAGTATCCCAACTCATCTCAAAGTAACAATCTGATTTGCACCTTTACTGGTCACAATCTCACCAATCTCCAACAAATATCAAATTTCTACTAATCAAACAATTTCTAACTCATCATGATGTTTAGGAAAAGAACAATCAACATTGACAACAAAAATAAACTTCTTGTTATGAAATTAATCTAAAGTGTTGCCACATATTGTGAAGCATAGAAGAATAGAGAGAAATGGATAAAGAGAGAATATGAAAGTATATTGCATTACTTCATAAGTGTATCATTACACTAAAATATGAGTCCAATTTATAGGACACAAAATGAGCAAATGAATGATCAAAAGTAATTAAGGACCACTATCCATCCATTCACTAATAGGAGTTATAGGAAGATGGAAGACTAAGGATGGACATCCACTAAATTATTATTATTCATAACACTCCCCCTTGGATGTCCATCAGGATATGCCTCATTAAAACCTTACTAGAGAAAAACCCAGTGGGAAAAAAAATTCTAGTGAAGGAAAAAGAGTACAATATCCCTTTTATGTGTGATAATTTGCCTCGTTAAAAACCTTACCTGGAAAACCCAATGGGATAAAACCATGGTTAAGGGAAAAAGAGTGCATAACATATTTATGTCTCCCCCTCATAAAGACAATCATATATGAGAGGAAGAAAATCAAATAATATTTGTTCTAGTCACTCGCAAGTTTTACTTGCAGCGACTTTGTTGAAAGACCTGGTTTATCTTCATAGCCTTCTTCATATTAGCGGTGCTTGAGAAGTTTCTTCATATTGAGTTGTTGCAAGAGCACCTTTAAGAAATCCACAAGTTTCTTGTATTTGTAAAGTCATCATCCTGAATAAAAGATCATTCTCCACTTTCTTGATTATGTTGTTTCTCTAAGATACAAAATGTATGCTTGACTTTGTTTCGATATTTGTACTTACTAATATTGACAAAAACAAAATATCACAACACATATAATTAACAAAATATGGTTTAGTTAAAATTAACAAAAATATGTTAATTTCCTTGTTTGAACTAAAACATGGTACTTCAGGACCAATTCAAGTTCACCATTTTCTTGAGGACATGATATATACTAACATCAAGTGATATCACAATCATTCTAGTACACAATCAACTAGATTTGTCCATATCAAATTATTTTAATATATCTTATATATAATATTTATACCATATCAAATCTTTCTACAACCAATCGATTTTAGAATCTCTTCAGGAGTTCTAATAATATTTATACCATTATCATAAATTCAATTATAACAATTTCATTTCCAAATCCTTAAAATGGACAAATGATGTCATCTTTTCAATAGTTTTGATACAATATGTCTTATGCAAATGAAATCTTTAAGGGAGTTTCATATAATCATCACTATCAAGTGATCCATGCAAATAAATCGTAACACAACTTTCATATAATTTGAGCCTTTCATGTGCTACTGAACTTAATCAAGTATGAAAAAAGATCTTGAATTCACTTCAGATGAATATGTCTCTTAAAAAATATATATGTCTCTAAAAATAAACGGTAGACATTTACCAATTCACTTCCGGTGAACATATATATATATATATATATATATATATATATATATATATATATATATATATATATATATATATATCTAGTTAACTTCACAACTTCAAGTGTGCGGAGTACATGTCCACAAAAAATTCTGAGTTTGATTTCGCTGAAATTGTCTCTTTCCAATTGTAGATATTTTCTTTACCTATATTCTTTAATAGACTTTAACCCATGATCCTCATTATTTAGTTATCACATATAGCGCTATATTATATGCAAAAGCACGTCAATGTTGACTCCATTTCGGTTCCATCTCATTTCATTGAGATCTTTCATTCATGACATAATTTATCGATATTTCATAAATTTCAGGTACCTGATAAGTTCTTCTGGAACTGAAAGATTCATTATGTTAGACGACTCTTTTAGAGTTTCTATATCCTCATTTGGGTTATCTTTCATTTTGGCTCCTTTTCTTATTTGAGGATTTTTATATTTGGAACCGATTGGTTTACCATGCTTGATGCATGATTGAGACTCATTTGCAATATTAGATTATCCTACAGGGACATCTATTTCATTTGGAAGCAGCTGCTATTTTATTTGTTTAACTTTGCAAATGAATGATATTTTGAGGATCAATATGAGATAATAATATTTCCTTTCAAATAATTCAATTGAACTTCGGGTTCACATTTTCATTCAATTGAACTTCGGGTTCACATTTTCAGCTGCTTATTCTCTCCCTCTATTATTGGGAAAACTAATCCATCAATCGATAATCGGTCTACTGAAGTTGACTCAATACAATTTATAATAGTAGGGGGATTCATATCAAATATACTTTCCCAATATTCTTTCAATATTTATCTTAGTACATTATTTTGGAGCAATTGTGATACACACAATACATCCAAAAATTCACTCTGATGAACAATATTTGGTTGTTAACCTAAAATAAATTATAAATTAAGGGGAGGACTTACACATAATAATGTGTTGGCTTGATGCGAATCAATATCTCAACATACAAGATTACATGTTCCCAAAGTAGAATTTAGAAGTCATGTTCTCATAAGTATCATTCATACAATTAACTTTAGACGTCTAAAGAATGGACCTTCAAGACCATTTTTTTTATGAACATATACTACACAATGTTCAATATCAATTTAAATTGAGAAATGATACTTATTAAATGCTTACTAAAAACTCCAAAAAATTGAGCTCTTAGTCAAATTTGTTGAGAAAACAATCTCACAAACTTCTGGTTGTGAGTTGACAATAAACATATATGTGATCATTTAGTCGATGTATTAAATCAAGTTATAAGGTATCAAAATGATTCACATCATCGGTGTATTCATCCACAAATATCACCTAATATATATAAGAGACTTATTTTCTCAGATTGTCAACTTACTTTGGAAAGTAATAACACACAAACATTAATGGTTTGAAGAATCTTCTGGTTCTTCAATACATGTTCATATAAATTTTTAACTATTTTTGCATCATAATAGATCCGGGATAACCCAACCGGTCTTGCCAACAATAAATTTAATATGATATGTAAATTTCAATTTTACAATAATACGTGTTTCAATTGCACTAATATAAGTGTAGTCAATCCATATGAAAAGACATGTAATTTTTTATCTACACTTATTTTTATCCAAAACATGTCTCGTAATATAGAGATATTCAACATCTCCTTTATTTCTTATTTCAACATGATATCCATTTAGAAGAATATTCTTTAATAAATTTCTATGAGATCTAGATGAATATAATGCATTCTTAATGTGTAATTATATTCCTCCATATAACAATATATCGGCTCTTCTGGAGCCTTTAATAATTTTTGCAATGCCAGATATAATAATAAAATTAGTTTCTTTGTATCACTCATCCAATTGTTTATAGTCTTCTACATAAGAAATCATTCATTTACAAACAATATCCAACAAAATATTCATAAAATTATTATTCTCCTTATTGAGGTCAAGTTCTAAGAGCTTGCTTAAGACATTAAAATAGTATAGTCATACTTTTTAGAAGGAATCAATAATTCAAATTTCACTTATAGTTATTATGTCAACTAAAAAAATTCCATTTTTTTTTGTTACAAAGATAAAGATTAGAAAAAGCAAAAACAGAAAAGAACAAACACACATAATACTTACTATTTCATTAGAAAAGAAATTATGTGGAGCACAAATTATAAGTGTCGAATATACAACGAGATGACATAGATGACAATACCTCTAATTTATATGTTTTGTGATAACTCATTAGTAGTAAAGATCATCATCATAAGTCATAAATAATAAACTTTTATCCTATTCACATGTATCATTTCAATGAGAATCTCTACTATATCAATTCGTGATATTATTTTCTCGATTTCGCTACTTCAAGAGCTGATTCAAGAGGCAATTTTGCTTTCTTTAATTTTATTTCGTCCAATTTATACTAAGATTCAATAGATCGTATACAATGATCAATTGTGAACAAAGATCTAGTTCTTTGAGAACTCAACCATAAACCTCTATCGACAATGACAAAGGAAAATCACAATATTTTTATTTTGCAATCTTTCACGAATGCTTAACGTTAAATTATTAGTTCTTCTAGAACTATATTTTAAATCTTCATAAACAATGAAAAACAAATGTATTTTTGGGCAATCCTTCAGGGATGCTTTAATATTACAAGAACTATATCATAAAAGATCTTCATTGTTTGAGCAATCCTTCAGGGATGCTTCAATATTAAACTTTAGTTCTTCTTTTCTTTACACTTAGGAAATATAGTCATGTATATGATGCAATGATCCGTACATCAAATGATCTGATTATGCTCGTAAAAGAAAGAAACGGATACAAGTATAGCACGTGAACAATTATGGATATTTTAATACGCTACTCATGATGGTAATAGTAACAGCTCCTAATGTGTAAAAACTCCAACATGAAAAAGAAACATATGTCATCTTTAGATACAATTATCGATCATCAGAATAACATCTAATGTAATATTTTTCTCAAAATTAGTTTCACAAGAAAAAAAACACCACAATTTGGAAAGTAGCACTAATATCCAATATCCAAGAAGACAAAAAGTGTTGCTCAAATCTAAGTCAATTCAAAATTGGAAAATAAACAATAGACGGTAAGAAACCAAGAAAGCAATATTTCCATAAACTTAATTAAAACAAATAGCAACAAGAGATAGTTGGTAGGGACTTACGGTGACTATATCAGAAGCAAACATAAGTTTATAGCACGGACAACCGATAATAAAATTTCAATGATAAGTTTTTCTATAAGTTCTTGTTTTGCTTCTTTAACTTCTCCATCACTTTTCATTGTAACAAATGCAAATCTTATACACAATATATCTAATTCAATCAAACAAAGCCAAAAACAAAAACAATGAGAAAGAACCTGAAAACATGATTATGTTGATCGTGAATTAGATTAATGAAAAGATGATGAGAAGAATGAATTTTATAGCAATATAATCTCTTAAACCATCATTTTGATAGACTATCGTGCTGATAACGTGTTATGAAATTAATCTAAAGTGTTGCCACATATTGTGAAGCATAGAAGAATAGAGAGAAATGGATAAAGAGAGAATATGAAAGTATATTGCATTACTTCATAAGTGTATCATTACACTAAAATATGAGTCCAATTTATAAGACACAAAATGAGCAAATGAATGATCAAAAGTAATTAAGGACCACTATCCATCCATTCACTAATAGGAGTTATAGGAAGATAGAAGACTAAGGATGGACATCCACTAAATTATTATTATTCATAACACTTCTCAACAAATTTATAAATGATAAATATTAGCAACACTATCTTTTCAATTCTTTATCTAATATTCGCTCATTTATTACATAGAATCCATATGGATTCCACCACTTTCAAAGAGTGACTGTTGGAAAAAGTGTTGAAAGGAGAGGGTTCTTAACACTCTCCTCTTTATAAATTGGTCTGACTTCTCTTGATACACAAACCAAGACAAGTTGTAATTGATGGACAACATAATTAGCGTAATATGTATAAGGACGATCCTTCATAAATTATGTTTGTAAACCGTTTCATTCTATTATTACTTGCATTATCATACCTTGACCATGAAGTTGAAAACATCAAGTAAGTTATAGTGTATACTTATTTTTTCTCACTCACTTTTACCTTTATTATTTTAAGTGAAAAAAAGTAAATATCAATTAAAAATATCTACTTATGTCATTTTATATTTATCAATTAGTCAAATCCTTAATTTTACAAAGCACTTTAAATTCATCAACTAACTTATCCAATATATCTTCTATAAGTTTATCAAGTATCGACTAGCTTATTTGATAAAAGAAATGCTAACATATTCTATAATGACACAACTTAGTAAGACTCATCCGGTAATTGTTGTACTCTTGAGCTTAAATATGGCTTGATATTGGCACTAAATGCCTATTTAGATTGACTTATTTGACCTACTTAAATTTTACGCGATTATATTTTAGAGAATTCAAGAATATAGCTTATGATAATTTTCATCAGCTTTTTTCCAGCTTAAGTGCACAAGTTCTCCAATGCAAGCTTATATTTTGCTATTAAAATAGCTTATGCAAGCTTATATATAAACACACATTATGATAAGCGCTTATGCATAAAGTGTTTATCCAAACATGCATTAAGTTTTTTTTTTTTGGGCATACATTAGAAGTAGGGGTGTGCAAAATATTCAGTTAACTGAACCAAACTACTAACTGAACTGCACTGAACCATATTTTAACTGAACCACTTCATACAGTTTGCACTGAACCACTTTTTACAAACCAATTTAAATTCAGTTTAAAACCAGTTCAAAACCGGTTTATATATATGAATTGATTTTTGAGTTCAAAACAGCATATATATACACTTTTCGTTTCTCAATTCCAATTCCAAAGAGATAGTAGCAGTAACATCGAAAGAGAGAACGAAGAGCTAAGCACTCCTCAAACTCTCTGAGCAACAACAATGGACAGAGAATGGGGTTCAAAACCAAGAAGCGGCGTGAACGACTCCGACGACTCGCTCTCGAAACAATAGATCTAGCAAAAGGAAATCATCGGTGACGACGAAAGCATCTTCATCAGTTCAAGATGAGATCGAGATAGAGATTGCTGAAGTATTATATGGAATGATGAGACAACCACAAAGTCAAGTTCCACCTTCAAAGCAAGAAATAAACGATTCAATTAAGATGGATTCTCGAGAAATTAATAATAATAAATCTTCTGCTAGTGATTCAAAGTCAAGAATTTCTTCACCGCCTCAAAATTCAAGTTCTTCTGCAACTCCAGTTTCAGCTGTTGTTGGTTTGTTCTTAATCTCTTAATCTTTATCTTAATAACCACTTTTTCACACTAATAATTGAATTTGATTTGGGTGTTTTTATTATGATTTAGCAGCACCAAAGAGGAAAAGACCAAGACCAGTGAAGCATGAGGATGAAAATCCAGCTATATTCGGTGTTCGTAGCAGTCCGGTTTAATTATACTGGATTAATAAGTTTTCGGTCATGTTTGGATAAACAACTTATTTTGTACTTTATAGCATAAGTGTTTATCATATAAGCAAGCTCAGATAAATAAGCTATTTCTAAGATAAAATAAAACTGTTTTTGGATAAGTTATTTAATTATACTAGATTAATAAGTTTGATCTCAAAACTGTGTCCGTAAAAAAAAAACAAGTCTGCAGAAAACCGGTTTAAAAGTGGTTCAAGTCTGCAGAAATCCGGTTCAGTACGAAAACCGGTTCAAAACCGGTTAAAAATAAGTAAACCGGTTTAAAACTATAAACCGGTTCTAAACTGGATTGAAACTGTTTTTAAGAATTAACCAGTTTTTATTGAAATAGATTTTATGAACTGAACCAAATCATTTAACCAAACCATTTATATGGTTCAGTTCAGTGCACTTCATGAACCATGAACACCCCTAATCAGAAGCTTTTTCTAAAGCAAAAATGAACCATTGCGATAGCGAGGGTAGTTATTGACTTTGCCACCAAATCCTAACCAAACCAGAAAACGCGATCTTTGTGTCTCAACTGTCAGTGACCGCCGACAATGGCGGCCACGCCACTCCCTCCGCCATTTCCGGCCACCTCAAACAAACTCCTCAAACAACACACACTCTCTCACTCTTCCCTTTTCCGTTCCAATTTCATCACAAAATGCGAAATCAGAAGCTTCGAGAATCATCGTAATTGGACAATTGAACATTTCTCCAACATGAACAAAGATTCCCTTCACAACAATTCTTCTTTTTCTTCTTCATTAGTTTCTGCTTCTTCTTCTGCTTCTCAACAAGCTATGAAGAATTCTAAGAAAGTTGTTCTCTTTTACTCTGCTGAAACCAAATCTCTTGCCTACAACATTGCATCTGAATCTGATGCCATTGAACTTCGTTCCATCTCTTGGGGGTTCGTTCTTTTTCTTCACATTCCTACTTTTACTTTTTTTCCTTCAACTTTTTAATCATTGTGTTATTTTTTTTTCTATCAATTTTAAGTGCCCCTTTTCGTTATTTTGAATACCCATTTAGTTAATTTGTTCTCCCGTGATTGAATTGATACAGTATAGTTTTGGTTTAAAGTTTGGAACTTGGAAGTAGTAGTACTCATATAAGTGCTTCAACTTATCGTATAAGTGCTTATGCAAAATAAAAGATAAAATAATGGGTAAATAACTATGAAGCACTGACACAAACACCGGAGACAACATGGACACAGACACGTCGTGTCAATGTGTGAAGAGTATACGTGCTTCAGAGGTAAATAGTCATTTTGGTCCTTCAATGTGTGAGGCGCACCATCATAGTCTCTGAATATCATGAAGCCTCTCTTTAGTTAGTCATTTTGGTCCTCAAATGTGTCTTTTATTAGTTAATCTGGGTCTCAAATTTGTTTTTTGTTAGTCAATTTACTCCTTAAAATTAAAAACAAAAGAAATACTATGGGACGTATTTGCAATTTTGATAGATTCAAAGACTATAACCACTCTTTAAAAAAAAAGACTATAACCACATCACGTCAAGCATTCATGAAACAAAATGACTGTTTACCCATAAAATAATATGAAACTGTTTTCATATAAGCTATATGTTGTCATAAATTATAATGGAGAGCTTATAACTTATGGACATGTCATAAGCTGTTTGCATAAGCTTTCTAAAAAACGTAATTGCTTATGCCAGTAGATAAATATACTCAAATGAGTCAATCCAGACGTACCCTTATTCTGTTACAAGTGGAATAGGTATTTGGAATTGTTGATTTTTCATTTTAAGATTTCAATTTTCACATTATGGATAACCTTGATGCCTGAGGTTTTATTGAAATGCTGTTTCTACGGTACATTGGTTCTGAATTTTTTTTTAGCTTGTTGGTGGTTTTGCATTTTTTTATTATTGTTTACTGAAATGCTCTTATGCAATTGAAAACTTCAGAAAGTTTCCTGATGGCTTCCCCAACATTTTCATTCCAAATGCTCAAGGCATTCGTGGACAACATGTAGCTTTTTTAGCCTCATTCAGTTCTCCAGCAGTGATTTTTGAGCAGATTCCTGTCATTTATGCCTTGCCAAAACTGTTTGTTGCCTCATTTACTCTTGTGCTTCCGTTTTTCCCAACCGGAACTTCTGAAAGAATGGAGGATGAAGGGGATATCGCCACTGCTTTTACTTTGGCCAGGCTTTTGTCAAACATACCAATTTCTAGAGGAGGGCCAACAAGTTTGGTCACATTCGACATTCATGCCTTGCAGGTGTACTATTGGTAGAGTTGCTTTCTACAATTGTTTCTAGGTGTGTGTTTGGGTGAATGCTTGTTATTTGTGATTTTGAATGAAATAGTTTTCGTAAAATTGATTTAGAAGTTAGTGTAATTTTTTTTTATCCTAACGCTTTATAATTGGCAGTCAAACCGAGATTTGGAGTCAACATCAACTTTATTCAACAAAACGAAACATTCATATTTTTTTCTTAAATTCAACGCTAATTGTTTCTCCATAAAACCAAACACACACTTTGTTGGTTCATATGTCAATCTTTATTTCATGAAATTCCTGCCCATAATTATTTGATTATTTGTTTTAAATCAGGAGAGGTTCTACTTTGGTGATAACATTTTACCATGCTTTGAGAGTGGCATACCATTGCTTAAAAGAAGACTCCAAGATCTGCCTGATTCTGATAATGTGAGCCGTTCACTTTTGCTTAATTCATCTCTTCGTGGCTGTGTTTTTTATCTTCTTTTTAATATACTGTTCTGGTTTTTCCTTGTCTGCTTGTTGTCATGTAAATTATTTCGATCTTGTTGATTCACTCCAATCAACTTAACAAATATACTGTTGTTTTAAGTCTTGCATCCAGTATTTTCCGTATTAGTCAGCAATCCACTCTCGTGATTAATCTTCTATAGTTTCAACTTTTAATTTAAACTGTGAATGAAAAAGGCTTATATTTTATAGATATTGGTTGCAAAAGTGAATTAAAAATTCAGTGTTGTGAAATAGCGGCATTAGAAACTGGTACCAAAAGTAATTAATTATGAAAACACAACAAAATATTATTGATATAATCTCTGCAGAAGGGATTCGCACAAATATTATATAATGTTTATGCAGAAACTGTTGCAAAGCAAATACATAACATGGACTCAATGACAGGGACTCGGTTATGTTGATTCTCCAATAATTAGAGAGTTTGGCCTCTCTCTCCCAATGACCAGTTAATTAACTTCCCAATAACAAATTGTCCCTTGTCTCCTCTTATTTATTCCTGAACATAAACATACCATAACTGTCTATTGCTATAAGCATAACTGCCTACTGCTATAGTCATTTTTTGTCCTCTTATATTGCTATCCAACATAGCGCTATAATACAGTGGAAGTTGAACAAATCGCCATTGTTCCACAATACGTTATTTAGTACAAGTCAAATAGTGGCGCTATAACACCGTTGTGTAGAGGAATTTGAACAAATTGCAATTTCTCGCGAACCATGATTGATAACATTGATGAGAATGATTGCTTTCACACTATCTCATATTCAATGAAAATCTGGCTTTCTTGTTTCAGATATCAATTGCTTTTCCTGATGATGGTGCTTGGAAACGATTTCATAAGCAACTGCAGCATTTTCCTACGGTATTGCATATTGTTCTTCTAACAATGTTTCTCAAATTCAGTAAAAGTAATTAATATTACACAGGTACTAGTCTAGAAGCTACTAGTGTGGCAATGTACTAACTTGGAGGCAGTTCCATCTATTAGCACTTACACAATGCATATGCAGGTAGTTTGTGCAAAAGTTCGGGAAGGAGATAAAAGAATAGTTCGAATTAAGGAGGGAGAACCTAAAGGTCGCCATATTGTGATTGTTGATGATTTGGTTCAGTCAGGTGGAACCCTGATAGAATGCCAGGTATGAAACATCGGTATATGTCGATTTGTATTGAGACAGGAATTGGAAATATTATGCTGTTTTATTTGTTATAGCAAAGGTGCTTCCTATTTTTTTTCTAGGTAACTCATAATTCTTTTTCTTTCATTTTTCAGAAAGTTTTGGCAGCTCATGGAGCATCAAAGATTAGTGCTTACGTGACCCATGGCATTTTTCCAAATAAGTCATGGGAACGATTTGGGCATGATAATGGGGGTATTGCTTGCTCTTCTTTGCTCATATATTTTTATTGCCTCTAAAGAAAAATAAGTTCATCTAAATTATTAATAAATTTATAACACACTAATTCATCAATTTAGTAATTAGTACTAAATAAATACACATGTTAACCTGTGAGTGGAATAGGAATTTAGATTGATTACTATTTTGTTTGCAGCAAGTTCAGATATTGGGAGCAGCTGGTCTCGTTCTAATATAAAACCAGCTTGTGTTACTGAATCTTACCTACCAATCTAGCATTGCTTTCACTCACTTTTGACTTTAATCGGATAGCTTACAGTTTACGCTTTCCCTTCTTACATTCGATAATTTCTGACTTTCCATGCACAGGGAATCCAGAGACTGCGTTTACATACTTCTGGATAACAGATTCATGCCCCTTAACAGTGAAGGAGGTGATGCATAGGCCACCATTTGAGGTTCTCAGCCTAGCAAGCTCCATATCTGCCAGTCTTCAAATCTGATAAGAATGTAATATTATAATTTCATCTTATCCTCAAAATGAAATAAACACATGAAGAGGCATGGTTATGGTTAAATACTAGAAATAACAGGGATAGTTAGAGTTGAACTCCTTTAATGTGCGGCTTATGGCATCTAGAACTTTTGCAAGGAAAAATAGATTGCTTATTCTTCTTGTTGTGTCCTCTCCCCAATTTATCATGAGTTTTTCTTCGAAAAGAGGAAAAAAAAAAATTCTTTTATCATAAAATTTCAATTTGATTGTGGTGTCAAATTTTTTATGGATTGAATTATGTGCAGTCATTTATTTCTCTCTCTTTCTAGTTATAATATGTAACATGTAATGTATACATTTGGAATTTAGGACAAAGTAGATCAATGGTGAAGGATATATGAGAAATGAATTCAATGAAGGACTTATGAACTGGTTTCTTTGGCTAAGATGTTAAACCCCCTTTCAAGTTTCAATGTTAATAGACACTATATTTGGAAGAAAAATGAAAATTAATAAAACAACCAATTGTTAGGAGTGCCTTCCAAATTACAATGATAGTTTAAGTGACCAAATCCTGCAACATTTACTTCCTTCCGCTAACATAGCAACAAGTTCAAATTGATAGTAAATTGTTCAAATATAAAGACTTAATTGATATTAAGTGGTTTAATACATGGACCAATTTGACACTTTAATAGAGTCTGAGATTTTTTTTTAAATATTCATAATCTCATTAATCTATTTGAGAGTGTCTTACAAAATTAGGGACTAATTTGATGGTTTACACGTTCCAACAAATAATAGATATATTTGATGACTAACTTAATAGTGCTTTGTGAAGCGCATTTAGACTTGACACTCGTTGAAATTCACCGAAGAATTTCTAAACTGCAGTGTAAAGTGTATTGAAGTGACTGGAAGAAAATATAAAAGTGAGGGAGATGGTACAAATAAGCCAACAATGTGACTTATATACCAACTAACAAGTTATTATCCTAACTAACAAGTTATTTCCTCACTTTGACCTAAAATTCATCAGCTAACTATCTTATAGCGATTGTTTTTTCAAATGAAGGCTAAATCAAGCAAAAATAAATTGAGCTAAAATTCAATCACTCGTGTTGTTACCCTAAATATATGTTGCATTAGATCATAACTATCTTATAGCAATTGCTTTTTCAAAGATATACTCCCTCCAGTCATTATTATAAGCAAAAATCAATTTTTTAGGTTCATTGAATAAATGATGTATTTGGTCAATGATATAGATTAAATACATCATTTATTGAGTGGATCTAAAAAATAATTTTTGCTTATAATAGTGACCGGAGGAAGTAGGTCTCTAGACAAATCAGAAGATTAATTACTAGTCATGATCTCACATTGAATTTGGGACGAGGGGTTGAGAATTGTGTAGCTCAAGCATTTATTTACTTGTGACTTAAGATCTCAAAGGTTGCATTGGTGGCGTCTCCTTGCGATCTGAGTTGTTCACTTGTATTGAATTGGGATTTCAAATGACAATATTTACATAAAATGTCTTACGAATTTTAAAAGACTAGACATGATTTTAATGACTTTAAATGATTATCAAGATTTTTAATTTGAATTATATAGGATCTACATGATAAGATTTTATAGGATTTGAAATTGAAGGTTGTCTCTATCTTTTAATTAAGTAGATAGATCTTTCTAGGTTATGTTTTGAGTGATGTCATTAGTTTTTCTATTGTACTCGTTCAGTTTAGATCACATACTATGCACAAGTGTACTTGTTAAAAAGATTGTGGTGTTTGGAGACATGTTTATTGTTCAAATTGTTCTAAATATGTTTTTCACTGCTTTGATTCGATTCACAACATGCATTGCATATTTTGAATGGATCCGGTCAATCTCTCGGGTGTGGACTCGTGTTATTTGAATCGATTCAATTGTTTGCATTGGAAAATTTGAATCGAATCATTCAAACTCTCAAGCGTTTGGCTCAGGATAGTTGAATCGATTCAAAATTCTTTGAACAAAATCAAATAATTTATGGAAGTATGAATCAATTCAATCTTTTGCCTGCACGCATTTGATTCGATTCAATCTTCATCTGAAATGCTATGAATCGATTCACTGTTCATACCTTTCGACTCAATCTTCATGTGAACCCAGATTTCAAGTTTTGCACTATCGAATCAATTCATGGTTCTTGTGATTCGATTCATTCGCTTATTTTCTGTTTATTTTTGGGCACAACTTGCTCCTATCTCACTTTCCTATATAATACTTCTATCCACTCACTCTCTCATTCATATAATCAATTTACAAAAACACTCTAAAACCTTCTCTCTCTCTCTCTCTCTCTCTCTCTCTCTCTCTCTTTCTCTACAAACTTATTTAGATTAAAAACTTTTTCTAAGAACGCATGTAGGATTTGAGATCTAGATTGTTAAGTTGTTCTTTGGAAGATTCTCATAAATGAAAGTACTCCCTCCGATATTAATTATAAGCAATTTTTTACTTTTTAGGTTCATTCAATAAATGATGTATGCGGTCTATAATTGAGTCCACATACATCATTTATAGATGCCTCTAAAAAGTAAAAATTTGCTTATAACTGAGACCGGAGGAAATAAGTCTTTGGAAGATTCTCGGAGAACTGAAGTTACTCTTTAGAAGATTCGCATAGAATGAAAGTAAATCCTTGGAAGATTCTTGCAGAACGGAAGTTAGTATTTCAAATATTCTCATAGAATGAATGTGAGTATTTGGAAGATTCTCAGAGAACGGAAGTTAGTCTTTGTAAAATTATCATAGAATGAAAGTTGTTATTTGGAAGATTCTCATAGAATGAAAGTAAGTTTTTGGACGACTCTCAAAGAACAGAAGTTAGTCTTTGGAAGTTTCTCGTAGAATGAAAGTTGTTTTTTTGGAAGATTCTCATAGAATGAAAGTAAGTCTTTAGAGGATTCTCATAGAAAGAAAGTAAGTCTTTGGATGATTCTCGGAGAACAGAAGTTAGTTTTTAGAAGATTCTCATAGAACGGAAGTCTTCTAAAAGAAGCAGGAACTCAAATTTCAATGATTAGAATCTTTGACATAATTGTCCCTTCAAAAACCTAACCAACATGGAAGTATAGTTGTCTGTCGACTGAAACAGACACAAACGACTACCGATGTCAAATAAAATCATTTCAACCGTTTGATATGACCTAATTGAACTAATAACAGTTGAAATGATTTTATTTGACATCCCTTCAAAAGAAAAACATAGTATTATAACATAGCGGAATTTGAACAAATAGGTATTGTTCCACGATAAGTTATTTGGTACAAAATTTGTCAAATAAAGGCTGTTATAACATTGCATATTGTTAATCTAACATTAATGTTTCTTAAATTTTGTAAAAGTAATAACTAATAGACTGGTAGTAGTCTAGACGCTACTAGTGTGAAAATGTACTACTAATTTGCAGCAGCAGTTCTGTCTATTAGCACTTACACAATGCATAAGTAGTTTGGGAAGGAGATAAATGAATAGTTCGAATAAAGAAGGGAGATCCTAATTCCTAAGGGTCACCGTATTTTGATTGTTGATGATTTGGTTCAGTTAGATAGAGTACCAGGTGTTAAACATTGGTCTATGTGGATTCATACATGAGACGAAAATGGGAAGTCTTGTGCTGTTTTATTTATCAGCAATGACAACAACGATTTCCACGAAAAAGTGCAAATGCGGGGAATCAAATTTGTATTATTTTAATATTAAAAATAAATAAATTGGGTGCTTGGTGGAATACAAGCGGTGTCAGGCAGCCTTTATTCTTAGTTTTCGTGGATTTTGTTTTCGCAGAAAGAGGCATTTCCCTTTATTTATTACATAGAATGTGCTCCATTTTTCTCCGTTAAGAATTTTTTTTTAGCAGCTCATGGTTCAGCAAAGATCAGTGCCATGTGATTCATGGCATTTATCCAAATAAATCATGGGAACATTTTGGCCATGATAATTGTTAAAAATCATGGAATCAAAGGGGGAAAAATCAAATGTGTGAGCAAGATAGAGAGCATAGTTGTATTCATGAGGTAGAAGTCCAAATGAAAACATAGTAGAAAATATAGACTTTGATAAAAGATGAGAAATGAATACATGTATGGTCTTATTTATAGATCACTTATGATATTAACTAGAGTGGTTAACTAACCATAACCACCTAACTATAGTGGTTAACTAACTATAACCACCTAACTAATTTTAACTACCTTAACTAACTCCACATAACTTCCGACTATTTTAACAGCCTCCCTTAAACTCAAAATGGGGAAATTCACTTTGGAATACAATGAAAGTACAATTGAAATTTTATACTATAAGGACAAAAGGAAACAAGAGGTGTAAACTAGTAAAACCAAAAAAGACTAATATGAAAAGAAAGAAGCCAAGGAAGACTCTAGCAGACTGAAGAAGCCCAAACCCAAAGGCGAAGTTCAGCAGCACCTTCAGCAAACGAGTAGAACGCAGAACGTGAAAAACGCTTAAGCTATAAGCTGTTCTTCCTATATCGACCCTTCCCACATGCTTGGAAAGCCAAAAAATCTAAACTTCAAGATTGACTTATTCTGTAACGCGTTTTTGCATTGCAACCAAAAAGGGCTTTCTCCAAAGGCATTTTTCAAATAAGCGCTTTTCCAAATCATCTTTTCTAAAGATGTGTTTCTGCATCGTGATTTTGCAACAAACCATCGAAACGGGAATTAATCCATGAACAGAGGAATGCTTGTCCAAAAAAACGCTTTTGCGAAACGTGATTTTCCAAAACAGCTTATGTGACAAGATGATTTGCTGCAAACGCGAAAAGAGATTTTCCAAAAAAGTACTTCTGTGACATGAGTCAAAAACGTGATTCTACGAACCCAAAAAACACTTCCAAACATGATTCTGAAAACTGTAAATGCGAATCTGAGAAGTGATTCTGCAAACGTAATGCTGATAAAGTGATTCCAAACATGAGATGAAAATAGTCACAAACGCAGTTTCATTCAAAATCACTTTTCACTGCCAAACACGAATCTTAAACAAATACAACATTTTAACAATAATAGGGGTATTGCTTGCCCTCCTTTATTTATTACATAGAAAGGTATTGCTTGCCCTCCTTTATTTAATGCTTGCCCTCCTTTGCTCATTAAGCCATGTTGATTGCCTCCAAAGGAAAATAAGTTCATCTGAAATTTACTAATCCTAAATAATTTTTTTTTTTATAAACACTAAATAAATGAACATATTAAACTGTTTCATACATTATCTTGGTTTAACTTAATACTATTTTATAAAATCTCATTCTCTTTAATTTTCCTGTGAGTATGTGTTAAATGTCATTATTTTATCCTATAATTAAACAAGCAGAAGCAGTCGTTAGATGCCGCTTTTGTTAAACATCCCTCTGGTTTTAGCCTTTAATACGTTGCTAAGTACAATTAGAATGGCCTTTGTTTTAGATCATTGACCTTATAAATGTTCTTGTTGTACTCCATTTTATAGTTCTTACCAAGGGTCCATTTGATAGGTAATCCCTAGTTAGTTGAAGTTATTGGTTTACTTAGGGGAGTAGTTAGCAAGCTCAAGCCAGTCTCCAAATCTAATGGGAATGTAATATTATATTTTCATCTTAGATCATCCTCAAAAATGAAATGGACACAAAAAGAGACATGGTTAAGGTTGCAATGTGCTCTCCCCATACTAGCCTTCATCAAGGTTGCCGCTGAAGTCTCACATCGCTCAAAGTCGCAACATGCAGCCAAAACCTCTATTATATAAATTTAATTTCTTAACAAGGTAAGGTATATCTGTCAAAACCCATATGGGTGAGAGTAAGTGCTGCTTTTTTATTAGTAAACTTACTTGCATGTTAAATTTTTTCTTTCATTGTTGCTTTTGAAGAAAATTTTCTTTAAATGACAACAATGATTGAAAAGTTTAACTAAGCAAGTAGTAACAAAGTGAAAATTTGTTCTTTTCTGCATTTTATAATTTCTGTTGCATAAGCAAGTTCGTACATGCTCTATTAGAAAAGTTTCTTCCTGTGAGTGTAATGTAATATCTAGTCGGCCACTAGGCTATTTTTACTAAAAGTCTTTTGTTTATTTCTTCTTTTGGTAAATATTTATTTACCCATCAATGAAAATGATAGTTCTACTCATGAAATTATTTATTTGTCTTCTAATATTTATGTTATAGATAGATAGTAAAAGTCAATTGAATTATTTTAATTAATGTATACAGAGTATAAATAACTCTACCGATCTTTAGTTCTTTGGTTGATAGATAATATAGTTGTCACAAATTTTTTTCTTCAGTTCTATTTGTTTAAATGTTTTTCATTTCCTTATTCAAAATATTGTATGTGAGTGGAAAAATGATATTATTTCTTAACACGGTTTTTAGTATTGATGTTTTAATTTTAAACCTTCGCCCACACTTTTAATGATGTTGACATTGAAAGTTGTGTTCATTATTCCAATTTAAAAAAAATGTTTGATAGAAAGATCATACTTTTAAAAAAAGAATAATGCTAGTAACTCATTTTTTTTAAACACTGTTTATTTGTTAAAATTTATGGATTATAACAAATAAAAGAGAATGTGTTGATGTGTGTTAAAGAGTGTTGGTTTGGTGTGGGACTTACAAGTGTGCCCTCTCTATGCTTTAGATTCAAATCTCCAAATGCCACAAATTCTTATGTTGAACCAATTTTACAGGATTTTGCTCTGTCTTCAATTGAGCCCTCGCCTGTGAATGGTGGAATTGGTTAAGTCGATCATTGGATCACATAGCGAGTTTCCAACACAACACACTACCTAACACATCTCTCAAGATACTCCATCTTATTGGTTAAAACCTAAAATTAATGAGTGTCAACAAATTTACGTGAAAACTTCGTATAGTAGGACCTACCTATTAGAGTTTCAATAAATAGGAACCAGTGTGTTAAAAGGTGTCTATTAGAGTTGTTGCTATCACTTTTATTTCTCATCTGATACATGTACTAGAAAATAAAAGAGAAATTGCATAAAATGTGGTTTATACGGGGTTGATATGAATTAAGGAAATTTATACAAGATGAATGAAATTAAAGAAGTATAACATCGGAATCATAAAAAACAATTCCAAATTGCATGACTTCATTTTCGTATAAATTTAGAAAAGATTTTTTTTTTTTGAAGGATGAATTTAGAAAAGATGTCACGTTGAAATTAAATAAACCTATAATTTATTTGGTCTTACCTTACGGGAGAATATTACCTGCTGTCCCCGTTTTAATTGCATCTAAAGGATAGGTTAGTTCATCTGATATATTAATAAATTATTAATAACAGTAATTAATCAATATATTAACACTAAATCAATAAACATGATAACCTGCGAGTGGAATAGGCTTATATCTGCTTATTCTTCTAGCCGTGTCACTCACCCCAACTTTATCGTGACTTTTTCATACAGAATATTCAAGTTTAATCGTGGTGTCAATTTTTTTCATGGATTTGAATTATATGCAGTCATTTATTTCTATCTCTTTCTTGTTATATATATAGTACATTTGGACAAAGTAGATGAATGGTGGAGGATACGTAAGAAATCAATTCAATGGTGATGAAATTGGTGGGGTAATTTTGTTCAGGCACTATCGACCGTCTTTAAAAAAATTGGCTTTCCAAAGTAAAAGGGAAAATGGTTTTATGCCAGAAACTCTTTGAATCTATGGGAAAATAAGCATTTGAAGACTCATTGATAGTTTCATATATACTACCAATGAGCTACAAACAACCAATGATAGAGTCCAAATTGATCATAGTTTATGATGTTCATAATGACAAGTTTAATCTACTTGATTTATTTAGCCACTTCAATTTCTTTCTTACAAGTTGATATGTAGATATATTTAATGTGTATGTAAGCTTTGACTAATTTCAACCTTCATGATAGATTTTGGAAAAGAGATTTGGACTTGAGACCTGCAGCAGAGACTGAAGAAGTCCCACATCCGTTAAACTCATGAAAAACAGTGGAAAGATATAATATAAAACTCCTATTAAAACCACTACACAATGATTTTCTGCATAATTATGCAGAAACAAGAAAAGTATATGGATAGTTAGTTAATAAAACCATAGATGATAACGCAAAATGGCTTAGAAGACCTAAACCTTCACATTCTGTCTCCACCATTATACAAACAACAGTAAAATGTATAACAAAACCAAGTGATTAATAAAACAACCAATTGTTAACAGTGCAGTACAAAAATAGAGTAGAAATAGATTGATTTAATGTGTATGTAATGTAATGAGTAAGGTTCCAACATATAGTAGATAGATTTAATGGCTAACTTACCAGTGCTATAGGAACTTGACACTTAGCAGCAGAGAATAAAGCCTCAAATCAGTTTTTATGTTTATCAAAATCAGAACTTGGCCACTAAAAAATGTGGTCCTTTTACAAGTGATTTGATTTGATAATTGATATGATTTTGTTTCTTTGTAATTAGAACCGATTTTGATGTATGGATATGGTTAAATATTTTTTGGGAGTTGATTTTTATGTTCATCATTTACAAATAAGAAACAAGTATATGGATCTTTTTATAACATTTATGAAGGTCACTCACTGAAGTCCCACATAACTGAAAGTCAAGACATGAAACCAAAACCTCTAATATAAAAATCGAACTCCTTCCCTGTCGTTGATGATGGTATGGTATATATCCGAGAAAAACGGATCCACTCATTAATTAATCAACAATTGGTGGCTTTAGAACAAAGTGTAAAGTTTGTAAATTAATGTATATTTTTTATGGTTTACCATCCGCTAACACTTTTATTGATGTGTTGAGTATGAACGAGTTTTTAGGTTATTACATTAACATGAGTTTTTTTTATTATAGAGATGCTCTAGCTTTAAACATGAATTTTAATGGGTTTGTCACCACTAAAATTTTTAGTAACTTTTTATTGAAAACTAAATATTTAATATAAAATCAACAAGTTCCAAGATAAAATTATTATCTTAAACTTCTTAACATGTGTAAAAAAAACCCAATTTTAATTGATTTTTAACAGTTTTTTTTGTCATGAGCAATTTTAAGAAATACTCATCAAATAAAATTGATATAAAATTGATGTATTTGATCTAAATTTTGAACAAAAAAATATCAAATTTTTTGACTAATTTTTTATTTATATTTGATATATAAAAAAACCGGCTTGTGAGGTGAGGATTGCCCCGATGTTGAAATTTGGGGTCTAACTCATTCTTACAAAATCGGCTTGTGAGGTGAGCATTGCCCCCACTTATAAACACATTGTCAGACCATCTCGTTTCCGATGTGAGACTCTCAACGGTTAGAATATGGAAAAGTTTACAGCAAAGTCATGAAATCGAAGATAAACGAGGTTAGCAATTGGATTTGATTTGTCTTAACAATCTCAACAAAGTGGATCAGGATCGACTTTTCAGCAATGGTGCAACTGTCGCTATAGAACATCATTCTCTTAGACTGACATTATTATCAATAGCAAACTTTGGCTTTAGCATTGAAATATACTTCAGTCAAACTATCAGTTACGTCTATCCTAATGGTGCAACTACAGCCATTGAGGAGGTCACTTCCTCTCCTCTAAATAAGAGTTTAATGAAGGGATTATAAAATGACTTTTTGGATAAGGTGCAAAACCTTTTTCAATGAATTTATATTGTAAGAGATGTATTTTCATATATCAAGAAACAAGTATATGGATCATTGACCTTAATATGTTGCTAGGTACAACTATAAGGGATGTCCAATTGCCTTTCTTTTGGATCTTTGTCTTTAAATTCACGGTAATTTTCTTGGTATACACAATCATAAGGTCTATTTTTTACAAAGGGTCTACTTGATAGGTAACACATACGTGGGAAAAATATGGCAATTCATCTGTGAATCAATAATCTGATGAGAATGTAATGTTATAACAAGAAGAGACATAGGGTTTAATAGTAGAAATAACAGTGTGATAGACAGTGTTGACCTCTTTGTTCTAATGAAATACGGTAAGGTTTCATAGTAGAAATAATAGTGTGATAGACAGAATTGTGCTCTTTCAGAGATTTGTAATAAGACAGACAAGGATGGTTGAAATTTGGAAAAAACTTACAACAAAGAAGCAGTCATGGAATTGAAGAATGAAGACGAATAAGGTTATTACGGCAACATCTACCTCAGTTGCTATCATGCATAAATTGCTGCATAGTGATAGTATATATCATAGAATATATACAACATCATTTGAGGCTTTTGTAAGGAAACATGGTTTTCATGAAAACGTACGAGAGTAAATATCTTATAGCAATGAATTGATTGAATAAGAGAGAATTTGAAAATGAGGAAGATGGTACAAATGAACCAACAATATCAAATTGGCAGTTGCTTTCCAAGTGGTGTAAGGCCAGTCATGGAAGAGGCCACTTCCTCTCCTTTAGTATGAGCTTAATGAAGGCCAGTCATGGTGAGTAGTATTGTTGGGTTTTAATCAAATAGATACTAATTTAATAACATAAAACCATGTTAGCCACAAAGCATCTAACCATTAAGTCTTGCAATATGCTAAGAAAAAGTTGTTATCTACCAAACATAAGGTCTTCAAATCAAAACCAGATAATGCAAAATGGCTTAGAAGACCTAAACCTTTACATTCTGTCTCCACCATTATACAAAGATTTTCTGCATAATTATGCAGAAATCAAGCTTCATACTTGGACAATGCAAGCCCGTAAACCTAAAACAGCAATACAAGGTATAATAAAACCAAGTGATTAATAAAACAAACAATTGTTAGCAGAGCATTACAAAAATAGAGTAGAAATTGATCACAGTTCATGATTGATTGATAAATGGTGAAATACCAAACCAGTAATGTACACTCTTTATGTGACTTTTTTTTTGTTTTAATGAATAATATCATTTTCGTGACCATTTAAGGACTCTGATTTACTCACGAAAATACTAGTGCTTTAGGAAGGGAATTTGGACTTGATACTTAGCAGCAGAGAATAAAGCCCCAAATCAGTGTTTATATTTATCAAAATCAGAAATTGGCCATTATAAAATATTGTAACTACTTTGTGGCATTTTCACAAGTGAAGTGACTTGATTTGGAACAATTATAAGGGATATTCAATTGCCTTTCTACTTCTTACCAAGGGTCCACTTGATAGGTAACCCCCCAAGTTATTAGTAGCCAATTAGTGTGAAAAATAAGGCATATCATATGGTGAGAATGTAAATGTTATAGCGATAGACTGAAATCCCACATCGCTGAAAGTCAAGACATGAGGCCAAAACCTCTAATATAAATATCGAACTCCTTCCTTTTCTAAAGCATTGTTTCTCTTTTTATCAGTTAATATCCTTGCGTGTTAAATTTTCAATGCTGACGTCATGGTCGGTGATGGCATCCCAAAAATGGATCCATCCTTTACTTATTAGACGATTGCTGGCTTTGAAACTTTAACTAAGCAAGTAGTCACAAAGTGAAAAATTTAGTAAATTTTGTCTTAGTGAACTAGTCGGTCTTGGATTATTCATGAGACGGTCCACACAGTGATATTAATGTCATGGAATAGTTGGTCTTGGATTATTTCTTCATACTTCATAGTTAAAATCACGTTCCCTCAAAGATATATATTTTAAATTTGTAAAAATGATACCAAAGATGACATGGATTTAAAATCACTTTCCCTAAAATAAAAACTAAATTTTATTCATATTATATATGTTAGAGGCTAAATTGATGGTAAATATATAAACTTATGGATCAAATTGATAGTAAGTTGTTAAAATATAAAGACTTAATACTAAGTAGTTCAATATATGGACCAATTTGACACTTTAATAGTCATAGGCATTTTTATAATATTCATACGGGAAATGTTAATCAGTGCCCCCGACACTAGTTAAGGACCTTAAACGGTAAACTTTTATGAAAGCTAGTGTAATCAGTGCATTGGAAATTGAAAAGTTTGACATTTTTAAAGAAAAATTACTTAATTTAGGATGCTTAAAGAGTGTCCCGAAGACACTCGTTAACAAGACCCTATTCATAATTTCATGAACCTATTTAAAAGAGCCTTACAAAATTAGAGACTAATTTGATGGTTTACACATTCCAACGAATAATATAGATCTTATGGCTAACTTATTACTGGTTCTTTACGAAGGAAATTTAGACTTGACATTTGTCGAAATTCATAAGAGGATTTCTTAACTGCGGTGTAAAATGTATTGAGGTGACTGAGAAAATATAAAAGTGAGGAAGATAGTACAAATGAGCCAACAATGTGACTTATCTACTAACTAACAAGTCATTATCCTAACTAAATCAAGCAAAAATAAATTGACCTAAAATTCAATCACTCGTGTTGTTATATGTTGCATTGGATCATAAATATCTTATAGCGATTCTTTTTTCAAAGATAACTAGCAGGATACCCGTACATACGTTGTGCTTTTTATTTTTTGTTCTCCTCTTTTATTTTTTCTTTAGAGATGCTGCTATTTTGGCTTCTGAGCAGGGGCTTTTCAATTTCCCTTTTTTCTTAAAAAGGATATGTTTTATTGGTTTTCTTTCTGAGACTTTGTCTGAGTCCTTTGCATTTTTTATGTGATGCATCTTTTATTGTTTTAACTTACTTTAATGGTTTTAATTTTAATTTTTTTTAGAATGAAGGCAATTGTGACTGATGCTGAAAAGGGTATCTCACGTTGGCAAAATGTTGGCCTTACTGTAGCAAAAACAACGACAGTGTTTGCATCTTATCCTCAAAGGAGTATATTGCGTTGCGCTCTTAAAAATTATGATACTTGCATTAGAGTCTAGAGACGATAAATGTCTTGATTCAGACTTTTTTTTTGAAGCAGCATATATTAACAAGGCCTAGCACAAGAAGTGCAAAAGGCAAGAAGCTACAAACAGGGACCAATACTGTTACAAGCCAAATACACAGGGTTCCCCTCCAAACCAGAAAAAAAAAAACAATAACACAACACATTAAACAATACATATGAGAATAAAACTCCCAGAACCCAGCCAAAGGCAGCACACCCCATACTAACTGCAGAAGCTGGCCGAATCCAAACAACACCAAAAAACAGCCGCAGAAACTGACCCAAAAGCAGCTCCACCAATTCCAGTCATATCCTCCTCTTTAGACACTCTCTTGGATTCCAACACCACTCATAATAAAGGCAAGATGCAATCTTTAATCTATTCAAAGACCAACACCATGACAAAGCCTTAATGTCATCCACAATTTCATCAGAATTCTTGAATTGGTTTTTAAAAATCCTAGCATTTCTTTCCTTCCAAATCATCCAAATAGATGCATGCCAAATCAACAAAAAACCCTTCTTTAGACATTTCGACGGTACTGCACCATTCCAACAATCAAAGTGAACCAACATATTATGGGGTGTAATGAAATTAATCTCAACCCAATTCAAGAGACTTCACCAAATCCTAGATACCACCTCGCAATGTAAAAAGAGATGAGTGGTAGTTTCGTCACCATCTCCACAAAGCACACAAACCCGAGGCTCCCCCGGGTTCAGAATATTACGGTACGCAAGATTAGATCGCGTAGGAATACGATCAAGGAGTAAAGTCCAAGAAAACGCCACCACCTTAGACGGGGTCGGGTTCTTCCATAGTGTACCAAACACCCCTTCCTCTAAGTTGCTCACCCCTTCGTCTAATAATAATAGCTCCTCTAGCACTTTATAAGCCGATCGTACCGAAAAAAGGCCCCCCTCTTCCGGCGTCCACACCCACACATCCTCGTCCTCCCCTAGCCTTACACCTTCAATAAGAGTCAATAAATTACGAATTAAATTGAATTCCCACTGAAAAGGTTGTCTCCTCCAACTAAGATTCCAAGCCGCCATAGTCTCCCACCTTGGCCTCTTGTTGGTTTGAAATTGAAAAAAGCCTAGGAAAGGCCCTTGCTAGTGAAACGTCGCCAATCCACCGCTCCTTCCAAAAACTAGTCTTCCTCCCATTTGTCACCTTTCGCACCACCCTATTTGTGAACCAATTTTCCCCCGCATACCCCTCCAAAGTCATCAAGTCCTTCCACAACCCCGAAGTAAAACGGGGCCATCTAGCGCCTCCACCGGCATCAAAACATCAACATTATCTCCATACTTTTCTAATAGCACTACTTTCCAAAGAGGTCGGTCCTCTTGAAGCATGCGCCATTTCCACTTAGCCAAAAGACTCATATTCACCACCTTCACATCTCTAACCCCCAACCCTCCTTTACATCTTGGTTGGCAAACCTTCCTCCAACTTACCCAACAAATCTTTCTACCCCCTCTACAACCTCCCCAAAGAAATTCCCTTTGAATACGAATCACCATCTTTAAAACTTTTGCCAGAATTTTGAGAAAAAATAAAAAGAAAATTGGAATCGCATTCAATACGGAGTTAAGGAGGATAATTCGACCTCCTAGGCTCACATATTTGTTGCCCCAAGAGTTAAGCCTCTTTCTCAATTGGTCTAACATAGGCTCCCAAGTTGACACCTTTTTTGGATTCGCTCCCACCGGCAACCCCAAGTATTTGAACGGAGTAGTCCCTTCTTTACAATGCAGAAAACCACAAGCGGCCTCCATAAAGGTCCTAGAGACATTGATGCCGATCAAAGAACTTTTGTGGAAGTTTAATTTCAGCCCCGATGCCATTTCAAATCCTCTCAAGAAAGCCTTCAACGTCCAAAGATTTTCCACTGTTGGTTCCCCTATACAAAGAGTATCATCCACATATTGCAAATGGGAAATAACGGTACCACCACTCTTCACTTGGAATCCCTTAAACAAATTCCGATTCACCCCATTTGTCATCAACCCACTAAAGCCTTCGGCCACCAAGAGAAACAAAAAAGGAGCGAGAGGATCACCTTGCTTTAACCCTCTTTGCACACTAATCTCCTCCGTCGGACTTCCATTAACAAGAATGGACATATTACCCCCAAAGACACAAGCCTTCATCCACCTAATCCATTTAGCATCCATTCCAACTCTTGTCATCATATACTCCAAAAAACCCCAATCCACTGAATCGTATGCCTTTTCAAAATCCACCTTGAAAATCAAGCATTCTCTTTTAGACCTCTTTGCCAAAACTACCACCTCATTTGCTAACATTACACCATCCACCAAATGTCTACCCTTCAAGAAGGCCGATTGTGACGTGGAAATAATAGAATTCATAACCTTAGAAAGCCTTGCCACCAAAACTTTGGAAAGAAGTTTACATAAACTTCCAAGGAGAAAAATTGAGCAATATTCTCTCAATGACATTGGCGCTTTCACCTTTGGAATCAAAGTAACAAAATAGGAAAGGAAACTTTTTGGGACCTTTTCGTTGACATGGAATTGATCGAACATTATGCAAACTTCATGCTTCAAAAGGTACCAAAAATCTTTGAAGAAAGCAAAATTTAAGTCGTCAGGACCCGGACTTTTATTACCATCACTTTCCTTTACCACCACTTCAATCTCCAATAGGGAAAAAGGGGTAACCAATCCTCTATTTTCTTCCTCAGACAGCATCGAGAATTGCACTCCATCCAAGGTTGGCCTTTCCCACTTGGCATTCGTCACTAGACTTTTGAAATGCTCCACCACCTCCCTTCTCACCTCCATAGGACTATCGACCCACACCCCCTCCACATTAATAGCTTTAAGCGAGTTCTTAAAAGCCCTTTGTTTGACACACCTATGGAAATACTTAGAATTTGCATCCTCTTCTTTAAGCCATTTAGACCGCGCTCTTTGGAATACACTAGCCTCTTTACACTTAAGAAGCTTCCACATCTCATCAAACTTATACTTCCGCAACTCCACTTCCTCACTACTCAACACCCCGAGCTCCCCCTTCACATCTAGATCCGCTATATCATCAATCAACTTCGCGGCTTTAGCATCTAACTCCCCGTATTCTTGCTTACTCCAATCTCTAATCGCCTCCTTCAACACTTTAAGTTTGTTTTTCAAGATCACACCCATCCACCCATTTAATCTTTGGTTTCTCCACACATTCTCCACCACTTTTTTGAATCTACGATTTTCCAACCAATAATTATTAAACCGGAATGGTTTAGGACCCCAATCCCTATCACTGCATTTAAGAACCAAAGGGCAATGATCCGAAATAGTTCTCGGAAGAACCCAAAGGGAAGCACTCCCCCAACATCTAATCCACCCTTCCGAAATGAGGGCTCTATAAATGCGACTCATGGCCCGACCATTTGGATGATACCACGTGAAACTACGACCAAGAGGGTTAACGTCAAAAAGCTCCACTTCCGCCAAAAAGTTATTATAAAGTTGAATTTCCATTGCCATACCAGATGACACCTCCACATTTACCCCCCTCCTCTCCAAACGTGTTTTTAATAAAACTAAGGCTATCCCACAACCTCCTCTTTGCCACTAAATCACATTTAGAATAAATATTCACGACAAATCATTTCTCCTTTTTCATTTCCCATTCCAAGCACACACCTACACAACCCTCTCCGACGAAAGAGAAAAGAAGGTTAGCATTGGATTTCCTCCATATAGAGAGGATTCCCCCACTATTTCCAATGGAAGGAAGAAATGCCCAGTCGCAATCCTCACTGCCCCAAAAACCATAACACACCGATTCTATGATCAATTCAAGTTTTGTTTCTTGAATAGCCAAAAAATCCACCCTTTGTTCAAGCACCAACTCCTTAATCATTTTTCTCTTCACCCTCCCCCCCAAACCTATAACATTAAAAGATAACACTATCATTTATCACCCATATCTCTCGCCCTTAACTCACCCTTCACCACTTCTATATCTTCTAGTTCTGACAATTTGGTTACAATCGTTTTGTCTACAACTTTGAACACAAAGCCTCCAGTTTTTTGCAAGGAGAAAATTCGCGAAGCATCTAACTCCTTCCTACTAGAATCCACCACATTCAACAATGGTGATTCCGGAACCCAAGTGTCAGACTCTTCCAAAATCAACTGTAATCCCGAAGCTGGCGATGGTGGGCAACTGGTTCTCGAACCTTGGGGATGTTCGCCACTCCTACCTTCCACGTTAGCCACCACCTCTAAATGCTTCTCCCCGTCCTGGACATCCTCACCGTGCTTCGAGTTCTCCTCACCAATACCCCCTTTGTGTTTAAAAGCTCATCTGCCATCTCTTACTGCCCTTGCAAACTTAAAGCATTTTGGAGTTCCATAATTAATTTGCCTTTGTTTCCTAACTAATTTGTTTCTTCCTATTCTTTTGTTCACTTCTCCCTCCTGAATTGAAAAATCAGAAATAGTCTCCTCTGAGTCCCCTTTGACTTGTTGTGCCACATAACAGCCCCTGGAACTTGGGCCCACCATGTTAACTCCTCTTTGTTGCCCTTCAGCCAAGAAAACAAAGGCTGGGCCACCTCCTGACTGGTCACGGGTCTCACTAGAAAAAGCATCTTCTTTGGTTGCTGAATCCTCCTCAATTGTTTTAACTATTCCTATCACAAACGATCGGAAAATTACTCCCGCTCGTTTTTACCATATATTTCACCAGGTCACTTGTTCCACACTTCTTCCATACACCTACTTACATATTCCAACTTTCCTTCCAAATATTCTTTTTTTTTTCTGAAAAAAATTGAGTCTCAAATCATCAAATAAGGATTGTTAAACAGTTTTTACACTAATTTGACGTGAAAAAACAAGTATGCATATGTTTAATTCATTTACATTGGTGCTTTTTTCTACTTTTTTTTTTTTAAAATCTGACAACGCCGCTATCGAGAATTAATTCTCGATCCTGTGTATGGGTTTGGGAGTTAACTCCTGATCTAGTCCGGTTCATTTTTTCCTATTACATGTGTCTTGCATTAATTTATATTATTCCATTTTATTATTTTATAAGTTAGCTTTTTCTATGTTTTGTTAGTCTCTAATTGAAATTATATCGAGTCAAAACCAAATGTCGTAGAGACTATCGGAGAATTCAAAGTCCAAACCATCTATTATGAAAATGTATGCTAAATTGAAACCAAACAATATAGAAGTTTCTGTTGATTTGAAATCAAAAGTTGATTCTAGAGAACATTATTGTTCATGGTGTTTTAAAACTTAGTGATAATGAAGTAGATAGGGCAGAATACTTTTTCACCGAAGAGAAATGGAAAAGTCAAATAGATACTAATTTATGCTGAAATGAAATGGACCTGTTAGAATTTCATTATGTAGAAGCGAGTGTGTTGCTATCTCTGGGTTTAAATTAAATAGATACTAATTTGATAACATAAGAACTACAAAGCATCTAGCTATTAAGTCTTGGAAAGTGCTAAGAAAAAGTTGTTATCTACCCAAAATAAGGTCTTCGAATGAGAACCAGATATGCAAATGCCAAAATATTATGAAACAATTATGCTTTTTAACTCAAATGCCAAAATATAGAGAAAATGATGGACCAACATGATTACTAAAAGTAACTTCAAATTCAAAACCATGAGCATGAACATGACATATAAAAGCTCACAAATATTTTACCTAATGCAGCTACACTTGGCAGTTGTCACTTCTGATTTTGAATCTTCTTTGCTTTCATGTTCTTTGTTGAGCATATATATAAGAAATTACATTCAAATATGAAAAGCCATAAATCACCGTAAATTAGTACTCCCTCTGGTCTTATTTATAAGAGACATTTAGGTTAACAAAAGTTTCTGCATCTCGTTCAAAATTGTAAAGGCACACCTGTGGTGTCTCACCTTCGCCAATACCTCCTTCCTTGGTTCTAGCCTAGGCCATAATCCTAGCTATTATTGGCTTAGTATGTGGTCGTCTCGTCACATTATTAATGGGACCATGGTACGTGTGATGAGAGATATGTGGCTCCGTGGTGTTGGGTTTAGATGGGTTCATTCACCTCAAACTCATGAGATCAATGATATGCTGGTGAGTAGTTTGATGATCCAAGGTGAAAGAAGTTGGAATATGAAAAAGATTAATTTGTTGTTTCCCATTTATGTGGTCCAAAGTATTGTCAACACCCCTTTTTCCATCAAATAGTGTTGATACAATAGTTTGGAATGAGGAAAATAGTGACAACTATTCGGTTAAGTCGGGTACAATTTTATTGTGAGACACATTTCAATGACGGTGATTGGGCTAGCATTTGTCGATCCACTGAAGGTTTCGGTACGATCAAAAATGAATTGTTCAGTCTAACAACAAAATTAAAACAGTTTAAAACGATTTTAGGAAATTTGTTCCATGTTACTTGCTGTAAATACTTGGAAAAAATTCCAACGCAAAACTAAACAAGAAGCAATGGATCATTTATTATCACACTGTCATAACAAAAAAAAAAATAAACAAATTGTGTCAAACACCGTTACAATTTCCACATGTACATAAGTTAACCAACAACATTTAATTAATTAATTAGTTGACCTGCAAGTCTTCCTCACCTCACCATTATTCCCAGTAATAACATTGTAAGAACTCATCTTAACCATAGCCTCAGCAAACTTCTTTTGAAACAAACCATTATCTTTAGCAAGCTTTTCAACAATAGGAATTGTCCTAGGATCATTAAGCAAATGACCATCTGTAATCAAAACCGTCTTCTTCTTCGTCACCATATTCTTGAAAAACAAGTTGTCAAGCACAGTTGGTGTCTCATCGAAATTCACTACGGGGTTTCTAAAAAGAGGTGTCCCAGGATTCCTACATATTTGTTGAAGCTCATTAACCACTGGAAATGGAAGCAAAGGATCAGGTTTCCTCGTGTTTGCGAAATTGTAAATCCTTTCCATAAAAACATCGCAATGAGTCACGCCAACTGAATGTGCACCAAGTAAAATAACCATTTCTTCAATTGAGAAACCTTTTTTTGTGAAGAGGTCAACCATTTTTTCCATCGACCAATTAGGCATTGGAAGGTTGTTGTCTTCCGCGACAGATGCGAGGGAATAGAGTGCATCTCTACGGCCTCCAAGGGGAGCTCTACGAGGTAATCCGGCAAGGAACATTCCTTCATTGACTGAAAATGCTAATGTGTCTGTGCATGATACTACTCCCGGACATTGTTCTTCTAGTTTTGCTTTAATGTCGTCAATTATGTCAGTTCCTTTGAGAAGCTGACCATTCAACATTGAACTTTTTTCTACTTTGTCTCCTGTTGGTGTGTAGTCTAGCAAGACTGAGGAATCACAACCCTGTTTTTTTTTCATTATGGCCAAGTTAATTTTAGAACACATAGTTAGGTGAATTTTTTAATAAATAACAATAATAAAGTATTTTTTTTTCATTATGTGAGATAAGGGACTTGATTTTTTTTTAACAAGTCAAAATGAAATATATTAACAATAATAAGCATTGGTCTAAATATTTCTTTGAATTTTAATTATGTGAAGTTAGGAAATCACACGTCTGATACACTTGTATAATTCAGACGGTGAGATCAACATTAGACTAATCATGTTATGACTTTGATAAAGAAGATACAAAATAAGTAATCAAAATGTGAATTGTTTGATGTTTATTTCACTATCTGATTAGAGACCATGTGATTGCTCATATTTGAACATAATTCAAATCCATTCTCACCCTAACTTTGAATTATTAGATGTTAGAAATGTCAAATTTAATGATCAATTTAGAGATCGAATACAAAATCCGTATCTAATTATGTTAGGTGTTAGAGATGTCAAATTTAACGATCAATTTTGTTTTTTTGGTCCTTAATTTCCGTTGATATTTCAATTTTTCTAGTATGGAAAGATACTCTTCCTCTAATAATTTATAGGCTTAAATGCATTTTCCTCCCTATGTTTCAAAACGTTGCGATTTTGGCCTCCTTTAAAAAAATGGATATTTTAACCTCTAACTTTAGTCCATTTTGCAAAAAGGTAATTTTGACTCGGTCAACGTGTATGTGACACCTCACTTGAGTGAGTTGGATGCCACGTGTGTAATTTTTGAATTTTAAAAAAAGATAAAATCCACATGTGTATTTTATTAATTAAAAAAAGAAAAAATGGGGGGGGGGGGGGGGGGGGGGGGGGGGGGGGGGGGGGGGGGGGGGGGGGGGGGGGAAGGGGCATGTGAGAAGCAATTCTCCCTGCTCTCCAACCCTTCTTACTTCATTCTTCTCCTTCTCAAGAAAAAATTCAGCAATTCATCAAATCCATACATCATGAATCTCCTTCTCTTTATCTTCTTGTTCATCTTCTTCACCCAACATCACCATCTACTTGTCTTCACCTCTTCCAACCCACCCCCACCGCTAACCATCCTTTCTCTGGCGACCTTGCTTACAAACACTCCTCTTCCCAAACTAACTCTTTCTTAGATTAGAAGAGGAAAATCTTAAAATTGAAACAAGTGAAAAACATGAGTTCATTGTTGTTGTGTTTGTCTTTTGCAAGAGTGGCTATTGAGACCACAAATCACGTTGGAATCACACGAGAATAATAGGGAAGGAAAATCTAGATTGAGAGAGCGAGAAAAACCTGGACGGAGTTTGTTACTGTTTCCGACGGACGAAGAAGAACTTCGGCGGCGTTTTTCGGCCAGCTTTTTGGTTTTTACAAACAGTTGAGATTAGTGTGACTCCAATCAAACATTTTTCTGATAGAAGACACCATTTTTTGTTGTTTAGGGTTTTAATTGTTAACAGTTAAAATGAAAAGGTAAAGTGGGTGGATTAGATTCACTGGATTGAGCTTTGGCGTTTGGGAATAATTACTGAGTCACAAGTTTGTGTTTTTCCTTTCCCATTTTCTCTAGAAGTGAAGAAGAAGAAGAAAGAAATAAGCTTGGTTAATAATTGGTCCTTTATTGAAAAGTTTGGTTTGGGGCCGTTGGAAGGAGAGAGGTGGTGGTTGTTGTGAGGAGGAGGTAGAGAGGGAAGGGGAGAGATGAGTATCACGTGCCCTTCTTTCTTTCTTTCTTTTCTATTTTGATTTATTTAATTTCATTTATATATATGTGGCTTATTTATTTATTTTTTATTCCAAAAAAACACATGTGACATCCTACTAAGTTAATTGAGTTGTCACATAAGCGTTGACTTAGTCAAAATCAAGGTTTTGCAAAATGGACTAAAGTTAGGGGTTAAAATATTTTTTTTTAAAAGGGGTCAAAATCGCAACGTTTTGAAACATAGGAAAAAAAAGTACATTTAAGTCTGATTTATATCATGTATGATTTCTTTGGTATGACTATTTTTAAGAGATATATAATAAAAAAAGACAATGATTGTTGAAATTTAGTAATTATAAAGACGATGATTGTTGAAATTTAGAAAAGCTTACAACAACGAAGCAGTCGTGAAATTGAAGACGAATGAGGTTAGCAACTGCGTTTGGATTTGTCCTCATAATTTCAACAAGAGCATCAGCCACAATTTTCTCTGCAGTGGGACAACTTTCGCTATAGAACCCTTCCCTAAGATTACCTTTATCAAACCCAGCCTTTGGATTTGGCTTTTCATCATTTTGTAGTGGTTGTTGTTCTTGATCATCAACATTAAGTCCAGATCCAATTCCAAATTCATAATCAAAATTAAATTTTTTTGAATTTGCAGGAACAACGACCAAGCTAAACAAGAAAAGGGTCACAAGTATGATCCTTGCCACTTTCATTTTTAACAAAAAAATAAATAAATGTTTCAAATGGGGTGTTCAAGTTTACACCAAGTTGGAACAAAGGTGCTACAACCTTTTATAACAAAATGTTTGCCTGAAAATTTGAGTTTGCTATTATTGGCAGATGGTTTCTAATAGTTCATTCTTTGTTTGATTGAGGTAGCCATATATAGCCAGCTCTAAAAAAAGTTAAATTTGGTTTGAATGATGCACACTAGTTTTGAGGGTGCATATATGCAATGTTACACATGTTGTCTATTTATAGTGAGTCTTTGTTTTTATTGGTTGCTTTCTTATCCGTTGGAGTCGGAAGTTAAGCCCAACTTTAGCAAGTCATGCAGCTTTCTTAACCCATACTTTTTATAAACTTTTTATTTTTCCTACTTAAGCTATATCTTAAATAAAACATATAGTTTCAAAAAAAAAATGCAGAGTTTCTTGGTCATTTTCATCTTGATGTGTATTCAGTTCATTTACTTGTCTCTTAACTAAAAACTCGAGAGAAGTCGTTTCTTGACATTGTCTCAATTGCATTCATATCCTCGTGACGCACTTATTGTTTACGAGAATTTGTTTGGTGTCTCTGGACCACATTACAATGAGAGAAGTCCGGTTCTGATACCATTTATAACGTTCTAAGTGCTTATAAGACTGATGATGTACAAGTGTCTCCACAAATAAATATGTGCCTTTTAGTATATTTTGTTCTCACTCACATGTTTCGTTAGAAATTTTTCAGAATGTCACATATATAGTTAGTCTAAGTGAAACATCCTTAACTTTGGAGCAATTATGTATAGTGAGCCTACAAAAAGAATGTGCATTTTGTTGGTAAGAGTGGTGCCAATAATTTTTTTTCTAGTCATCCTTAGTTGCAGAGTCTTATACAGTTATACTTCTAAATTGACCCCTCTTGTTCAACTTTTATGTGTCACTCTATTGGAAGCTTTATAGGACTCACTCCTTGACCATGCCTCAAACACCAGTGACACTCTTTGTTCTCGTCAGTCTTAGCACTAGGGGCTGGGTAGTTTAACTGATTTGAGCTAAGAGATAAAGAGTTGGAGATTATGGATTCAAACTCAGAGAAGGAGAAAAACTAATACCAACTAATTACTAACATTTATCATTAAAAAAATTATAGTGCCACGGGCTTCCATAAGGCCATCTTCCTCACGTTAGAACCTATTAGCTAGGGAGACCGAGATATATACTGAAAAGGTATGTGCCCACTTTGGGATCCAAGAAACTTGATGTTGTAGTTACAAAAACAATCCACAGTTACGCTCATATGATTGTTTTATTTAGCTTTAGCCTAGCTCAAACCGAAATGCCAACAACTCCTCAATTATATTGGACCCAATCTAGGTTGGATAAGGCTAAAATGGTAAACACATTTTTGAAGATTTCATAGAGAAAGGAGGTTTGGGTTCATGTGGCTAGAGAGAAAGATAAATTTGACTAAATGGTGAAAAAAAAATTAAGAAACTTAACCCCCAACATATACTACTAAAGGTTAGCTAATGAGATCATGAATAATCTACAACCTTCCTCACAGTGCAAAACAATCACCCACGTTTTCTCCTCCACTCGTTGTGTACCATGTGTCTTTACCTTTATTTCGCTTAGTGATATTGGGCTTGCTTAGCGAAATTCACATGCTTTAATTAGCGAATTCATATTTGCTTAGCAAATATGATTGACATACTCGCATTTCCCTTTTCTTACCCCATAAGTATTACTACTTGCACCTCCTCCAAAACCCTAATTTCAACCTACTCATCCGAGAGCCTCTAAAAACATTTGATACTAAGAAAAATATGATGTTATACACCTTCGTACTATGTCAAGAAGAAATGTCAATCTGGTTGAGTGGTTATGTTAGAATTTTCATATAACTCACATTTAGATGTGAATGAAAGATTCAACTATCTTTTCCGACCTAAGGGGCCAAATAGTTTTAATTTTCTTATACACAAAAAAAAAAAATCTATAAACACAGTATTCATATAAGAAAATCGATGGGGATTATTGAGTCTTGCAGAAGGGATTAGACTCCCACAACATGACGAACTAAAATTTAAATCTCGACTAAAAGATGTACTCATATTTAATGCTCAAACACTCCTTAAATAAAATAAAAAAAACTCATATAAGAAATGGAGGCGACATCTGGCCTTCCCTGAATAGATACATATCATACATCACTTTAAACTTCTCTGGCCAATCAGAAGTTTAGATCAATAGCATAAAAATCACAGCTAAATAAGAAAAGAAATGTATAAAATGACCTTTAGCTTTGTGATATTGACCAATAAACCTTCCGATTTTGAATAAGGAACGTGGAAACTTTTGTTCATCAGCAACAATTGGTTTCTTACACATTATATTCTACCAAATGAGAAAAATCATATAACCATTATACTTTAATACGAAGACTCATCAATAATCAATAATCACTAAGCTAGAAAAAACCTAACTACATATATACTAGTAAATAGTTATACACCACATATCAGTGAATAGGATGTACTAACTTATTATTAACTTACTTTTTTTTTGAAAGATTATTATTATCTTACTTGAAGTGTTAGTTTCGAACATCTCAATAGTTTTTTTCCCTTCCTTTTATTAGTAATTCTTATGACTAAGAATTAGATTCTTCTAATATTTATTGTTTTGAATACGTTATTAACGCTTCAAATGAAAATGCATTGACATGAGAGATATAATATAAGAAAACCCCTTTCTTTAAAAAAAAAATATAAGGAAACCCCTCACATTACAACAACTTATTTTCAGTCTAGCTCTGGCGCTTTAGCTACGTACAATCACTTTTATTTTCTTAAATTTTTATTGTGTCTACATGTCAGTGTCCCTGTTGAATTCATTGTTTTGTCACGCGTGTTTGTGCAACGTGTCTAGCTACAATGAAGTGGCACTAAACAAGTCAATTAATTGATATTGACAAATGGGAAAAGAATTGCTACAGTATGGTTGACCAGTGATGGCACCGTAATATTCTAGCTTTTTAATTGATGAAATTAGTTTATAGCTTTTGTTTTCAGCTGTGTTTCATTTGGCCATTGTTGCCGTCGAAGATCACAGAAAAGATGCCCCATCCTTAATGACAAGTAATATAGGCACAAAAGAAAATAATTATTTTAATAATCATGCTAAGTTCTAACATCGCAATCAAATAGAGTTTCAATTAAGTAGCAGAGATACTAAAAATATTGGTCTAAACATATTGATGTCACATTCTAGATCTTAATTGCAAATATTTTTTTAAATAAAACATTGCTAAGTTTGTAACTATTTGAAAGTCTAAAAGAAAAAGGGTCACTAGTTATTATAAAAATAATTTAAGCGACTTTGTGATTTTTCTGTTTCTTGAAAGAAGCTACATCCATATATGATGACAAATTCTCTTATTTCTTCACTAAGGAATTAGAAATTTCATATATGATCAAAACTATGTCTTCTCTAATTCAACTTCTTTCAATTTTTCTACCTCTTCTAGCATCTTCATTACCAACTATGTTTTCCATTGAAGTTTCAATGAAAAAAGCTTACATGGAGCCTTTTAAATGCTCTACAAAGATGAGAACATGCAATGCATCACTATATCATATAAACTACAATCACAACATAGAAGAAATAGCTAATTTTTATTCTATTGATCCTTCACAAATCAAACCAATAGTTCGTAGCACAAAACAAGATTACCTAGTAAAAGTGCCTTGTTCTTGCAAAAACACCAAAGATCTTAGTGGATATTTTTATGAAACAACCTACAAGGTGAGTCCTAATGAAACTTCTGTGGATGTTATGAATCTTATTTACAGTGGTCAAGCTTGGCAAGTTCACGAAGATTTGGTTGCAAATGAGAATGTAACAATACATATTCCTTGTGGATGTTCAGAATTTGAGTCACAAATTGTTGTTACATATTCTGTTCAGCAGGGTGATACAACAACGTCAATTTCTCTTTTGCTAAATGCTACTATTGATGGCATGGTGAGAATGAACCAAATTTTGGGTCCTAACCCAACATTCATAGATATTGGTTGGGTGTTATATGTTCCTAAGGAATTAAAAGGGTCGCCACTTTACCATGGAAAAGGTAAGTTCTCTGCCTCAAAATTTTCAATTTTTGGTCTTAGATGCGGTGAATACGAGATAGTCTTGCATGGTCACAAGACCAGATGCATAGTGTTTAGGTACACACAAAAAATAACAAACATCAAGGAAAAGTAAAATCATTTTTTTATTACATACTCCATTCAGCTTTATTATAATCAAAATTACCTAATTTCACTCATATTAAAAAGTTCGTTAAGTAAGTTTAATGATCTTGATTCAATCTAAAAAATGAGTTATAATTACTAGAATACTCATACTTTACTACAGTAAATTTCTTTTTGGACTCTCCATTCATCTTGGAAAATTGTAAAATAATTTACCTGAAATAGGCGAGAGGGGGCATTTAGTTTCATTTTGTGAATTGTGAGTTAACTATCTCTTTAGCTATTTGCTTTAATTTAGTGTACTGAATGGGTGATACTTGTGTTGAAAATTGCGTTGAGCTTGCCTTGATTCAGCAAAAGTAGTTCAACTAATGTACTTCAACCTTCAAAATTGTAAATAAATATTAATGACAAGTCATTCAATCATATATCTTGTTCTTGAAAGAGTAGTCCACTGATATGAGTTGAGAAATCAAATGAGTTCTATGTAAAAGGTTCAAGGTTCGATCCTTACCACTAATAATTCCCCCTCCGCTAACAAATTGACCACTAACATTTTCCTTTTGAGTATTGAATAAAAAAAAACAATTCAATCATATATTCCAACATTTCAGCTATGAAACACACACACCTCCGAAAAGTGTCATGTTGGTGTATTAGACACATTACAAGTTTCTGATGTGATAATACATTTCTCATGCTTCAATCATAGATATTGGCTTAAGTTTAAATGAATAATAAATATATCTTTCACCAAATTGGTGTTAACTGATTTATCTATACTATCATCAGGCATTCTGATTACTTTTTTTTGCTTTGATTTTCTCTTATTTGCAGAAAAGAAACACAAGTGGGTGATAATTATTGGTATCTTAGTGAGTGTGACATTACTTTCAGTTATTACCTTGATCATTTTCATTCTAAGGAGAAATAAAGCCTATGAAACCAGCAAATATGATCCAAAAACTGTCTCTAAAAGATCATTTGGCAATAGAACTATTTCCTTAAGGAATCATGAGTTTCATAAAGAATATATGGAAGGTAACTTATAAAGAAATTTAAGTTAAGAAAATGTTTTTGTTTTTATTTTTATTTCATGTTTTCATTTCAATTCCTTAACAACTTTCAACTTTTTGTTTTCACTATTTCGTGTACAAATATTTGAAAACAAAAAATAAATGAAACAATGTGACATATTTGTAATTAAAAGTGAAAACAAAAACATTCTTTTAAAACCAAACAGACCTTTATATTTAAAAAGTACAAAGTTTTTCATTAGTAGGCTTATTCATGGTAAATATTGGCACAGATGCAACACAATTTGATTCAGAAAGACCAGTAATATATGATTTTGAGGAGATTGAACATGCTACAAATAACTTTGATGAAACTAGAAGGATTGGAGTTGGTGGATATGGTACTGTCTATTTTGGAATGCTAGAGGAGAAAGTAAGGAAAATTCTGCATAGATTCTTTAATGTTCATCAATAATTCAATCATATTTTTTCATATGCTAACTAGAAATTGGACAATAATATAGTTATTTCATCTTTTAGGAGGTTGCTGTGAAGAAAATGAAGTCTAACAAATCCAAAGAGTTCTATGCAGAACTCAAAGCCTTATGCAAGATCCATCATATTAATATTGTATGTAATAATTATCATTGACATATTAGATTTCCTGCAGTTAGCAATATCATGCATTGACGCACTCAATACATTGGTTACCGTTGGATCAAAGATTAGATGATCCAAATTTCAAACTCAGTTTTTAGATTTTTAAAGAAAAATCAAAATCTTCATTTAACTTTAGGCCGTCTAATCTAGATTCAATGGTCATCAGTAATTTCACTGCGTGAATGTATGATATTGCTGACTGCATACAACCCTATTCCTCTAATATTTGATTATTTCATAGATGTAATTAATCACATTGTTTCAGGTGGAGTTGTTGGGATATGCTAGTGGAGATGATCACCTTTATTTGGTGTATGAGTATGTTCCTAATGGATCTCTAAGTGAGCACCTTCATGATCCCCTATTGAAAGGTATATGTTCTAAAATGACATAGACTAAGAACAATTGAATAAAGTGAACAATTAATTAGTAACAAACTTGTCACACTTTGGTTTTAGATTTATATAAAGAATTCTAAAAACATGGTATTGGATATAGGTCACCAGCCTCTTTCTTGGTGTGCAAGAACTCAAATTGCACTTGATTCAGCAAAAGGTATTGAATACATACATGATTACACGAAAGCGCGATATGTGCACCGTGATATAAAGACTAGTAATATTCTTCTTGATGAGAAGCTGCGAGCCAAGGTACGTACATTTTCTTTGTTTTGTGTCTGTGTCCGTGTTTCGTAAGTTTAAAACAAATCATTTACTTGCATGTGATATGATAATTAGGTAGCGGATTTCGGACTTGCAAAGCTAGTAGAAAGAACCAATGATGAAGAATTTTTAGCAACAAGGCTTGTTGGAACACCAGGATACCTTCCACCAGAGTAGGTCCTATCATGCTTTTATTGCTATCAATTGATCTGATTAATTAAACTTAAGTAGAGAAAATTACTATAAAGTCAATTTTTCTTCTAATATTATTTTTTTTTCTTTCAATTTTTTTAGATCTGTGAAGGAGCTTCAAGTGACAATAAAAACTGATGTATTTGCATTTGGAGTGGTTCTGTCTGAGTTGATAACAGGGAAACGTGCATTATTTCGTGACAACAAAGAAGCAAACAATATGAAATCACTTATTGCAGTTGTGAGTTTAACTCCTTATAGAGAGTAATTAAATTCAAGGTTAAAAAAAATATAAAAAGTGATATCCAATTTTGAGAAGTACTTTATACAAAATGACATCTTTTCTATACTACAAAAGAGAAAACAAAGAAAATTGATCTTTGTTTCAATCATATTCAGGTTAACAAAATATTTCAAGATGAGGACCCGGTAGCTGCATTAGAAGCTGTTGTAGATGGAAATCTTTTGCGTAATTATCCTATGGAAGGTGTCTACAAGGTTAGATTCAATTTAAATCTTCATTCATACTCTTATAAAAGTTCAAGTCCTGTTTGGATAAACATAATAATCAAACGTTAATAACATAGACGCTTATCATATAAGTGTTTGTGGATTAGTTATTCAATTGTTTTCATAAACACTGATATTATATTATATTTTTATATTAGGTCTAAATCGTTCTTACAAAAGGCTTTGTAATGATGAGTTATATTCAATGTAAAAAACTAATGACAAAAGGCTTGTGCTAGTAACTATTTGTTTCCATAAATTATGGTTATGAAAATGTCCTAAATACAGCTTCTTTTTTTGACAAAATGCTTAATACAACTTATGACCATCTTATAAGTTATTTTTATAAATTCTTTTAAATACTCTCACGAGTATATTTGTCAGTAAATAAGTTCAAATAAATAACCGTGAACGACACTATTGAATACAATATTTCTAATAAATCTTAAATCTTTATTGACATTTAAAAATTGTAAGTTGTAAGTTTTTTTTAAAAAAAAAACTTACAACTTTAGAAAAAACTTACAACTTTCAATTCTTGAATGTCAATGAAGATAAAAAGTTAAAAGAGATAAAAAATTGTAGGTTTAAACCATATAACTTTATGTTTGAGTTAAGAGATAAAAAGTTGGAGATCTATGTTTAACTGCAGATGAAGAGTAAATATTAATTTAACAACCTTATACTATTAACCTTTGTAACTTGTGCTTGAGTAAACTAATGAGTAATCCATCCTATAACAAATTTCCTTTTCTGAGTCTTTAAATATATTTTTGTGCCAATATATATATAATGTTTCTTTTCATTATGTATACAATATTTGTGGCAATGTCAATATATGCTTCTCATCAATCTTACAGATGGCAGAATTATCACATTGGTGTTTGAGTGAAGAACCAGTGGACAGGCCTGAAATGAAAGAGATCGTTGTTGCAGTGTCAAAGATTGTAATGTCTTCAATAGAATGGGAAGCATCACTAGGTGGGGACGGTCAGGTTTTCAGCGGTGTATTTGATGGAAGATAAAGACTTTTTGTATTTGCTTATAAAAATGCATATGCATCCTTGTCTTTGTCGCTTAATATATTAATATTATTATGTAGTATTTGTTGGGGTGTATATAGAGATTTTGGTAGAAGATTATAGAGTGAAATCGTGATAATGACCTCTTGTACCGAAAATTTGTTAATGCTAACAACATTATATATTGAAAAAAATGGAAATACATTACTAATTTTTAATTAAACACTGATCTTGTTGAAGAATTTGAATACCTAGCCATAGATCAATAGATACAAATTATAGCATATAATTAGTAACAAAGAAGAAATAAGAAATTGTGTACCTTCATATTTAGGTTCACGAAGGACAGCCGTCAACAATTATGAGAGGGATAACTACCCTCATCGCCGTTTAGGTTTTGTTTTTAGAATACCGTTCAGAATGCTTAACCGTCTGATGGGATGACGTTTAAATAGCTAAACGATTGAGGGCAGGGACCTCTCATTGGGCTTAGTTAAATGGGTCAACCCATCACGGTCCATTTAGAAACAATACCTCAATCACACATATTCATCAATTGACTAGTGCTTAACACAATAGACCATAATTTATATTAAAATTAACTTATAATAATTGATTATTGTCAATCCATAATTGATTGATTAAATAATTAATCTAACAATCTCCCACTTGGATGACAATACTCAATTACTAAAAGAATATAAAATTTCGCTTGTCATGAAGAATTTAAATTTTAAAACTTTTAATTATGGTCAAAGCACTAATCATTTAAAAAGGAGAAGTAAGCTTTAATGCCGTAGAAATTGAATCTGATAGGGAAAACAAATCATACAGGTCAAAGACTCACTTTTTCTAACATATGATGAATTTATAGTGACATATTTGAGTTAAAAAAAAGAATGTGTCATTATACAATGGCCCAAGCATTTTAAAAAATGCTATAACAAACTCCCACTAACCCAAAATATCATAGACTTAATCAAATCATTATGATTTACAAAACTCATACAAATAAGTATGTGGTTAGTGGTTCTGCCAATGAGTTTTCAATTTTATAAAAGTCATATATCCACACAGGTATAAGAATAGTAATTACTTATAGGGATAGCCTATTAAGAGAGTGTAATTACATTTAGTCACAATCGATAAATGTTCTACGACATTCAATTAATCCAAGTTTTAGCAAAAATGTGACTATGGAAATCCATAAAGAAATAAGAAATTCAAGAATCTCCAAACTGGATTAACATAGACACTTTGTTTAAAGAAAAATAAGATGTGGATTAATGTGGCCACAAGAATGTCAACAATGAACGAACATTTATGATTGTATTAGTTTATAAGTACTTCAAGAACACAATATCATACTCGATAGGAGTATTGATATTGTACATTGTACTTATTATTTATGACCTCATAAAATGTGGAATGTTGGTAAAAGAGAAGCACAATATACATTTGCATGCTAAGAGGTTATTGTGCATATTCCAACAAAATTAACTTAAGCATTCAATTATGATGCTTATTGAGATTAAAAGAATTTTAATATATATCTCAAATATAATAGAATGAGACTAAAGTTTAAAGTCTCTTAAGCTATGTCATATCTTATAGTATGCACAAGAGTATACGACAATGACGAGAATTTTAAATTGTATGTATATAATATTGTGTACACATTTCGTTTGATCTCACATATATAAACAAGAGTGAGATTTCTCATTTGAGCTCATAGTATATAGTGTTGTGTACACACTCCCACTGATCCCACATATCTAAACAAGAGTGAGTGGGATTTTCGTTAGTGATCACTGATATAGAAATATTATAATAATGTAATATTAAACAGTGGAATACTTAATTGTTAGTGCAAGATTATCAACATAAGTAGTTATATATTTTAACTAATACAGTTTCATGAACTCAACCAGATATTTTGCACATAAGTATAGCAGAATTATTAACACAAGTGGTAACTCAATCATTATATGAAACCCCATGAATATATAATTTATTAATGGCAGATATTATCAAGAATTGAGTTTCGTAGTTAACCACATATTCTGCATTTAGAATTAAGGAGAATGTAAATTTTCATTTTAGAATTTTACAAATGTAGTAACCTTTATACGATAGAGTGTGATGATTATATAAAAGGTTCATCATCATATGAGTGAGAATAAGTCTCTAAAATCATAAAAACAAGATATGAGAATGTATGGTTTAGTCTTTAATATTAAAACAAATGTTACGAGACTCTATATACAATGTCAGTAACTCACTCAAAACTCAAATGCTACAATTATAATTACACACATTTGAGAAAAGATTAGGTTACACGCAGCGGAAATACACGAGACTTATATTTTATTATTATTGAGGATATAAGAGAAAATAGTCATAAGCCTCCATAAGTATTAAAGAATAGCAATAATATAAAAATATGTCAAAATATAGTAAAATGGTAAATTTATGTATCCCAAAAATATCATTTATAACTATTTAGAATAATGGTATAAATAAATTTTTCTCAATGGAGTTGTTAAGAATTTTGGGATTTTGACATATTGCTTTTACAAAATAAGTTTACAATAATATAAAAGATATGGAAGTGTGTAATAATTTATGAGAAAAGAATATAATTAATATCCTCAATATAAGTCTCTACTATAATTTTATATCTAGAGTTATGAAAAAATAAATATATTTGTTTATGAGATATAGTTAATTGACATGTAAAATTTTTCTCGCTTGTCGAAGAATGATATTTTCTCCACTTGGTGGAGAATGATATGTTGAGGCAAAATCCCTAATTAATTTTAAAGATAACAAACCCTAAATGATTAAAGGATTAATGGACTTTGATTAGTCTCTTGGTATTTAACTTGTGTTCTTGAGTGTTTCATTAAGACAGGAACAAGATATGAACCATACCAAGATACAAGGAATCAAAGATCATTAAGAAGAAAGAACTTTGTCATAGTTCAAAAAATTGGACATAGTTCAGTAGCTGAACAAGAGTTCAGAACGTTGGACATAGTTCAGAAGTTGAACACAGTTCAGAAGGATGGACACAGTTCAGAAGCTGAACATAGTTCAGAAGCTAAAATGAAGTTCAGAAGCTGAAACACAGTTCAGAAGGTAAAATTCTGTTCAGATGCAGCAATGTTGATCAGAAGCTGAACATAGTTCAGAAGCTGAAATGCAGTTCAGAAGCTTGTTCACAAGTTCTGAAACCTTGTCATAAAGCTGCTCTTACACCAGCCCAGAAATTCAAGAACATGCATGCCACACGTGACATAAATAAATGTCCAGGAAAATATACTTGCATGGATCAATCAAGCAATAAAGGCATTTACAAGATGAATGTCAAAAAGGACATTCAATGTTCATTTAAGACTATGAACATTGAATTAACAGGAATATTCCAAAAGGGAATATCATCCTAGATGTTCAAATTACCTCACTTCATTTATGTTTCACTATTAGGATTTGATTACATCAAATGGAAGTCTTACAAGTCATCCTAAGTGAAACAAAAAGGATATTCTGAAGTTCAGAATGTTCAATACAGCACATGCTTTAATTCTGACAGCAACAGTAAAGCAGTTGGAAAAGTAAAGCAAAAGCCAAATTACAATCTCAAAGTCAGAATCCATGAGATCTTGACACCTAAGGGGTTTGGTACTGTTACAGATCAGCAAAATCCCCTAAAGCATGGGCATGAAGTGATGGTTCCACTTTTCTCTCTCCTGCACATAATCCAAGACAGATTTGCAAAGCTCTTGGCACAGAAACATTCTGATGTACTGCACGCATAAACAAAAGTCCATCAGCAAATCCAGAAATTCATATGTTCATTCTTACATGATGAACCCAGATGAATATCATCAAGAATGCAACAACATTCTGAAGTATTCTCAAGAACACAACAACATTCTGAAAGTCAAAATGTTCACCCAGATTTTCAAGTAAAAGTCAGTGGGGCCCAGGACACATGGCACAAGACCATTGGTCACCCTCCAACGGTTACAAGAGACCAATAACTCTATAAATAGAAGTGAAAGGCTCAGCATTACATACACAATTGCAAAGCATACAAGAAAACATTTGAAAAGTGTTTGAAGCTTTAGCATCTCAAATTGATCATCACTGAGATTCCAAATCATCTCTCAAAGTGTAAATCAATTCTCTTTATCTTGTCAAAGATAAACTCTCCCCCTTCTCTTCTGAAATTCTTCATCTTAACCTCACTTCTTCAATTCTCCAATCAATTGTAAAGAGCAAATCTCATCTAGTTTTAAGGGTATTAAAGTCTAGGTTGAGTAACATAGTACAAAGTCTGGTGTGACTTAGTACAGAAAGTTGAGAGCCTGCTGAGGCTTAGAGAATACAGGTTGTAACCGTTCCAAGTGGACAAGATTGTAAGGTGCAGGATTTGAGAGGGTATCTCAAGCATCATAGTGGAAAACTCTCACAAGATTGTGAGGAGTGGACTAGCCCACATTGGGTGAACCACTATAAAATTTTGTGTGTCCTTCTTCTCTCCCTATACTCTTTATATTACTGCATACACATCACACACACAACACTTAACTTAAATATCTTATTCTGCAACTGACACTTCAGAACGTTCTGAAGTCTGTTTAACTTTGTTCTTCCAAGAATCAACTTGAGAAGTAATTTTTTAAGTACAGGATTAGATTTTAAAAAGGGTCACAATTCAAACCCCCCCTTTCTTGTGACTATATTATCTACTTCAATTGGCATCAGAGCAAGGCTCTAAGGGTTTGAACACTTATACAAGTGTTAGAGAAAAGATTCAGGAAGAAGTATGTCAAAGGCTAAGTACATTACAGAAGGAGGATCAGCAAACAGACCTCCACTGTTTGATGGCTCAAACTACTACTTCTGGAAAGGTAAGATGGAACTTTTTCTTAGATCTCAAGATACGGACATGTGGGTTGTAATCTCTGAAGGAGATCATGTTCCAATGAACAAAGATGGAGGCATAAAAGAAAAAAGTGCATGGACACCAGATGATAAAGCCAAGGTATTACTAAACTCTAAAGCTAGATTATTTTTATCATGTGCACTAACCATGGAAGAAAGTGAAAGAGTTGATGAATGCCAAAATGCTAAAGAAGTATGGGACACTTTAAAAATACACCATGAAGGTACATCTCATGTCAAAGAAACTAGAATTGACATTGGAGTCAGAAAGTTTGAAATGAGTGAAAATGAAACTATTGATGAAATGTATGCTAGATTCACAACAATAGTAAATGAAATGAGATCTCTTGGAAAGATATATTCCACTCATGATAGAATCAGGAAAATATTAAGATGTCTTCCAAGCACATGGAGACCTATGGTCACAGCCATTACCCAGGCCAAAGATCTAAATTCTCTGACCTTGGAGGAACTTATTGGTTCACTGAGAGCTCATGAAGTCATACTTCAAGAAGACAAACCAGTGAAAAAGGTAAAAACTCTTGCCTTGAAGGCCTCCCAAGAAACATCATCAGCAACTCAAGATGATGTGGAAGAACTGGATGAAATAGAAGAAGTCCAGGAAGAGGAAGCTGAAGATGAACTTGCACTCATCTCCAAGAAAATTCAAAGAATGATGATGAGAAGAAATCAGATCAGAAAGAAGTTTCCCAACACTAACACTAATAAAACTGAGACTGACAAAAGTCAAGTCACCTGTTTTGGATGCAACAAGCTTGGACACTACAAAAATGAGTGTCCTGATTTCAAGAAACAACAAAGGAGACCTCCCTTCAAAAAGAAAGCCATGATCACCTGGGATGATCTAGAAGAAGCAGAACCTGAAGATGAGGAAGCCAACCTGAGTTTGATGGCTAAATCAGAAGATGAGGAAGAGGTAATTATCTATGAACCTAACTCTTTGCAAAAAGATCTTGAAAGAAAAATTGACAGTCTTATATATGATTCAAATTTTCTATCTAACAAATGTCAATCATTGATAAAAGAACTTTCTGAACTAAAAGAAGAAAAAGGTAAACTTCAAATAAAATATGATGAATCCAGAAGAACCATACAAACTTTGCAAGACTCTCATTTTAAAATGTCTGAACAACAAAGAGAGCTAAATAAAAGGCAAAAAGGAATTTTATCTAAACCTTCTGAAATACAAAAAGAAAACATTCTTTTGAAAACAGAAGTTGAAGGACTAAAAAATGATCTCTCACATTTTATAAAATCCACAGAAACCTTTCAAAACATTCTGGGATCACAAGTTGGAACAAATGAAAAATCTGGCTTAGGATTCAAAGATCCAAACAAAAATCTTCTTAAAACTGTTTTTATACCAAAAGAAACTGAAATAAAAATGAAGATAAAATGTTCATATTGTAACAAGCTAGGACATCTTGACTCAGCATGTTTTCATAAAAAACATTTTGAAAAAAATAGATTAATTAATCTTAGTTCAGAACGTTCTCATCTCAATAGATCAGAAAGTTCACAAAAGGCTGAAAAGGCTAAGAAGATATGCTCTTACTGTAACAAATCTGGTCATATAATAACAGAATGTTACAATAAGAAGAGATCTCTTAGAAAGACTAACCCTCAAGGACCCAACATTACATGGGTACCTAAGATTCTGTTCATGTCAAGTGTAGGTCTCCTCTCAAAATGCAAAGACAAAGCCATGGTACTTGGACAGTGGCTGTTCAAGACACATGACAGGAGATAGGAATTGCTTTCTAACCTTTGAAAATAGAGATGGAGGACTAGTCACATTTGGAAACAATGACAAAGGCAAAATCAGAGGTAAAGGAACAATAGGTAAAACTAACTCTGCCAAAATAGAAAATGTTCAGTTTGTAGAAGGGTTGAAACACAATCTACTTAGCATAAGTCAATTATGTGATAGTGGTTTTGAAGTTATTTTTAAACCCAACATATGTGAAATAAGACAAGCCTCCTCTAAAAAATTAATTTTCTTTGGATCAAGGAAAAAGAACTTGTATGTTTTGGACTTAAATGAAATTCCAGCTGAATCATGTTTTATGTCTCTTGAAAAAGATAAGTGGATTTGGCACAAAAGAGCTGGTCACATCAGTATGAAAACTATTGCTAAACTTTCTCAAATTGATCTAGTTAGAGGTTTGCCAAAGATTAACTTTGAAAAGGACAAGATCTGTGAAGCTTGTGTTAAAGGAAAACAAGTTAAAAGCAGTTTTAAAACAATTGAATATATTTCAACTCAAAAACCTTTAGAGCTTCTTCACATTGATCTCTTTGGTCCTGTTCAAACTGCAAGTCTTAGTGGCAAAAAATATGGATTTGTTATTGTTGATGATTTCTCAAGATTTACATGGGTGTTATTTTTAAAACATAAAGATGAATCATTTGAAGCATTTCAAAACTTTTGCAAAAAGATTCAAAATGAAAAAGGTTCTAATATCATATCTGTGAGGAGTGATCATGGAGGAGAATTTGAAAATGCTTCCTTCAAGACATTCTTTGATGAATGTGGTATTACACATAATTTTTCTTGTGCAAGAACTCCACAGCAAAATGGAGTTGTTGAAAGGAAAAATAGAACCTTGCAAGAAATGGCTAGGACTATGTTGAATGAATCAAATGTTGAAGATTACTTTTGGGCAGAAGCCATCAATACATCTTGTTACATTTTGAATAGAGTTTCAATAAGAAACATTCTAAATAAAACCCCATATGAATTATGGAAAAACATCAAACCTAGCATATCTTATTTTCACATATTTGGTTGCTACTGTTACATTCTGAACACAAAAGAAAAATTGGGTAAGTTTGATCCTAAATCAGATAAAGCTATCTTTTTGGGATACTCTACAACATCCAAAGGTTATAGAGTGTACAACCTAAAAACCCAAACAGTTGAAGTCAGTATGCATGTCATATTTGATGAATATGATGAACCTTCTCAACTCCAAGAAAAGGAAGATACTGAAGATCAGACACTTCAGAATGTTGACAACCAGAACAATGTAAGTTCTGCAGAAAAAGAGGATGATCAGAATGTTCAGGACTCATCCCTACAGAGCCCTCCTAGAAGTTGGAGATTAGTAGGAGATCATCCTGTAGATCAAATCATTGGAAGCACAACTGATGGTGTAAGAACCAGAATGTCCTTCCAAGGGAACAATATGGCTATGATCTCTCAAATGGAACCCAAGTCAATCAATGAAGCCATAGTAGATGATTCATGGATTGAGGCCATGAAAGATGAACTGTCTCAGTTTGAAAGAAACAAAGTGTGGAACTTAGTTCCAAATAATCAAGGGAAAACAATCATTGGAACAAGATGGGTGTTTAGAAATAAACTTGATGAAGATGGCAAAGTTGTAAGAAATAAGGCAAGGTTGGTTGCTCAAGGATACAACCAACAAGAAGGTATTGACTATGATGAGACTTTTGCACCAGTAGCAAGGTTAGAAGCTATTAGAATCCTTCTTGCATATGCTGCACATAAAAGCATCAAACTTTTTCAAATGGATGTCAAAAGTGCCTTTTTAAATGGATTTTTAAATGAAGAGGTTTATGTAAGTCAGCCTCCTGGCTTCATAAATAAAGAAAAACCTAATCATGTTTTCAAACTCACTAAAGCACTTTATGGTCTTAAGCAAGCTCCTAGAGCTTGGTATGAAAGACTTAGCACATTTCTCATTAACAATGGATTTTCTAGAGGAAAAATTGATACCACACTATTTAAAAAAACTCAGAACACAGATTTGCTTATAGTTCAAGTCTATGTAGATGATATTATTTTTGGTTCAACCAAAGAGAAAATGTGTGAAGACTTTTCAAATCTCATGCAAAGTGAATTTGAAATGAGCGTGATGGGTGAACTTGGTTTCTTTCTTGGTTTACAAATCAAACAATTTCCAAATGGCATTTTCATAAATCAAGAAAAATATGTCAAAGATATTCTTAAAAAATATAAAATGAATGAAGCAAAGATAATGGTCACTCCCATGCATCCATCATCCAGCTTGGATAGAGATGAAAATGGAAAATCTGTCTCTGAAAAAGAATATAGAGGCATGATAGGATCATTGCTTTATTTAACTGCTAGCAGACCTGACATAATGTTTGCAGTAGGATTATGTGCTAGATTTCAAACATGTGCAAAAGAATCTCATCTAACTGCTGTAAAAAGGATCTTAAGATACCTAGTAGGTACTACTGATCTTGGTCTTTGGTATAGAAAAGGCTGTAGTTTTGATCTTGTAGCCTATTGTGATGCTGATTATGCTGGAGACAAAGTTGAGAGAAAGAGTACAAGTGGATCTTGCCAATTCCTAGGACAAGCCCTGATTGGATGGTCCTGTAGAAAACAAAATACCATTGCACTCTCTACAACAGAAGCTGAGTATGTATCTGCAGCCAGTTGTTGCTCTCAAGTTTTGTGGATCAGAAATCAGTTGGAAGATTACTCACTAAGGTACTTAAATGTTCCAATTCTGTGTGACAACACAAGTGCAATTAATTTATCGAAAAATCCAATTCAACATTCTAGGTCTAAGCATATTGAAATTAAGCATCATTTCATACGTGATCATGTTCAGAAAAAGGACATTGAATTAAAATTCATTGATACAGAAAATCAATTAGCTGACATTTTCACAAAACCATTAGTTGAGGATAGATTCAATTTTATCAAAGAAAAATTACTAATTATAAAAAATCCCAATAAAGATTGATTAACTGAATCACTAAGGGCCTAGGACAAACCCCCTTGAGTCATTCTGATTCACTTCAGAATGTTCAACAAAGCTCAGAATGTTCAACAAAGTTCAGAATGTTCATTCAGGCTCTGAACGTTCACCCTGTTCAGCATGGCACTCTGAAACTCAGAATATTCAGAACAATTTTTTTTTAAGTTAGTAAGTCACTGTCATAAGTGATTTTGATCTTTCTTCAAAAATCTCTCCATATCTCAGCATTAAATGCTTGTAGAGGAGTTAATGTGATAAAACCATTAACCTCCATACAAAAAGAGAACTATCAAATCAGCCACTCTCCTTTCTTCTCTTGAACGGCTACTTTCTCTCTCCTGTACAACTACTTTTCAGTTTCATCTTTTCCCATAAAACCACCATCATCAGTTTCTCTCTCTCTCTCTTCTCCTACACGTTTGTCTTTATAAACAAATCACCATTCCACTCAAACACGTTCATCTCCACATCTGACCAACAATTTCCAAACCATAAAAATTCATCTGTCTCTTTGCAAAACACTGCCATGGCCAGAACAAAAACAACCTCTCGAATCAATGAACAAGAACAAACCTCTGTTCCTCGTTCTGCTCCACCACAATACCCAGATGAACCTCAACCTCTGCGCACCATTCTCCCTGACGTCATCATCTCCACTACTGAACCTTCTAAACCCAGAAAACCTGTGTCTAAACCTAAGAAATCTGTTTCAACTTCCCAACATCCCAGAAGATCTCAAAGAATCATCTCTGGAACTGGAAAAACCAAGAAATTCTCTGCCTCCACAATTCTTCTCTCAGACTCAGAGGAAGAATCTGAACCAACCATTTCTCAATACATGAGGAAGGTTAAGACTTCATCCAAACAAACCTCTGAACCAGAAAAAGAGGATTTTGTATCTGAAGAAGAATCTCAATCAAAATCTCAATCTGAAAAAGAGATACCTTCTGATGAGCAGGAAGAAGTGTCTCCTCCCAAAAAACATGGAAAAGGAAAAGACATTGGGAAGATAGCTTCCATTTTGAAAGCCAAAAAGGAAAAAGCACCTAGACCCATAAGCAGGGCTAAGTACTTTGATTTTGCTGATCTAAAGAAGAAGGGATGGAACCTGCGTGAATACACTGATGCACAAGGATGGACAAGCTTTGTATCCCTTCAAGAACTCACCTACCCAGACTTGGTAAGGGAATTCTACAGTTCAATGGAAATCAAAAACAAAGATGGAAAAAAGACCCTCATTACAGCTGTCAAAGGAATTAAGATCAAGCTCACTCAAGCTTCCCTCTCAAAAGCTCTAAGAATCCCAAATGAAGGTAATGAACTCTTCTTTCCTTCTTGGTTTTCTGAAGCTAGAACAAACCGTGCCAAACTCATACTTGAATACACCAAACCAAACCTTCCTTTTAACTCCACAAACCTTGCTGACCTACCCAAAATCTTTCACAATATGGTACGCCACACCTTGCTTCCTAGGTCAGGAACCTATGAAGCTGTGAGTGATACTGATCTCTGCATCATGTTTCATCTCATTAACAAGAAAAAGTTAAACCTTTGCTTCATTATCCTTCAACACATGATTGATTCATGTATGAATCCCAAACAAACCAGTGCCCTAGTCTATGGAATGCCAATCACCCTTATCCTTAAGGACAACAAGGTACCTCTTGAAGATGAACAATGTGATTACACATTTATGAGATTCACTGCAAAAACCATAGCTCAGTTGCACATCACTTCCTCCAATCTTCCCACACCTCCAGCATCTGAAACATCTGGTTCTGTTAAAAGACATCAAGACCAGAAAGTTGGAAAGACAAAGAAGAAAAGGAAGATTGAGAAAGTCAATAACCCTTCAAAAATTCCACTGGAAGAAGAAGTAGATGCTGTCAACAATGTGGTTCAAGAGGAGCCCATGGATGAAAACCCTACAGAAAATCAAAGAGAAGGTGAAATCCCTGCTGAAGAAACATTCCAAGAGAGTGCTGATCTTGCCAAAGATGCAACTCAGAAAGTTGCAGAAGATCAGAATGTTGCAGAAGATCAGAATGTTGAAGAAGCTCAAGAAATTGCTGAGGAGGAAAGTCAGCAGGATAATGAATCTCTTCTCAAAGAGAATGCTGAGACAGCCACAGCTGCTGAAAAAGAGTTTCAGCAAGACATTGAAGAAAATGCTGAAGAAGGAGCTCAGCTGGAAGAAGGAGAACAAAAGATTGCTGAGGATCAGGACCTGCATGATGTTGCAGAAATCTTAGTCATCCACATGTTCAGTGACAATGCTGACCAGTTACAAACTGGTACTGAAAAATCAGATGGAAATCAAGCTGGTTTTGATCTCAATGTGGAAGGGTTCAACTCAAAAGATGGTGTACTTGAGGATTCTCAGAAAGAAAATCCTGAAACAATGCCTGAAACTGAAGTACAGAATGTTGAAGGAAACACTCTTCCTGATCATACCACTCTTCCATATGTGAAGTCTCTGCAGATCCTGCTCCTATAGCCTCAGGATCTCTGCCTATTGAACAAATCCAACATCTGGCTCAACAACCACCACCACCACTCCTGAATCAATCTACCTCCACCATGGAATCAGAAGCTATTTGCAGCAAATTTCTGATATCTCCTCTTCACACTTCGCAAAATATTTCCCCTGCTCCAGCCACCCTTAAAACAACCACTCAACTACCAGATATCCCTACTCTGTTTGCCTCACTTGAAACCTTTGTCTCAAAAGAAGGTCACTCAAAAACAAACTTGGATGCCCCCACTTCCGCTCCCACATCACAAATATCCAAAGCTGAAAAAATTGCTAGACGTTCTCTTAGGGTTGCAACTAAAACCCATAAGATTGCATGTGTCCTAGCAAAATGGACTTCTGAAGTTGCTGCTCCTGGATTAGCCATGGAACCTCCAGTGTTTGAGGATCCATCTGTCTTTGATTCTGAGCCTTCCTCAGATTCTGGAGACTCATCTCCCTGAATGTCCTCCACTTGTCCCTCCCTACCTTTTTTTTGCTGTTGACAAAAGGGGGAGAAGCTTTAGGATTTTAAAGTCTTTAAGTCTTTATGTTTTAGGCCCAAGTAGGTCAGTGATCAATAGTTATTGGAGTTCTTAAAACTTCAACTTTTGCCTGATCACCTTTGTTTGTTAAGTTTTTTTGCTTTTGAACCATATATGATGTAATGAGCATGATTGATTAATGAAAAAATGCATTTGGTTCAAAAATCTGCATCTATTAATAATGCCATGAATTATAAAAGTAAGGGGGAGCTTTTTAAAAAAACTATTAAAAACTCAATGCCATGAATTATAAAAGTAAGGGGGAGCTTTTTAAAAAACTGTTAAAAACTCAATGTCATGAATTATAAAAATGAGGGGGAGCATAAAAATAATTTTCAGCTCTTAAACCTCTCATATTTTTAATCAAAATCCATAATCCTAAATCATAGGTTTGTCATCATCAAAAAGGGGGAGATTGTTGAGGCAAAATCCCTAATTAATTTTAAAGATAACAAACCCTAAATGATTAAAGGATTAATGGACTTTGATTAGTCTCTTGGTATTTAACTTGTGTTCTTGAGTGTTTCATTAAGACAGGAACAAGATATGAACCATACCAAGATACAAGGAATCAAAGATCATTAAGAAGAAAGAACTTTGTCATAGTTCAGAAAATTGGACATAGTTCAGTAGCTGAACAAGAGTTCAGAACGTTGGACATAGTTCAGAAGCTGAACACAGTTCAGAAGGATGGACACAGTTCAGAAGCTGAACATAGTTCAGAAGCTCAAATGAAGTTCAGAAGCTGAAACACAGTTCAGAAGGTAAAATTTTGTTCAGATGCAGCAATGTTGATCAGAAGCTGAACATAGTTCAGAAGCTGAAATGCAGTTCAGAAGCTTGTTCACAAGTTCTGAAACCTTGTCATAAAGCTGCTCTTACACCAGCCCAGAAATTCAAGAACATGCATGTCACACGTGACATAAATAAATGTCCAGGAAAATATACTTGCATGGATCAATCAAGCAATAAAGGCATTTACAAGATGAATGTCAAAAAGGACATTCAATGTTCATTTAAGACTATGAACATTGAATTAACAGGAATATTCCAAAAGGGAATATCATCCTAGATGTTCAAATTACCTCACTTCATTTATGTTTCACTATTAGGATTTGATTACATCAAATGGAAGTCTTACAAGTCATCCTAAGTGAAACAAAAAGGATATTCTGAAGTTCAGAATGTTCAATACAGCACATGCTTTAATTCTGACAGCAACAGTAAAGCAGTTGGAAAAGTAAAGCAAAAGCCAAATTACAATCTCAAAGTCAGAATCCATGAGATCTTGACACCTAAGGGGTTTGGTACTGTTACAGATTAGCAAAATCCCCTAAAGCATGGGCATGAAGTGATGGTTCCACTTTTCTCTCTCCTGCACATAATCCAAGACAGATTTGCAAAGCTCTTGGCACAGAAACATTCTGATGTACTGCACGCATAAACAAAAGTCCATCAGCAAATCCAGAAATTCATATGTTCATTCTTACATGATGAACCCAGATGAATATCATCAAGAATGCAACAACATTCTGAAGTATTCTCAAGAACACAACAACATTCTGAAAGTCAGAATGTTCACCCAGATTTTCAAGTAAAAGTCACTGGGGCCCAGGACACATGGCACAAGACCATTGGTCACCCTCCAACGGTTACAAGAGACCAATAACTCTATAAATAGAAGTGAAAGGCTCAGCATTACATACACAATTGCAAAGCATACAAGAAAACATTTGAAAAGTGTTTGAAGCTTTAGCATCTCAAATTGATCATCACTGAGATTCCAAATCATCTCTCAAAGTGTAAATCAATTCTCTTTATCTTGTCAAAGATAAACTCTCCCCCTTCTCTTCTGAAATTCTTCATCTTAACCTCACTTCTTCAATTCTCCAATCAATTGTAAAGAGCAAATCTCATCTAGTTTTAAGGGTATTAAAGTCTAGGTTGAGTAACATAGTACAAAGTATGGTGTGACTTAGTACAGAAAGTTGAGAGCCTGCTGAGGCTTAGAGAATACAGGTTGTAACCGTTCCAAGTGGACAAGATTGTAAGGTGCAGGATTTGAGAGGGTATCTCAAGCATCATAGTGGAAAACTCTCACAAGATTGTGAGGAGTGGACTAGCCCACATTGGGTGAACCACTATAAAATTTTGTGTGTCCTTCTTCTCTCCCTATACTCTTTATATTACTGCATACACATCACACACACAACACTTAACTTAAATATCTTATTCTGCAACTGACACTTCAGAACGTTCTGAAGTCTGTTTAACTTTGTTCTTCCAAGAATCAACTTGAGAAGTAATTTTTTAAGTACAGGATTAGATTTTAAAAAGGGTCACAATTCAAACCCCCCCTTTCTTGTGACTATATTATCTACTTCATGATAGTTAACTAATAAGGTATTTTTCTTATCTATAAATGGATGATTATGTTAGGTAATGTCATACCGATAGGGTATATCCATCACGTTACACAATACATAGCAAAGATTCTCCCACTTGATAGAGAATGAATAATGATAGTTGAATAAAGAAGTTTGAAAGATATTTTAAATAAATATTCAACTATTTCTCTATCACATAATGATCATATTAAGTAACGTCACACCGATAGGGTATGCTCGTCACTCATATAACAGAGGGATAGTAGCAATCCAAAATATTTATATATATATATATATACAAAAATAACATTTAAATAGAAATTTAATTAAAAATTAGAATAATATTGGATTGCAAAATTTATATAGTTTCCTACATGTCTTTTAATAAAGTAACTTACTTATTGTAAACTCATTCAAAGACCTTAAGTATAATAAGTAAGAACTATATCATCACAATGTACAATTCTTATGTCTCAAAAAATTTAAATATTGATTGGGTACTCTAATTATATTTAACATAAGTATAAAAAATTAAGGTACATTGAAATAGCAAAATTATATTAATAACAACACACCGATAGGGTATGATTGTCACCAATATAATGCTAAACTATTTAACAAAATTTGCATAATTGTATCCACGATAGGTGAGATTACAATTATACAAATCAATAATGTTTATGCTTAAGAGAATATGATTAAATAATATCATGCATAAACAGTTGTACTTAATTTACTCAACTTCGGTCATATTCAAATAATAGAAAGACATGCTTAATATTTTATATGAGCACATCATAAATATGACTTTAGAATTTAATTATATGAGCACATCATAAATATGACTTTAACAAGAGTTATTATTTAAAATAAAAGTGTGTCAAATAGTTTTGTATTTTATCCAGAATAGAACTCTTAGAATAAAATTTTAAATACTCCAACTATAAATTAGAATTAAAATATAAATACAAAATGGAGTATTATAGTATTATAGTAAGAAAATAATATATAATAATAGAGTTATGTTTAGAATATTCTGGAAAAAGAATTCCACTTTTATATACATAGTTGCACAACAAAATAGGAGAAAGAATAAATGTCTTCATATGTGCAATAATAAGTAACAAGAAGTTAAAAATTAAATTCTGATTGACCTCATAGAATGTGACATTCATCCTTGTAGTTAGAGTCAATGATTTTTTATGACTTTTGATACTTAACCAAAATATATTTTGTTTATCAATATCGTCATCTTAAAATATTCATGAATAAAGAATAAGTCATTAACTAAGTATATATGAGACTCTAATTATAAATCAATATGATTTATATAAGTATTCAGTTGTAAGGATGATAATTGTTTTAAAATTGCCTCAATTCTTAATAAGCTGTTTTGATAATATTTAACAGATAAACAACAAAGAGGCGCACAAATTTTAATTCATAATTAGAATTTTAGCATTAAATGCAACAATGCATCATTCACCGTATATAAAATATATAGTTTAATATTACTGTGATCCAAATATTTAGCGACAAGACACATAATTAGAAAGTTAATAATATTTGTCACAAAATTTAGAGTAATAAACTACGGTTCTAGATTAGAGAGTATAATAGAAAGTATAATGTATATTAAAGATAATGTAACACCCATAGAGAGATTGCCTAGGATCTCTTACGAGTATTAAAATTTCGTACCGGATACATTAAATACAATACAGAAAGTTGTTTATTAATTATACAGAACATAAGTCTTGTGATACCACATATCATCCGATACAACATTCTCCATAATATACATCATAATACATCATTCAAATACAAATGAACATAAATATAAAGCATAAGCTGCACGATCAATCCGTAGCCTTCTCTTTACCTTTACGTCGTGCTACCTGCGAAGAACCTGCACCAGAAGGAAAGGGATGAGACTTTACGTCTCAGTGAGCTCCTACCCTACCTACTGTTTGGCAACCACAGGGAACCTAGGGTCACCGTGCCTACCTCGGCGATCTGGGGAATACCTATGATCGCCAAGTCTTATCTTTACTTATTTCGCGATCGAGGGAAAGAACTAAGATCGCTCTTACTTAGTGATCAGGGAAATCAGAATTATAATCACATCTTATTACTAGGAACTAATTGTCCTACCTCTCAATACTTATACAAATAAATGTATTAATCTTTATATCTTTAAGTTAGAAGTTAGCGTTGAACAAACATTACTTATCTTGGTTCATTTTACGGAGTGCATCCGGGTGGAGTAACCCCGAAGTACATCTCCCTTCTAACCGGTGAAAATTCCTATCATATCAGGCTAACACCGGACTCCTCTTGTCGTCGTGCGGCCATCCTTGCGGAATAACACGTCCCACTAGCGTGAACCTCCTGCGTCCCACTAGCGTGAACAACAGAAGACACGACTTAATAATCTTAACTTACGCGTGTACCTCCCATGTCCCACTAGCGTGAACAATAAGAGACGCGAGTAATTATGTCTTAACTTGTGCATGAACCTCTCGTGTTCCACTAGCGTGAACAACGAAGGCCACGGCTTATACCTTAATATTTCTTAAACTTTTAACCTATATAAGGTTCTAGTCTTAACGCTTATATCATACTTGGACTTGAATATACGTAATTGTCTATGAACAAATTGTTTAGTAAGGGATAAACCCAAAACTAGCTCATATACTTCTCTAATATAACTTAGAAGTTGGGTAATCTTCTTCCATTATGGTACCCTTTACCCATCCTACCTTAAATCCATGCCTAACATCATAAAAAAATGAGTTTGAGAGGATGTGAAATCGGTGGCCGATTTGCATAAATCGGGCCCCGATTTTTGCCGTGAGTTACATAGAAAATGAGCCATAAAATCGGTGGCCGAACCCATGAAATCGGTGGCCGATTTCTTCCTTTGCAGGATCCAAATTTCTGCTTTTTAGGCTAATCCAAACACTCCCAATCCTCATAACAGCTTATGGCATAAATTCTTAAGACATATTGATAAATAATAACATAGTTCAACATGGAATTAGTAAACAATTGGATTTAGGGCACAAATCCTAAAATCTATCTCAACTTATAAAACTCTACTAGCTTACACAAAACGGGTTCTAAAACCCTGTGGAGCTCACCTTAAGCTTCAGTTTGGTGCAGATTAAACTTGAATCCAACAACTCTATATCACTCCAAGCTTAACTCTTCTCTTGTTCTTCCTTGTTCTTCTTTTCTTTTCCCTTGCTCTAGCTTTCTACTCAAGTTTGCCTTGCAAGGTTTCTTACTAGAGTTTGGGATGAAGTTTGATTGAAGGATGGGGGATGAGATGGGGGCGTGTGGCTTGGAGGAGAAGGGGAAAAATATGCTGGTTTTGGAATGAGAAAAATGGAAAGAAGAAAAATGATTGTGGGAAATATCTTGTTCCCATTTAAAACTAATCTTCCTTTTACTAAAAAATTACCATTGTGCCATTACTTCATTCTATCAATTGGTCATGCTTCTTAATCACGTATAATACTGATAACTGATATTTAAAAGCGGGATGTTACAATCTACCCCCCTTAAAGAAATTTCGTCCTCGAAATTTAGAATTTACCTGAAAATAGATGAGGATAGTGCTCTTGCATTTCTGATTCTAGCTCCCACGTCGCTTCGCCGTCGGGAGAACCTTTCCAAATAACTTTAACAATAGGAATTTCTTTGTTCCGCAAAGATTTAACATCACGATCAATTATTTGTTCTGGCTCAGGTTGAAAAGTCAAGTCCGATCTCAAATCTATACTATCCAGCTCCACTGGTTGGAAAGGATCGGGAATGAATTTCCGTAGTTGCGAGACATGAAAGACATCATGTAATCCTGACATGGCTGGTGGCAGCGCTAACTGATAAGCTGCCGGACCAACACGTCGAAGTATCTGAAACGGTCCAACATACCTTGGACAAAGCTTCTTAGTTCTGAACGCTCCTCTTAACCCCAACTTGGGTGTAACTTTAAGGAATACATGATCTCCTTCTTCAAACTCTAATGGTCTTCGCCGCTTATCCGCATAACTTTTCTGACGACTTTGAGCTACTCTCATTTTATCCTGAATGGATTTAATCTTTAAGGTCGTCTCCTGAATTATCTCAGGTCCCAAAATACTTTTATCTCCGACTTCCGCCCAACAAAGCGGGGTTCTACATTTCCTACCATAAAGAGCTTCATAAGGTGCCATTCCAATACTAGAATGGTAACTATTGTTATAAGAAAATTCAATCAATGGTAGGTGATCATTCCAACTTCCTCCATCTTCTAGGATGCATGCCCGTAACATGTCCTCTAACGTCTGAATAGTTCTTTCGGATTGTCCGTCCGTCTGAGGATGATGGGACGTGCTCATCTTTAATCTTGTCCCCAAAGCTTTCTGAAAAGCTTTCCAAAAGTGGGATGTGAAAATGGGATCTCTATCAGACACAATACTAGCTGGCACACCATGGAGTTTCACAATCTCCCTCAGCATACTGAGAGGCTCGGTAAGTAGTCTTAACCGGCAAGAAATGAGCTGACTTGGTTAACCGGTCCACTATTACCCATATGGAGTCATGTCCTCGCTGTGTTCGAGGTAATCCACTCACAAAATCCATGGTTATATCTTCCCATTTCCATTGTGGAATTTCTAGAGGTACCAACATTCCTGCAGGCCTTTGATGCTCAATCTTCACCTGCTGACAAACAATGCATCGCAACACAAACTCCGCAACATCTCTTTTCATGCTAGGCCACCAATAATCTCTTTTCAAATCTTGATACATTTTGGTGGTACCTGGATGAATACTAAAACTGCTCTTGTGCGCTTCCTCTAAAATCAATCTTCTCAATTCCGTATCATTCGGAACATAAACCTTTCCTTCAAACAATACCATACCATCTGGTGCCCATGAAAATCCTGCTTGGCCAACTTTCCTCTGAAGGTCCATATCCACAGATTGAGCTTGTGCAATCCTAAACCGTAGGTCGCACAAAATATCTATCTTATTCAGCAAGATGCCACCTTCTAACTCTGTAACATGGAGGTTAAGATCTCTGAATTTCTCATATAACTCACATGTATGGATCATTACTTCAGCTTTAACTAAAGCTTTTCTACTCAAGGCATCAGCTACCACATTTGCCTTTCCGGGATGGTATTTGAGATCAAAATCGAAATCCTTCAAGTATTCCATCCATCGTCTTTGCCTCATGTTAAGATCTCGTTGATCAAACAGGTATTTCAAACTCTTATGGTCACTAAACAAATCGAATTGTGCACCATACAAATGATGTCTCCATATCTTCAATGCAAAAACTATTGCTGCTAACTCAAGATCATGGGTGGGGTAATTCTCCTCATGAGTCTTGAGCTGTCTGGACGCATACGCTATGACATTTTCCCCTTGCATAAGAACACTTCCCAGTCCCTTGGAAGATGCATCGCAGAAAACGGTGTATCTCTTTTCAGGATCTGGTATGGCCAACACTGGCGCTTTAGTCAACTTTCTTTTCAGAACTCTGAAGCTCTCTTCACATTGCTCGTCCCAAATAAAGGGTACATCTTTTC
>WNNG01000328.1:0-102299 GCA_018208015.1 Medicago ruthenica | reverse complement strand
GTTAACTACTGCACTGTAGAAAACCGTTCGAGATTTACACCTCCAATGTGGTACTAAGACCACTCTTTAATACTGAAACCACTTTCTAATATGGTACTGTGACCACCCTATTATGGTGCTAAGACCACTCAAATATGGTGTTATCACCATTCTAACATTTGAGCTCTCCAAAATATCAATATGGTACTAAGACGACTCAAATATGGTGATACCACCATTCTGACTTTTTTAATTTCTCTAAGAGTAGAAAAATATCGAAAGAATATTTATATACCGTTAAGATCATTCTTAATTCCGACGGGACATTATTATTTCAAAAGGGACTATGATCTTAAAAGTACTCTTTATTCCAAAGGGACATGTATTATCGAAGGGACTATGTTCTTAAGACCTTTCTTAATTTCAAAGAGACATTATACCGAATAGGGACTAAGGTCTTAAGAACACTCTTAAATCTGAAGGGACAGAAAAAGGAGATAAGGAGAAGAATAGCTCGTTAACACAAGCTGGGGGGAGAAGAGAGAAAGAGTTCTCGACAACTTAATAGAACTCTTTGGTGTGGTTTTTGAACTGAGTGGAGTCCTCTATTTATATAAAGATTTTGTAACTGTTTTAGCTAAAATTGCGGCAGCAGTTACTCTAATGGATAAGATCAAAAAGAAACTTAACCACTAATCAGTTCAACAATGCTTGTGGATAAGATCAAAAAGAAACAAATCCACAAAGGTGGAGGAAACAAACTCATTGGATATGAATGAATGAAAAATAGGAAGTTCAGTTGAATTCTCAAACTTTATCACAACCAACAGAATAAGCTAAAATTATGGGAAGTGATATTCATGAATAAAAATAATAATTACTATTATTTTTATCATTATCAAGTATTTAAAATTAAATACCTCAATTTAAACACTACTAATGTGTGTGTTCTATTTTATGTGGGACCCTCACTCTCTATTTTTTCAATTCACATCACACTAGTTCAAAGTCTTATTACTTGGTGTTTAATCATTCAATTTCCTTCCAACTTCACACCAATGTTCCAACAGAATCTTTATGTATATATGAGAAATGTTAACAAGTGTCATCGAGACACTCTTTAAGGACCAAAAATAGAAGTATTTATAAAAATGTGTGTATTCAATGGATCTTTATATATTTATGAGATCGGAGCGACTGGTGTGCATTGTCCTAAGATAAGATGTCCTAAGATAAGATGATTAGAGCAAATCTTGGGTGAAAGTAGTGACGACTTTTCAGTATTAACCGTGGACACAATAATAGGTTCGAAGTCCTACATCTATGACATTTGATTTCACTAGCTAAAGCTAATTATTGTCAATGAATTATTTATAGAGACATGATTAAAGGTTTGTACACTGAACCAAGATCAATCATCACTATAGGCCAAGAAAAGATGCTATGAGGTTGCAATTGGGAAGAGATTAACGTAAAAAGAACGTTACCAGTTTATAATCAATTTCGGTCATGATTGGCTACGCTAAAAGTAAAGAAAATTTTGTTGATTACCGACTCTCCTCTTCTCAATTAACCAATTTTTAGGTTGAGTAAACTATATACTCCAACCTACTTAGTGAATCCCTTTGGTATGTAGAATTTATAGTAACATGGGCGATTTGAGAGCATTAAATTAAATAAAATTAGTGACACCAAATAATTTAACACTAACTTTTTTCTTAATATTCTTTAAATTTTAAAAAAATCTGAATATTTTAAAAGAAACATAATTTACAATAATTTTGATTCTATATTCATGTAAGGTCTACTGAGTTATTAAAATAAAGAACCATCTTGACATGCCAAAAAATCTCATTGTTTGATAATGGAGACAAATTCTAAACAACTACAGTCCTCTATCAACCAAGACACATTTTGATTAAGGAGAAACACAAAATTTAAAGCGGACAATAATTTGAACGTAGTGTGGTGGACTTGAGGTCAAAACATTAGCGTAGTATGTAGAAATTGAGGGTCTAACGTCTAAGTCACCAGCAGCGAAGCTAGAGTAATTATGAGGGGGTCAAATAAAGAATCCTTTTGGGATAAAGAAAAATTATTTTAAAAAAATATATTAAATATTATTGAGGTAGGTAAAAATGCATGTAGACAACAAAAAAAATAAAATTGTTGAGATAGCCAAAGCTACCCTATTAGTACAAAAGTATCTGCCTTTATAAGTCACGCACGAGGGCTGAGATGCTCTTCAACCCCTTAGCCTTGATTGGGGGTTATAATTGTATGCCTGCTTATATTGGTGACATTGTTGTTGCTGTAATAAAAAAAGCAGTACCAAATTCATCTTTAGAAAGATCTGAAGTGATCAGGGCTGTAATTGTACGTACTTGTAAAGAACTAAAACGTAGTAATGGTATAATAATAAAGTATGATGATACGTACAGTTAAATTTCACTAAAATACTTTCATTAGCACCCGAGGTATTATAATACGAGATCGTAATATAGATATATTATTTAGGACTGGAATGAATTCTCATATTGTTTGGAAGTCATGGCTAATGGTAGTTTATTAACAACAACAACAACCACACTTCTCTATCCACCACGACGTCTTTTAACCAAAGACAAAATCATGTGGTGGACTTAAGGCCGAACATTGGCGTCATCGGCAAGAACTTGCACACAAGACTCAAAAAAAAAATGGGGTGACTTAATATCGAAACACAAGCCTTACACATTTTTTAATAAACGTGAAGAAATAAGCTAAAAGCAATAATATCCATATCCCAATGTTTTCCACAAATTGCGGTGCATAAATGTTCATTAAGTGGCCGCTACAACATTGGTGAATGTCTTCCACAAATAGCAACTAATAAAACTGATGATAAAAAAACTAGTAACTGATCGATCATGCTACATTTAACTCACCGCCAATGTTCACTCAACTCTGTATGGTCAAAATTATTATATAATGCATTCACTCCAACACAAAAGTCACAAACTAAAAAACATCACTAGCTAATCAAATCCTCCTCCTAGTTCTTATCTCAAAAATGGTTCAAAGAGCTTACTCTTTCTTTGCACTTTTTCTCATTTTCAATATCCTCCTTGTCACAACACGGCAAGCATTTGCTGGCCGCAACATTGCTAAGAACTCCGACAACGACGACAAGAAAGAGCCTCAGTTTTTGTTCAAGCATGATCATGGTAAACTGCATTATACTGGCATAGGACATTTAGGATTTCCACCAAAATTCGGGCTTACTCCTAATAACCCATTTATTGGTGGCACTGGAGGATCAGGTTCGGGTTTAGGATCAGGATCAGGAGCAGGATCAGGATCATCAGGTCATAGTTATGTTCCCGGTGGCGATGACACATTTGTTCCAAACCCTGGCTTTGAGGTTCCAAATCCTGGCCGTGGTGGTGGTGGTGGTAGAGTTGCATCAACGGTTCATCCATGAATTCACTCATGGATGGATGTTATAGCTAGACTTAGTATGTGGTTTAATTTGTGAGCTTGCGACGCTTATTAAGATCGATTTTACTACTTTCTAGCCATAAAAATAAGTGTGCTACTGCTAGTACACACTGGTAGCTTGCTACTTGGTATGTGAGTGGCTTGTTTAATGTTTTGCATCTGATTTAATTTAATTAATATTATTTGAGGTTAATTGTTCTCCAAACTTCAAATTAGTTGTTGATTGTGGATCGTTATTCAGCAATTTAGCCTAAGATGATTGCGTCTATACAAGAGGAATAAAAGGTATAAAAGTAAAACACAACCTAAAAACATTCATTATTTATTTTTATGGGGTATGTTTTATTTATTTACTTTTAACATATTTATGGGGGTCATTTAGCACATGGAAAATTAATGTCGATAATATGATATTTTTATTCAATTAATTAATGCAGACTTTGCATTTATGTAATGAATCACACCAACAAAATGTCGTCATTGACAATGACACAAACCGTTATTAACAAAAAAAAGAAGGAACATAAAGATTTTCCCTTGACACAGAAAGTATATTAGAGATTCACACTTCATTGGAATCCGGCTACCCTGCATTTGGGATTCCCCGCAATGATGCATTCGCAACATAGAGTGTGACCAAAGTGGTCTAATAGCGGGGAATATGGTTCAACAAATCTTGAATAGTTTTGATACAATTTTAGAATTTACGTTGAGTCTAACTCAAACTTATAAAATCATTTGTAAAGTGAAAACCACTCACATTTATAAATATATGTTCAAACCATATTTCTTCCAACGTAAGACTCTTAACAATTCAATCAAGATCAGACAAACTAGATTCAAATTCAGTTTTTTGAATAATAAAATAAAAATAAAAGCATTTATTTTTTGGATGGTTTGATTTTAACCAAGCTTCCACCAATGTCTCGCATGTGTGAATGCATGATTTCCATAAATACAAGGAATCCAAATTCTTTAATTTCACACTTTGAAGCAAATAACTGATATAGGAGAACACATTTCTAATATTCCTCAACATTTCACATCATACTTTACAGAAGTTTAATGCATAAAAACACAATGTTGTGGAAATCATCGCTTTCGTTTTGAGAATGCGTGGCTTGTTGAACCCGAGTTTGGTTCTTCTGTTTCTCAAAGATGGCAGGATTATGGTGAGCCTCCTTTTATGAATAAACTCAAACAATGCGATGTGGATTTATCTAAATGGAGTATGAATATTAATCAAAACACTCGACAAGAGATCCGCAAGACTCAACGCAAGCTTGAAGTTGTCCGTTCGCGTGTTACGACATAGGCTGGACCAATTGTTAATCAAAGATGATATTTTTTGGAAACAATGTGCTAAGACCTTTTGGTACCGTGATGGGGATCTTAATACGAAGTTCTTTCATGCAGTAGCTACCACTAGACGAAAGCTCAATAGAATTGAACATCTTGAAGATGAGAATGGGTTCGAATGTAGGTCGGAAGACGGTCTGAAGCACATAACATGTGATTATTTCATGCATCTTTTTTAAAAATCACCAAGTTCTCGTGCTAGTGTCATTAATTTGGTTCCAACTTCAATCACCGACGATGATAATGCTATGTTGACTGCGACTTTTACCTTAGAGGAATTCAAACAAGGAGCTTTCTCTATGCAAGCAGATAAATGTCCAGGGCCGGATGGCTTTAACCCAAGTTTCTACCATCATTTTTGGGATACTTGTGGTCATGAAGTTTTTCAGGCTGGTTGTCAATGGTTAGCAAATGGTGCTTTCCCACAAAATGTAAATTCTACTAATATTACTCTTATACCAAAAGGTGATTCTCAGACTTCCATGAAGGATTGACGGCCTATTGCTCTATGTAATGTTGTGTATAAAATTGTCGCCAAGGTGCTTGCTAATAGGCTTAAACAGGTGCTTGATAAATGTATATCTATCTATCTATCAGTCAACATTTGTCCCAGGTAGCTCCATATTAGATAATGCAATGGTAGCCATTGAAATTGTTCACTATATGAAGGCAAAGGCTAAAGGAAAGAGTGGAGATGTTGCTCTTAAACTGGATATTAGTAAAGCATATGATAGATTAGATTGGGATTACCTTCGTGATATTCTGCTCCAAATGGGTTTCTCCTCCAAATGGGTTAGCTGGATTATGCATTGTGTTGAGACGATTGATTACTCGGTCTTGGTTAATGGTGCATCGATAGGTCCTATTGTGCCAGGGCGTGGTCTTCGTCAGGGTGATCCACTCTCACCTTATCTGTTCATCATTTGTGTTGAAGGTCTTTCTTCCCTTATTCGTGAAGCTGAACGTCGTCATGATATTAGAGGTACTATGATCTACAAAGATGCACCTATTATTTCTCACCTTCTCTTTGCAGACGATTGTTTTCTCTTCTTTAGAGCTTATGAACGTGAGGCTGTTTGTATGAAAAATATTTTGGCTACTTATGAAGCGGCTTCGGGGCAAGCCATTAATCTTCAGAAGTCAGAATTATTTTGCAGTCGTAATACTCCGGATGATCTCAAGAATCTCATTGTTTCTACTCTCGGTGTTCGTCAAGTTCTGGGTACAGGTAAATATCTTGGGTTGCCATCTATGATTGGTCGTAGCAAATATGCAACTTTTAAATTTATCAAGGATCGTATTTGGAATAAAATCAATTCATGGAGTAGTAGATGTCTCTCGCAGGCTGGGAGGGATGTTCTCATTAAATCTGTTTTGCAATCTATTCCTTCATATGTGATGAGTATTTTTCTTCTTCCGGGATCCATTATTAATGAAATTGAAAAAATGTTAAATTCCTTTTGATGGGGTCATAATTCTGCGAATTCTCGAGGATTGCATTGGTTATCTTGGGAACGTCTTTCAGTTCCTAAAGTGTTCGGAGGCATAGGTGTAAAGAGCCTTAAGGCATTCAATATGGCTATGATAGGCAAGCAGGCATGGAAGTTGGTTTCTACTCCAGATTCTCTAATCACTCGTTTACTCAAAGCTAAATACTTTCCTCGAAGTGATTATTTTGGAGCTAGCATAGGCCATAATCCCAGCTATGTTTGGCGTAGTATTTGGAGTGTGAAAGATGTGATTCGTCGTGGTTTTTAGTGGAGTATAGGCACGGGAGAACACATACCAGTTTGGGATCACCCTTGGCTCTTAATGCTGCACGAATTGTACTGTCTACTCCACATCATTTGGAGTGGCCACTTATAACTGTTTCTGACTTGATGGTTACATCCCAAAAACACTGGAATATGGAGGTAATAAATGCTTTTTTTTGACAATATCACTGCTAGAAATATCTTTAATACTCCATTACTCCCTTCGGTGACTTATGATGTGCCTGTCTGGAAGCTTGAGAGAGATGGTGACTATACAGTTAAGAGTCCTTACAAGGATATTTTGAACCATGATGTGGCAGTTGTTCAGCACCGTGTGCCGGGTAATTGGAATTGTGTTTGGAGCCTAAAATTGCCCCTGAAGGTTAAGAATTTTTTGTGGAGAGCTTGCCGTAATTGTTTGCCCACAAGGATCTGCTTGCAATCCAAAGAAGTTCACATTGCTGATAGGTGTGCAGTGTGTGATGATTTTGGTGAGGATAGTACTCATCTGTTCTTTATGTGTAATAAAAACATGCTCTGTTGGCAGTGTATTTGTTTATGGAGTCATTTGATGGTTGTTTTCGATATGAATGCAAGTTTTCAAACAAATGTTTTTGCTATCTTACAACACTTGGACCAGCAGCAAAAACAAGTATTCAATGTGACTATCTGGAGTATTTGGAAGCATCGTAACAACAAGGTTTGAAACGATATTACTGAAACAGCTCAAGATATTTGTGCTCGTGCAGGTTTTCTTCTTACTAGTTGGAGGAATGCTCAGATTATTCGTCACCTTGTCCCTCAACATCAAATTTCACCGAATGATTTCAAGTGGATTAAACGAGTTTCCGGCAGGTTCAAATGTAATGTTGATGCATCCTTCTCTCAAGCTTTAAATCGGGTTGGTATTGGTGTGTGTATTCGAGATGATGAAGGTCGTTATGTTTTAGCCAAAACTGAATGGCTGACTCCACTCCTTGATGTGGATTTGGGTGAAGCTTTAAGTTTATTATCAACTTTGTATTGGATTCGTGATTTACAGCTGGATATTGTGGACTTTGAGCTTGATTCCAAAACTGTGGTGGATAGTATTTATGGCCGTAAATGTGGCGTCTATAATTTTAGCGCAGTGATCAATGATTGTAGACGTCTATTAGCTTCTAATTTAGTAACCTTAGATGTTAGGTTTATTCAGAGACAAGCCAACGAAGTCGCTCATAGCTTTGCTAGAGTGGCTTTGCGTCATGCTAGTTTTCATATTGATATTAAGATTCCATCTTGTATCTCTACTATTATTTTAAATGAAATGCAATATGTTTCTTCTTATAAAAAAAACACAATGTTATTTGTACAAAAAAAAAGATACACAATATTATTTGCTGCATTAAGACCCCAGGTGCACCATCGAGTAAGTCGTCCTTCGATACCGAGACAAAAAATATCAGCATTTCAAAAGAGACCATCTTCCTACAAACCACAGAATAAAGTGGCAAAAGAAAAATTACTTTGATGTCACCATGTCACGATCAATATGGAATCCTACAATCAAGCAAAATACCTAAATAATAGTGAGAACTGAACAACAAAAAAGTTTCTGAAGACCAGCTACCTTTTTTTTTGTGCACTTTATGAAATCTAAATCCTTTCATTGCACAACAACTACCCCTGTCTTCACTTGTTTAGCATTTAAAAAGGAAAATCTAGAGTAATTAAAATAGAGAAACGCTAACCCTTAACAACACTTGATAAGAAGTTTAAAATAGAAATTTTATCTTAGGATTTGTGTATTCAACACATTAAATATCAAAAAATAATTTTTTTACATAAAAGTTATCAATTGTTTCTATTTTAAAATCCTTAACAAATGGCCAAGTGACCTAAGGACACTTGTTAACAAGACCCATTAAAATAAAACACAGGAGAATTATATTACCCACCTTTTCATTGCTCCAACTCTTATTTTTTTTCCTCCCTTTGATTTGTGTGCATTCATAAATGTGGTAAAAGGTTTTAATGACATGGTTGTTTCGCCAACAAACAAGTGTCATCACACAACACAAATTAATCCTGGTAAATTCTACTAAGCAAATGTGAGCATATTTTTTTTTAGAAATGCTAACAAGTGCCTTTGAGGAAACAAGTGCCCCAAAGTGCCCAAAGGCACTTGTTTAGAAGTTCAAAGATTTTTTTTAATAAAGCAAGAAATGTATTAAAATGCAGGTTAGAGTCTGAACCAACAGAAATTATACAAAAGCAAGCATTTGACAAGGCTGTCGAAAACTATCCCTAACAAGAAAAGGTAAAACAAAGGCAAGGGAGTAGCCCACTATTGAGAGGCCAAGGAGAAAGACCTTGATCATTCCTGGCCAAGGCATTGTCAACCTGATTGCCCTTCCTATGTATGTGAGTGCACCTACAATCCAAACTTCTAACTAAAATCATGCAATTATTACATCTAGTTGTTAAACGCCAAGGGACCGAAGTTTGCTTCTTAAAAGCTTGCACCACCAACAATGTGTTGGAACAAGAAGAGTCTTGTACAATTCCTCTAAGGTTTTAAATATAACAAATTATTGAAGAACAATTGGACATACTAATATTTGTTCAAGTGTGCAGGATCATAGAATATATCCATCAAAGTATTGAACATGTATTAAAGCATCAGAAGCACAAGAGAAGCTCAAAGTGACTATGGTAGAAGATCTGAAGAAAGGTCAACCAGAAGTCAACACATTGGATCAGAAGAAAATGACGCCTCTCAGAAGCTGTAGAGATCATCAGACTATGTGGAGACCATCAGACTCAACGGACCTAATCAGACACAGAAGAACCTATCAGACTTGGAAGAGCTTCAGACTTCAGAAGCAACTGAGGGACCCAGACTCCACGTCAGATTTGTCATCTTCCAGAGCTATCCACATCAAAGGATCTGAGAACAACTTTGTCTTCTTCTGACCACGTGTAGAAACAAACAAACAACTTCAAAGACAACAAGAATGAACAAATACTTCCTGTTTCAGCAAAGGATTTTCGAATGAACGTCCAACGAAATTATCCAAATCAGACAATGGCTCAATGTCCTTGATTTGAAGCTTTTCAACGACTCTTAACGCACTGACACTCTTCTCTAACGTCTCTCAAATCCATGCCTATAAAAGGAGCCGAAGATCATGAAGAAGATTACATATAGCCTTATCTAGCCTCTGAGCTATGAAGGAGCTCCCAATTCTGAGATTATTCCAGGTATATTTTACCCCTTTAGTATCTAAATAAATCAAGTTGTTCTCACTTGTCCAGCATAGAAAATCATTGTAGGAAGAATTAGGAGAATTTAGGGGTGAGCATCGGTCGGGTTCGGCCGGGTTCGGTTCATAATATCTCATGCGAAGTGAAACCGAGGAAGAAAAATACAGACCCACTTTCGTCCGTCTAGAGCAACAGTTTGGGCGGGTGACGGTTGAAAGCGGTGACGGATTGGACGGTTCGGTTGGTTCGGTTTGCATCTTTTCCATTCAAGAGTTTAATTTGAGGATTTGTTCAAGAGGGCGATAACAAGCTGCTCGCCGGAAACGATATAAAAGGTGATGAGAAGAAACAAATGAAGATGAATTGTTTTTACGAAGGTTTACTTTTTAGACCGTTTCATATGTTGTTGATGGAGGATGAAGCTTTGTAATAGTGTAGAAGTCCAAGGTGTAAGGGAGAACACAAAGCACAAACAACACCAAAGCTATGATACAGGAAAAAAAAAACGCAGCATTAGAAAGTTTTTAGAGTCATTTAATTATTTTATGTTGAAAAAAATAGTTATTATTTAAACTTCAAGTTTATCACTATTAATAATTTACCTAGTTTGTCACTTGTTTGTCTAGGTGTGATAAGTCAGTAATAGCCACGCACTAGGGATAAGCTTTTTGCTTTTCTTTAAGACAAGTGATTTGACCTGACACTGTCAAGTGGACATAAATAATCGTGTTAAATTGACATGAGGAATATTTAAATAATAAATATATGAATAATATATTAGAAAGAGGAACTTATATTTTCATTTTGTCGGTCGGACTCGGTCTCCAGCCATTGCTTTTTTCTTAATCCGAACTCGACCGCAAATAACCATATCAAACTGACTTTTCCAGTTTTGTACACCCGTCAACCGACCCACACCTGCCCGTAAGATATATTTTCCATCGGATTTATCGGGTGTTGGTTGGGGTCGGTAATTTTGCTCAGTCCTAGGAGAATTTATACCCCAAGCTTCTCATGAGCTCCAAGAACGAAGTTAAAGTCTCTAATAACCACCCATGGCGCAACAAAATTGGATAAAAATTTGCAGCTCACTCCACAAAGTCCTTTTTCTGACATGATAGGGGTTGACAGCTATGTATATAGTGGAGCCTTCATCAGAGCAACAAAATGATTGCTTAATATTAAAATTGTAGTAACAAAATGAGTTTTCTAAACTCCCTAGAGATTAGGAGATAGATTATCTCTAACATTGAGAGTGTGCTTAGTAAGATTAAGCTTGTGCCAAATCCAATAGGGAATGCTATCAAACTGAACCATAGGCTTATCAATGAACACAAAACCAGGCTTAGGAGTATAAGGAAGATTAAGCAAATGAATTTGAGATTTCATACTTCCTACTTCTCTAATGTTCCAGAACACAATCTTCATTGACTAGTATTTGGAGTGATAGCCTTGTTGGACCTTGTATTGACTCCTTTAGTTAAATTTTCTGTTATAGCTTTGGAACTATGCCCGTGCTTCGGCTTCTTCTTATGCTTAGATGTGTTATCAGTGTCTGAAATGTCCTTGAGGTACTTGCTATGGATCAGGTTCTTCAATCAAGTCACTAGTAGACAATAGCTTATCAAACACTTCCATCCCATCTCCCCGAGACTTTTTAAATATTTGAACACTTTTATCAACAGCAGCATTGAAAGAGCAACTTCATGGGACCAATGACACACTAGTATGCTTCTTATCATCACTTAAATGACCTCTTTCCTGATTAAAAGCCATAGGTAGAGAGTTAACACTAGAGCGTTTTCCCAGTTGATAATCATAGATGGATCCATAGCCTTGTTTAAAGAAACAATAGTGACATTGGGGAATGACAGCCTCCCAATCATGTCACCTTGTGCTTGTGAGGATGAAGCTGAGCTGGGGAATGACAGCCTCTAGTGTCAGGAAACTTCGCATGCTTAGGAATGACTTGAATAACTGGTTGTGGGGGCCTTTCTTCATCAAAAGTAGGTGCCTCTAACCTTGTGTCATGCACTAGATAAGCATCCTCACATGACTTAGCATTGAGAGGGTCATTAACAACAATATGCAAATTAGGTGAGCCTCCAATACCATTCAAATCTCCAGACAAAGCCTCCTCAAGAACCCTGTCAAATTCAAAATTCAATAGATCAAATAAATTAAGTAAGACAAGACTTTGGTCATCCAAGCAATCTTGTCCCTGATTACAACAGAGCTAGAAGTACTATTATTATCAATAGTACGAATAATGGCATCAAAGATGTCCTCTTTTTCAACAACACAATCTGGTGCGTTTTTATCAACAGTATTATATTGAATAGTACTAGGAAGAAATTCATGTGATTCTTCCATGTTGTGCATCCCTGGTGTAGTTATTGTATCAATATCCTATGAATTTGTGTTGAAAATATCCATATTCACTTCTAGCTCATGATTCACCTTATCAACTTTGGGAGGAACATTGTGTTGCTGGTCAGACAAGTTATCTTTAGTCATAAAGCTAGGCTCATGTTGCTGATTGTGATTCTTTTTTCCCCTGCTTTATGCCTTCCTTAACCCAAGTAGAACTTAGTTTCTTACATTTTTGTATAGTGTGGCCTAAGAACTTGCAATGGGAGCAAAAAAAGGGTTGCCTTTCTTACTGCAAAAGATACATGGAAAACATGTCCCTCTCTATACACTAAAACTGATCAAAGAGTTTTCACAACATCAACAAGAACCCTAGCATAGAGACCAAAAAGCTTAACCTTGGTGGCATCATTAATGATCAAAGGAGTGCCAATTCCAGATGCAATTTCAAACAGAGCCTTGTATCTCCAATACTCATGAGGGAGATGCATCTGCCTAATCCATATCTGAGCATGAGTATGCATCTGAGACTGTGGATTGAAATCTTTTGGCCAACAGAAAAATCTCAATATCCTTGGTTTCAGTAAATGTGAGCATGATTGCAGGGACGGAACTATGTATAATGTAAATGGGGCGGTCGCCATCTCTCTCAAATATATATGCATTTTTCGCCCCTTAAATGGATGAATACATATCACATCTTTTAAACATTTTTTTGACGTGACTCATATCTTTTAAAATAATATCATGAAATATAATAATATTTTATTTCAATTACAATTCCATTTGCACCATTTGTAAAAAAAAAAAAAATCCATTTACACCAAAAGAAATAAATTGGTAAAATTGCTATTCTTTTTTATTTTTATTTATCATCTTTTATTAATTTGCATGACTTTACTAGCTGTTGTCGTAGTCTTAATACATTACACTATTTTTTTCTTCACGTGATTTTATCCTATTTTACTAGGTTTTTTTTATAATGTTTTTAACAATAAACTCAATTTATTTCCTTTGATTTTGGTCTAATCCTCCAAAATGTATTTATCCTTTTTTTTATCTTTATTTTAAAATTTAGTCACAACAAAAAAAATTAAAGTGGAGCTTTATTAAATCATAAATTGAAGACTATCATGATTTTGATGGCATTTTGTTGTATGTATTTGTTTCTCTAGGATTTTTTTTTCTTTCAATAAGCTATATATTATACAATTCATAATAGTAAAGATTGCGATTGTCTAATATGGACCCGATCCAACGGTGGACCCTTTTATTTTTAGTGAATTTTAATAAAATATTATTTTTGTTCCCCCATTTTTATTATAATAAAATATATTTTTACTAATTGAATTCAGTGTGGCTTAACAAATGTTTTTTTAAGAAATGACTTAATAACTATTGTCACATCATAAATGATGACACAATATAATTGAAAATGAATGTGAGATGAGTAAGAATTCAGAAAACACTTAAATCAAGGACATAAAGTCGGTTTTTAAAATATAGGGATATGTGGTTAACCCCCTATTTAAATATGAAAAAAAATTAGAAGTATTTTTTTAAAGGAATATAAAAAAAGTTAAAGTTGCAACTATGGCGTACCTCACTAATCATTATAACCCAAACAACGTGTTGACAAGGGTCAAAGCTGTCAATACCTCAAAAAATGGTGTGACAAATTAGAAGTTGGATATTGACGTCGTTTTTTATAATCGAGGAACACCAGAAAGTTTCTCATTACATAAGAATTGAGGTTGAGGATAATGTACATACAACACCTAAACTCTTTTATTCACTAAGGCGTCATTTATGGCCTGCTTGTTTAGATTTTTTTTTTAAAAAAAAAGATCAATTTTGATGTTTCGGTTGTGTTATTTTTTTTGTTACAAAGCTAAGTAAATAAAGCAATAAAAACAAAAAGAGAGGAAAAATTAACTAAGCTCTACGGAAGAGCAGATTGAAGAGGCCAATTGGAAGGGGGAGATGGATCATAAGGTCTATGCTAAAAGAGGCTTTAAGCTTAGCTAAAAAGTCTCCACAACTATTTTCTTCTTAGAAGTTGTGAGTGATGCGAACATACCTGTTTTTGATGAAGAATGTCTTTGATACCTTGGATCAATGTAACATATTTATGAAACCTTTGTGTTGGATTGCATTGAATATCAATACATTGAAGAGTGTTTGTGAAACAAATGATGTCATAGTAGCTTAACTGCTTAGCCAATAAAAGCTTCTGATGAATAACATGGAGCTTATCATGAAGGATATTAGAGGTTCCTAGAAGGAGAACCAAGAAACAAGAGATCCACGTCCCAAAAGTAGAGTTGTTGTTACTCCAAGACCATCAAACGTATACGACAAAGATGCTGGTGTTAATTGAGGATAACCCCAATTTGAGCAAACTAATCGCATTTGTGTTGGAAAATAACTCAACATAATAGAAGTCGGGAGCATGCTAGAGAGAACTAGAGGTCCAACATTCTCAATTGCAATGTAGGAAAGATAATTCTTAGGAATTGCAACAAGGACAATCGCTATTGGGAGCCATATTACGATGATGAAGCAAAGAGAGGGTTGGAACAAAATTGTTACAAGTTAACCACACAAGAAACTTGATCTTTTCTGGCAAGTGAAGGCGCCAGATACAAGACCAAGATAGAGGCGTTGCATATGCATTTCTTTGCTTCATAAGCCAAGTGTAACCAGTATTAGTATGTAGAAACCATTTACGTTATCAGACCATATGAAAGCATCTTCAATGTTGGGATTAAAGTGAATATTTATATTGTAGAATTCATCAATGATGACTTGAGACAATTCAGTATAGAGGATACAAGACTGGGAGGGGAAGATTCACAAACATCTTTGATTCGCATGGCAAGATTGTTGATGTGAACAAAGGGGACAATAAGGCATCGGGGGCCGAAGGAGGTCTAGTGACTATACCAAAAAGAATTACCAGAGCTCGCTCGCCATGTAAAGTCTTCTTTAACTTCATTGTCTGGTTGTTGTATTGGAATAGTAATGTTGCTTCTCTCAACTTGTCCTTCGTTCCAATTACAGCTAGCATTTTCATCAACTTCAATATCTCGGCTTACAATGAGCTTCTTTGTTTGTAAGTTATAGACTCTATAACCTTTTGATTGTGAGCTATATCCTAAGAATATTCCATGTATGCTCTTGTCTTCTAACTTATGTCTCTTTTGAGCAGGAACATGTATGTAGCAGATAGATCCAAAAACTCTTAGATGTCTAGCTGATGGTTTTTTGCCACATCAGACCTCAATTGGATTTTGTCATTGACTGCCTTGGTTGGACATCTGTTGAGTATGTAGACAGCAGTGTAAACTGCTTCAGCCCAAAATGTATTAGGCAATCCTTTATCCTTTATCATCGATCGAGCCATCTCCATGACTGTGCGGTTCTTCCTCTCCGACACACCATTTTGTTGTGGAGAATATGCGACTGTTAGTTGTCGCTCGATGCCTTCATCTTCACAGAACTTATCAAACTCGTGGGAGTTGTACTCTTTGCCACGATCACTTCTGAGAACTTTAATATATTTTCCGCTTTGTTTTTCGACAAAGGTCTTAAACTTTTTGAATATTCCAAAAACTTCTGATTTTTCTTTCATAAAGTAGACCCAAGTCATTCTAGAAAAATCATCAATGAAGAGGATGAAATACCTGTTGTTGTGGAGTGAGGGTGTCCTCATCGGTCCACAAACATCTGTGTGTATCAACTCCAGCAAGTCCTCAGCTCTCCAAGTTTCTCCTATTGGAAATGTCAATCGATGTTGCTTTCCAAGAAGGCATCATTCACAAGCTTCATTATTTTCCTTCAAGTGTGGGAGATCTCTCATCATATTCTTCTGATATAACAACTTCAACGCTTGACTGTTGAAGTGACCAAATCTTCGATGCCATAGCCATGAATCATCAACTTGGACTTTCAAGGCAATGTTATTAGTGCACTTGAAGCTTATTGGAAAACTTCTATTTCTTTTTTCCATTTTTACTTTGGCTATCTTTTGCCTTTTGTGATTGTTGTCATATATTGAGCATGTGTCTCTTTCAAAGTGTATAATATATCTTTTCTCTAACATTTGACCAATACTCAAAAGATTTTCTTTAAGATTGGGAACTAGTAAGACATCTTTGATGAACCTTGTACCTTTCTTAGTCTCCACCATCACCGTGCCTCTGCCTTTAGATTCCACGACTGAGCCATTTCCTAGTTGAACCTTTACTTTGACAGAATCATCAATATCTTTGAAGATGCTCTCATCTTTAGCCATGTGATTGCTACAACCACTATCCAAGTACCAATTTCTACTCAATTCATCATTGGAATCTTGGGTGGCATAAAAAAGATGTTGGTCATGGTCACGTTGGTCCGTCTCACCCTCATGGTCTTTAACAAAGTTTGCTTGATGCTTATTTTTGTTGTAGCAGTTCTTCTCCACATGTCCAAATTTCTTACAGTGTCCACATTGTGGTTTTCCGTACCATCGACAATATTTCTCGGCATGATTTGTCTTCTTGCATATGTTACATGAAGGATACTCATCTTGATTTTTCTTTGAGAAATTTCTAGAAATTTCTTTGTTTCTAGAATTTTCTCCACTTCACTTGTTTCCTCCAAATCCTTTATTTTGAGACCGTAATTGAAGCTTTGATTGAAAGGCATTTTCAACTGTATCATCATCATCATGCCTACTCAACCTTTGCTCATAAGCTTCCAGTGAACCTATTAATTCTGTCACCGACAAAGTAGACAGATCTTTGGTTTGCTCAATCGTAGTAACAATTGCATGATACTTACGAGGAATAGAAATTAGAATTTTCTCAACAATTATTTTTTCGAGAATATTATCCCCGTAAGTTCTCATTTGACTTACTAATTCTTATATCTTGGTATAATAGTCTTTTTCGGTCTCAGACTCTTTCATTTTTGTTAACTCAAACTCACGTCTAAGAGTTTGAAGTTTAATGGCATGTACCTTGCCACTTCCTTGAAACTCCTCCTCTAGTGTACCCCAAGTATCTTTGGCACTTGTAGCTCGCATTATTCTTGGAAAGATATTGTCTGCTACCACTTGTTGGAGAAAGAACAATGCCTTTGAATCTTTTTGTTTATTTTCCTTCAATTCCTTTTTCTGAGCTACATTGAGAATTGAAATGTCTGCGAAAATAGTAAATCCTTCATCTACAATCTCCCATAAATTTTGAGAGCAAAAAAATGTCTTCATTTTAGTGCTCCAAAAATCATAGTTTTCACCATTGAAAGTAGGGATAGTCATAGATGATGGTTGAATGGTATTAGCCATGTCTTAGAGAAAAATTTAGAAATGGTGTAGGATATAAGGAGGGTTTGGTTGGAAATAGATGGATAAATTTTCTACGCCCAATATATGATCGAACATAGCTCTGATACCACTCTTAGTGTTTTAGGTAGTAGTGTTAGTTTAGAGTGTAGTTGGATAGTGTAGAAGGCTTTAGTTGATAGTTGGAATATAGTAGTAAGTAGTGTGTGAGGACTTGGAGCAAGAATAGATTGTATTGCTCTCCAAATTGGATTGATTACAAATGAATACATACTTGCCTATTTATAGTGTGGATGTCATATTCTAGATACTTCTTTCTAGATCCTTCATGACATTTCCTACAACATGTATAGTATTAATTAAATCTAAAATATACTATACTATTCTAGAGAAATCTAGACATGTACATGAATTCTTAACATTCTATAAACTACTAATGCATTCTAGAGAATTCTAGAAATATGCATCACATTTTAACAATTTATAATATAAGAGAGAGAGCATCATTTATAGTGTCTATATATGCTTTTTCAACCATATTAATGAAAAATTATTTTAAAATGCATAGTTTTTCAACTTGAATTCTTTTTAAACAATTTATTAAAAATTCTCTACAGAATTCTCCAAGTTATTTAAATGAAAATCTTTATTTTAATCTATAGAAAATAGGTCCTTAATTTATGACAAAAACTATGAGAGTCTATACAAAAGACGCAAAGTAGACAATATCTCAAAAAGTGGTGTGCTCGACTTGATATTTAAACAACTTTGTAGGATTTTTTCTTAAGGTGATAACAAACCTTATATATTTTTGTGGGCAAGGAGATTATTTTTTTTTAACAAGTGGTGAAGATATCTTATAGTTAAGTAACAAAAGAAAGCCAAAAAAACATGAAGAATGAAGCTAAAGTAAATAATATTCCTATAAATTACGGTGCATAAATGATCATTTAGTGGCCGCCATAACTTTGGTGAATGTCTTCCACAAATAGCAACTAATATAACTGATGATAAAAAAAACTAGCAAGTGTTCATAACTCCATGCATATGCACCGATCATGTCACAATTTACTCACCGCCAATGTTCACTCAACTCTGTAGAATCAAAATTATTATATAATGCATTCACTCCAACACAAAAGTCACAAACTAAAAAACATCACTAGCTAATCAAATCCTCCTCCTAGTTCTTATCTCAAAAATGGTTCAAAGAGCTTACTCTTTCTTTGCACTTTTTCTCATTTTCAATATCCTCCTTGTCACAACACGGCAAGCATTTGCTGGCCGCAGCATTGCTAAGAACTCCGACAACGACGACAAGAAAGAGCCTCAGTTTCTGTTCAAGCACGATCATGGGAAACTACATTATCCAGGCATTGGACATTTAGGGTTTCCACCACACTTTGGACTTACTCCTAATAACCCATTTATTGGTGGCACTGGAGGATCAGGTTCGGGTTTAGGATCAGGATCAGGAGCAGGATCAGGATCATCAGGTCATAGTTATGTTCCTGGTGGCGATGATACATTTGTTCCAAACCCTGGCTTTGAGGTTCCCAATCCTGGTAGTGGTGGTGGAGGTGGTAGAGTTGCACAAACAATTAATCCATGAATTCACTCATCCATGAATGCAATAGCTAGACCTAGTTTGTGAGTTTGTGAGCGTGTGATGCTTATTAAGATCGTTTTTTACTGCTTTCTAGCCATGAGAATAAGTGTGCTAGTACTAGATGTACACACATTAATTAGTAGCTTGCTACTTGGGATGTGTAAGTGGCTTGTTTAAATGTTTTGCAGCTGGTTTAATTTAATAATATGAGTTTAATTGTTCTTCAAAGTAGTTAAAAAAAAAACTTTGGATCATCATTCAGCAATTTAACCTCATAATTGTCTTTAAAAGATGGAATAAATGGTAGTATAAAACACGAGAGAGGATCATCTCCGTTGAGAAACTCTTCAGTTTTCTGCAGTCATTAAATCTCACCATTAATTATATTCTATCTCCTTTTTTAAAATTAAAACATGTTGTCTCACCTCTTTGATAGATGGTCAGGATCACACATGAAAAAAAGTCAGTGAATTCTTCATTTATTATGATGGGACCATTCAGCACATGATAAATTAATTAATGTGAATAATTGAGTACTTTTACTCAATTAATTAATGTAGACTTTGTATTTAAGTAAGGAATCATATTAAACATGATGACATCGAAGATAACACACATTGCTCTCCAGTGAAAATTCCCACCATTCAATTTCTTTTCAATTACTTTAACCGTAATTAGTAAAAATAAATGAGTGTACCTAATATTTTCACTACACTGCAGATGATTCAAACAACTGATACATGCAACAAACTCTTAGTTTTTCCTAATCATTTCAGATCATGCTTTACAGAAGTTTACTACATAAATACAAAATATTATTTGCTACAAAGACCCCAGGTGCACTATTGAGTTGTGTTTTGATCCAGAGACCTAAAATATCAGAAATTCAAAAGGACCATCTTCCCTCAAACCACATATAAAAGTCCAATGTCTAGGTAAAAGAGAAATGACTCAGCTGTGTGTGAACATCAATTTGAATCTCTGCAATCAATCCTTTATATTTTGCAATGTTTTGAAAACCAGACAGAATATCAAACCTGTGAGACTTCCGGTCATGGTTCAATTGATTCAACATGGTTGAACTAGATGAAAAATAAGTAAAAAGTATTAAAAAAGCAAAATAAGAAAATTCAAACTGGTTAAAGTAACCGTGATTGAACCGGTCTGCAATGAGTCGGGATCAAACTAACCGATGAACTAGTCGGTTCTCAGTTCAACCGTCTATTTCATCGGGTTTTAAAACATTGATATTTTCCTATAAATTTTAGCTGTATTACTTGTTTATTACAGTCACAGCAAAAGATTCATCCTAGTAAATAAAGACACTGTTCACATATGTTATTGGGCCTGAATGTAAGAACAGATGAAATGGCACATTATAGAAAAATTGATCTTCTCACAAAGAGAAATGCTCCCTCTCATACAAAGTACCGAAAATGCCCCTGCGTGACTTAAGTTACATTCGGTAGCATCAGCGTGACTTAAGTCACGTTGAGCTAGCGTAAGTTAAGTCACGCTTGGTACATACCAACATGACTTAAGTCGCGCTGCGCTCTGTTATAGAAACAGAAAGGCAGAAACACAGAACCGTTGTGTTCTAAACATTACAAGTTGCGATTTTCATCACCTCCAAGTGCGATTTTCATCACATTTGAGCAAAGTACCATCAAATTCTACCCCAACATCAAGTAAGTGATTATTATCCTATTGCATTGGTTTTTTATAGTTTAAATTTTGTTTTTTTTGGAGAACTTTCACAATTTTAGGATTTTAGGGTTTGATGTTCATGTTCGTTTTTAGGATTGTTAAGTTAGAAATTGTTGTTTAGATGTTGATTAGAGTAGGTTTGAATCAAATGTGGTAGGTTAGAGTTAGAAATTGTTAGATTTTATGCTGAACTCTAGGTGTTTGATAAAATGTCTCAATGAAAATTTGTTTGATTTTTGCATTGTTAATGATGAAATTAGTTAGAAATTGGATTGTTAATGTTGATTATAGTGAGTTTAAGTGCAATGTGGTAGGTTAGAGATTGAAATGACACTGCCAAAATTGAACTGTTGTTGTTGATTATTTAGAAATGATTGATTGAAATGTCCCTATGAAAATCATTGATATTTGCTTTTATAAATATTGTGTAGATATGTCTGAGAGAGCGGATAGATTGAGAGCAGGTAGGGAGACCATGACCGGGAGTGCATGGGCCGAAAAGGCGGTTGTGCGCTCTGCTTCTGCTCCTCGAAGGAGACAGGGCGTTAGGAGACAGGATATGGGGACGTCGTCCCAAGCGGGTGTGTCCCAGATAGTGGACCCCACGCAGCATCAGCAACAGCATGAGGAGTATCAGCCTAAGTACGAGCAGGCTCAGCAGCAGGAGGGTGAGGCCCAGCAGTAGGCTCAAGAGGAGGCCGTGCCCTATGTAGTACCCCAATTTTGTCCTAAGCCTTTTCAAAACAATTTACAAAAAAATCAAAAAAAGAGGAGAAAAGTCAAAGTCAACAAAAAAAGTCAACATTTCAAAAATGGTAACTTCGCAGTGCGAAGTCTGCGAATTTTTTTGCAGATTTTTGGTTTCTTTGATTTTAATTCCATTTTTTGTTACATTTATTTTCATTATTATTTTCATCATCATTCATGGCCAATTGGGCTCAGCAAAGCCAGAGTTGAAGGACTTGCCATTAATGCCAAGGAAAGAAGCTTTTTCTTCCAACCTAGCATGTGCCAAGCAAGTTGGCTTGCCCTTGGGCAGCTCTTGTCCCTCCCAAGTGACCTGCTACTGACCCTAAGGTTGCCAGCCACCAGCTTGTGGACTTTCTTCCTGCTTTCTTCCCCCAAAACCAGTCAAACCCAGCTGGTTTTCACTTGCAAAAAGCTGTTTGGTGTGCCCTGTTTTCAGCTGGATTTCTCCTGCCACACACCAGCCCACATGCTCTTTTTGCTTCCCCCAACCTCTCTGTACATGGCAGTACACGTTTTCCTTGCTTGACCTTCCAAGATTGCAAGGATTGATCCCAAGAATCACCCAATTGCAGCTGCCCTGTTTTTGCAGTTTTTTCTCATCATTTCAGCTGCATTTTGTGGCTGAAATCAGTCAAGGTCTTGACCCTTGGCACAAGGCAAGGTTACCTCTATCCATTAGCATTAAATGCAAAGCAATTCAGCCTGGATTTAGCCCACAAATCAGCTAGGTCCTATGAATTTTCCATCATTACATTGGATTGCATTTTGGCCTATAAATAGGAAGCAATGCCCAAGGTTACAAACACTCTTGATACACTACTCATTTCATTATTTTCAACCAGAAAAAACCAGCACTAAACACTAGAAAAAAAAAACCAATTCCAATACAAAGCATTACACAAGTTCATTGCTTCAAATCAACAACATTCAAAACCTTGCGAGAACTTCAACAATCCAAGTTCATTCCATTTCCTTGCAGCAGGAGCTTTGCTAGGATCTCTGTAAGTGCTATAAGTCATTACCTTGCATTTATAATTGTGCTTGCATACCAAATTTGGTTCAAATCCTTTTTGCTCTAAAAAACCCCTTTTGAATTTCAAAAGAAATCCCAAGGTTTGCAAAACATCCAAACTGGTTTGTCCAGCTCTTTTCATTGCAAAACTCAAAGCTTTTCACTCTCCTAAAAGGTTCTGAGTTTGTTCAGAAGTTGTTTCTGAACAACAGTTCAGAAACAGCTTCTGAACTCAAAATTTTGCATTGTTCGTAGTGCGAAGTCATGGTCGCAATGCGACCATGACAGAACTCAGAATATGAGTTTAGGCTCCCAAACAGCCAATTTTTGAGGTTCTAACCCAAGAACTCAGAACCTGAGAGGTTTAAAACTCATTTTATTCAAACCATGTCAAGGATTTAGCATAATTTTGAAGGATTCGCAAGTTCGAGCCACTTTGTTGGATAACTTGCAAAACAAGTTACACTCACAAACTTTCAAAACAGCTTGAGCAAATAAGCTATGTTCATCACTTTCAAAACCAAACTTGAACAAGAGCATTGTTCATGATTTTCAAATCAAACGTGAACTTAAGCCGAATTTGTTCGCTTTTCAAAACCGTTTGCAAAATGAGCCGAACTTGTGCGTTTTTTCACAAAATTGTTAAAACCTCTTCATTTTGAGTTCCAAACCAAGTGTTTTGATAAACTTTGGGATTTCTAAGAAATTCAACCAAAAACTTGAATGAAAAAGGGATGGTTTGACGTATGTCTCTCCATTGCCCCGATTGAACGAATGCGTGACGTATGTCTCGTCGTTCGGACAATCGTCATTCCTTTTTCAACGCATCCGACCATACCAAACCAATTCTTGGCCCCTTGTGGTCAATCCGAACCTTTTGGTCCCCCGCGGCCACTAGATTCAATCCTTCGACTCGTTTGAGTCACTTCGGTCAATGTTCGACTCGATCGAGTCCATTGTACCCGTTCTTGATCCCGTTGGATCAATCGAACCTTTTCTCGACTCGTTTGAGTCACCCCGGTCAATGATCGACTCGTTTGAGTCCATTGCACCCCTTTTGGTCCCATAGCGACCAATTCGAACCCTTTTCCCCAACGGACATGCCTTTTAACATTCTAGCGCGATTTTAAACAAACGCTTAATAAGCCTCCCATGCGCGAGCATACAAGCTACGTTTGATCGCAAGAATTCGGTTAAAACATCGTTCATTAAAAATAACCAACATATGTACGCTTTTCTACCAAAGAACTACGTACGCTTTGAATTCTCCGACTACCGGGAGATACGTAGGAGCAAGATCGACATCTTGTCAAGCACAATAATAAAAAACAAACTTTTTCCCCTTTTATCATATTTTCTTTTTCCCCTTTAACATAGACAAGCATGCGCGCAAAACATTTAAAAACATTTTAAGCTTTAGCCAAATAGAAGGTTCCCGTTGAGTACAACGGACGTGAGGGGTGCTAATACCTTCCCCTTGCGTAATCGACTCCCGAACCCGACAATGGTTGCGACGACCAGTCCTTTTCCTCATCGTCAAGGGTTTTATTATCGTTTCCCTTCAAATAAAAAACTTAAGGGTTTATCAACGTTCCCTTTAAACAAAAACTTTGGTGGCGACTTCACACAACTTTTCGAGCGTTCGCATATGCTCAGAAGTTTGCGTTTTTTAACGAGAGCGCACAGCTGGCGACTTCACTGGGGAAACCTTTTCCCACTAGCGAGTCAAGCCTATCCTATTTGGCTTTTAAGCTAAATGTTTTTTATCTTCTTTGCGCGCATGCTTTTTTTTTTATTTATCTATGTCATTCCCATGCTTTATGTTTATAAATGCTTTATTTTGCTTTATATTCATATCATATATATCGAATGCGGGGATGTTACTTGAGCGATGTTACTCCACATTGTTCGGGTTAATGCCGGACGTGTGAGGCTCTCTACCCGAGCTTGAGAAAAAATTAAGTTAGGAAGGGGTTGTGAGCGGAAGCCCGCGTTGACTATGTCCGTGAGGTAGGATGCCCGGCCCCGCTTAGAGGAGATTTTCATGTGGAATGAATTGAAGTCATGTGACGTATGTCCATCGACAACCTTAATTCCATGTGAGATCCATGAATCTAAGGACCTTTTTAGAAAATCTCACCTTTAGAGCCTACACGTGAGGATGGGGGGAAGTTCCGAACCTTCATAAACCATACCCTTGCATATCATTTGCATTCATCAAAATAATTTTCGCATCATTTTGCTTTATAGGAATTTAAAAAGAACAACCAAATATTAGCAAAAAGAAATATGGATTCCGGGAATAAAAATACGCTTGCTTTCAAGATCAAGGCTCCTAAGGTGGAAAGTTTGTTAGCTTTAAGTAAAAGGCTCTCCTCGGTCAACAAGAGTATTTTCGAAGCAAGCTATGGGCTAATACTTGATCTCCTACCCGTGAGGATAGATTCAACGACCTTAACCACTTTGGCTCAATTCTTCGACCCACCGCTCCGGTGCTTTACATTTCAAGACTTCCAACTAGCCCCAACCTTGGAAGAATTTGAGAAGATTTTGGGTTGTAGCATGAAAGAACATGAACTCTATCTCGGTCCGGGAAAAGACCCCACATTAGAGGCCATCGCGAATCCTTATACCTTGATGTCCAAGAAGTAGCATCTAACTTGGAAATTAGAGGAAACATTAAGGGATTCACAAGAATGTTCTTGGAGACCAAAGCTCGGGATTTGCTAGCCAACAAAGAGGGAAGAGCATTCAACGCCATCCTAGCCCTCTTAGTCTATGGGATTGTCTTATTCCCCAACATGGACGATTTCATAGACTTTCCGGCTTTAGAGGTATTCATGACTAAAAATCCGGTTCCCACGATTTTGGCGGATTTTTATCATTCCCTCTACTCTAGGCATGAACAAGCAAGGGGACGCAAAATTTCTTGTTGTACTCCTTTGGTGCAAATTTGGATGATGTCCCACATGCCGAGAAACCGAGACTTTGTGGAAAACCGGGCCAAGCTCAAATGGTCACAACGGATGACAACTCTCGCCGAGAAGGATATCCATTGGTTTTCTCCAAATTTAGAGGACCCGGAAATTATCCTCAGTTGCGGGGACTTCCCTAATGTACCCCTCATTGGTACTAAGGGATGTATCAACTACAATCCGGTCCTCTCTCTCCGACAACTAGGTTATTCAATGGAAGACAAACTCAATGACCTTTTGTTGGAAGCTTTCTTCTTAAGGGAAGGTGATCAAGACCCGACATTGCTAAAGAGAATCCGAGGAGCTTGGAGCCAAGTGCGCAAAGGAAGGGTTGGCAAGAGGAATTGTGTCACCAAACCTCTTTATACTCAATGGGTGAAGGAGAGGGTTAAAACAATCAAGCTACCCTTTGTGGTCATATGCCCTCCAAAACCTCCTACACCTAAACCTATTGCAACCATTCCCAGCAAAGAAGCGGAGGAACTCAAAGCTAAAATTCGAGAACTCCAAAACAAAAATGGGGAGTTAGAATTGAAGCACCTCCAAGCTTTGGGAGAAGTCACTAGGACGAAGAGAGATCGAGATGAAGTGACAAATTCTCTCCTAGTGTGGCAAAAGCGGCTAAAAATCTCCGAGGGGAAGAGAGATTGGATAGGAGGCGGCTTGGTTAGTGCGGATGCCAACCTTGTGGCCAAGGACGAAGAGTTGGAAAGAATCTTGCATTCCAACCAAGAGCTCAAGAAGTTCGGCGAACTAGCCATCGAAGCTCAACGGAAATGGAGGTTGAAATTTCAAGAGAAAAATCAACAGCTCCAAGAAGTAGTCAAAGACTACAAAGAGCAGATCCAAGCCGAACGCGTCCAACGGCAAAGACATGAGAGCCTTTCTCATCAAGGGAGGCTAAAATGCAATCGTCTCGAAGCGGACATCAAGAAATTCGAGGAATACTTCGATAAGATTGCAAGAGCTCACGGGGACCATATTGCACAACTACACGATGAAATTAGAAGTGCAAGAGTCAAGCTAGACCAGCGCAAGGAAGTGATTGAGTGTGTATGGCAAGACGCCACCCGGTTAAGTGAGGATTTCACTAAATTGGTTGCATTCTCGAACTTGGTCATCACCCAACTTCCAAAGAAGCTAACGAAGGCCGAAATGGTCATGCCTTACTTTGTCATCCCTACAGAGATCCAGAAGTTTATGAAATTCTGCAAGGACACCATAGATTTCTATAGGGAGGAGATGAACAAAGCCGAGAAGCGAGCGGCTATTTGATTTGTAATAGCATTAGTTACACCTTGTAAACAAATGTTATCTAATCAAATAATATTTTGAAGCATTATCAATTTCCCGGCCTTTAATATTTCAAATTGCTAATATTAATTGTGCACCTTTAAATTCCTTCATAAAGCAAAAAAAAAACGCATGTTTTTTGCATACTCATCGCATACATACATTCACACGCATCTTCATGCATTTTTAAAAAAAAAAACTCATTCATTTCCCTAAAAACAGTTTAAAGCAATCATAGCCCGAAAACCCAAAAAGCCCTCGGTCCAAGAACCAGATCTCCAACACTCGTACGGAACACGAGCCAACAAGCAAAGGATCATGGACAATTTGGAACAAACTCAAGCGGCTTTGAGAGAAGAGGTTGATGAGATGAAGGGGAAGATGGATCAGATGCTAGAGTTAATGCAAACTCTATCGGCCTGAGAAAGTAACCCTCGTCCAACAACGGATGCAGCCAATGTGCATTGGCCTCCTTATGGTTTACCTCTAGGATATACCCCACCACTTGAAAATGAGGGCCATGTGCCACCTCCACCACCGCTCACAATCCCCGTCAGGAACGAAGAGCGTCGTCCTCAAGGAAATTCCGCTACTCAGCATGAGGTTATTTCTCATAATGTGGCAGATAATCAGCCAGGACATTCTGCTCCCGACACCACCCACCAAGACAACGATACCACCCAAATGTATCGAGTTTTGGAAGAAAGGTTGAAAGCTGTCGAAGGATTCAGTTCATACGGTGCCCACAATGCTTTGGACATTTGCCTAGTGCCCGATGTGGTAATCCCTCCAAAATTCAAAGCACCGGATTTCGAAAAGTACAAGGGAATTCAATGCCCTCGAAACCATCTACGGATGTTCTGCAGGAAGATGGCAGCTTACGCGACGAACGAGAAACTCATGGTGCATGTGTTTCAAGATAGTTTGAGCGGAGCGTCATTGGATTGGTACATGCAACTTGAGCGTACCCATGTCCAAACTTGGAAGGATTTAGCCGATGCTTTCCTAAAGCAATACAAATACAATTTGGACATGGCTCCAAATAGGATGCAATTGCAAAACCTCGTGCAAAGAAGCAACGAGTCCTTCAAGGAGTACGCTCAACGGTGGAGAGAACTAGCTTCTCGCGTACAACCACCATTGTTGGAAAGGGAGCTTGTCGACACTTTTATGGGCACACTTCAAGGCCCATATTATGACAAAATGATTGGAAGCACATCTTCCGGATTTTCCGATCTAGTCATGATTGGTGAAAGAATAGAGGACGGAGTAAAAAGGGGAAAGATCCAAGGCCCTCTAGAAACTCAAAGTGGAGTTAGGAGACCCCCCAGCAACTTTCACAAAAAGAAAGAGGGGGAGACGAATGCTGTTCTAGTGGGACCATCTCGCCCACCATCAAATCAAATGCCTCGCTACCATTATCCTTATGTGGCAGCAGCAACAGCTCAAGGGCATTACTCACCTCAAGTAATTCCCACGACTCCACCTCGACAACCAGCAGTGTTGCCTCAACAAAATCAACAGCAGCAACAACAAGGCGGGTACCCATCAAGGAACCAAACGGGCCCGAGGAACAACTACAACAATATGCAGTTTGATCCCGTACCTATGCCTTATGGTCAAATCTTGCCATATCTAATCCAAAAAGGGATGGTCGAGCCAAGACCACTACAACCTATGTTGCCGCCATATCCACATTGGTATGATGCAAATGCAAAATGTGATTACCACGCGGGGACCGCAGGGCACAATGTCGAGAACTGTAGAGTTTTCAAACACAAGGTCCAGGACCTTATCAACCGGAAATTGCTGTCCTTCAAGGAGGAAAATCCAAATGTGAAGAGCAATCCATTGCCCGGGCATGCGGGTCCCTCTGTAAACGCGGTGGAAGAACAAGAGGACTTTGGCCCAATCAAGGAGGTAGCCAATGTAAAGACTCCCCTGTCAATCATAAGGGAGCGATTAACCGGTTTTGGTTTGTTTGAGGAGATGCACGCCGACTGCGAAGCCTGCAAAATCAACCCGGACAAGTGCGGAAAATTGAAGAGTTGCCTTCAAGAGCTTATGGACCAAGGTTGGATCCAAATGGGCTATATAAAGGATAGCACGGACGTTGCTACCTTGGAGTCTCATGACCCAAAACCTCTCGAAATCCCATACCAAAGGAGAGAGGTACCAATACCTATGCAGCCCATAACGTTCCACGTACCTGCACCCTTCTCCTTTGAAAGCACGAAGAAGGTGCCATGGAATTACCAACCTGTGGCCTATGTGGGGGGAAAACCACTAGCAAATATTGAATCCAGCATCACTAACATTACCGGTGTTGGAGGAATGACCAGAAGTGGTAGAGTCTTCGCTCCGAAAGAACTGGGGAAGACACCAGCCGTACTACCAAGAGAGCCGCTCAAATAAAAAAGCGTGGAGGAAAATGAGAACCAAGCGGGACCCTCTCAAAAAGCAGCCCCGCAAAAAGAGGCCGAAGAGTTCCTAAGAATAATCCAAAAGAGCGAGTATAAGATCATTGACCAGCTAGGTCAAACTCCCTCCAAGATCTCCATGTTATCCCTACTACTAAGCTCGGAAGCACACCGAGAAGCATTACTACGGATCCTCAGTGAGGCACATGTCACCAAGGACATTCCTGTGGACCAATTCGACGGGATAGTCGCAAATATTACCTCAAGTAGGTACTTGGGTTTCAACGGCGATGAGCTACCCGACGAGGGGCATATTCATAACCGCGCTTTACATATCTCCGTGAAATGCATGGACCACATCCTCTCTCGAGTGTTAGTGGACACGGGGTCATCATTGAACGTCATGCCCAAGACTACCCTTCTAAAACTATCATGTGAAGGGACAGTAATGAAGCCCAGCGCCTTGGTGGTAAAAGCTTTTGATGGGTCGAGAAGAGCCGTTGTAGGAGAGATCGACTTACCAGTCCAAATCGGGCCTAAGGTTTTCTCCATAACCTTCCAAGTCATGGATATTAATCCAACTTACAGTTGTCTTCTCGGACGACCATGGATTCATGCTGCCGAAGCCATCACCTCTACCCTACACCAGAAACTTAAGTTCATCATCGATAACCAAATGATTGTAGTTTCCGGGCAAGAGGATATGATGGTAAGCCATCTTTCATCATTCCGCTACATAGAAACGGACGAAGAAGCTGTGGATGTTCCGTTCCAATCTTTGGAAGTGGCAAATGTCGTGACTTTGAGCTCAAAGCCCAAGAAAGAGGCTAGGTCAGCCATGTCATCATGGAGGGCAATAAGAGAGGCCCTAGAAGAAAACCGACCTACCGGATGGGGCAAATTAGTGGACATACCGGAGAAGAAGAATCGCTTCGGTTTCGGATATCATCCATCAACCGAAACCTCCTCAAAGCCTCCAAAGCAAGGGATCCTCCCCATTTTGGAAACTGTCGCGTCGAATTTCGGATGTCAAGCTATTGGGGAAGCTTTGAATCACTAATTCTAAATTACGACTGAACTTTTAATTTTTCGGGGAAAAAGGAAAAAAGTTCTAAATTACCTTGAGAAAAGATTTTAGGTTCGAAAGTCGATTATGCGAGGGGAAGGTATTAGCACCCCTCACATCCGTTGTACTCAACGGGAACCTCTTAGTCGGCTTAGGCTTAAAATGGTTCGATGTTTTACTTACGTGTTTAAATGTATAAAAGGGAAATATATAAAAGACATAATGCGGGATAAAGAAAGAGATAAAAACAAACAAAAAGGGAAAAACAGGTTTTTTTATTAATGGGCTTGACAAGATGTCGATCTTGCTCCTACGTATCTCCCGGTAGTCGGAGAATTCAAAGCGTACGTAGTTCTTTGGTAGAAAAACGTTTGTATGTTGGTTCGTTTTAGTTAAAAAAAGTTTGATCGCGTCCGAGCGAAAAAGTTTTAAAATAAAGAAAAAAAGTGTAATGAAAATAAATGTCAACTGCTCGGGTTGTTGCCGAACTGGCCATTGACGACGAGAAAGTAAAAGTCAGCTGCTCGGGTTGTTGCCGAGCTGGCCACTGAAGACAATGCATAAAAGTAAATGTTTTGATGAAAAAGTTTTACGCTCGGACGTGAGCAAAGGTTTTAAAAACGTACGAAGACGTACAAAGTTTTAAAATGGTGAAAGATGGACGCTAGGCGATAAGCTCGCGCAAGGCGTGAATGTTTTAAAATAAAATAAACAAAGGACAAACAAACGCACTGAGGCGAAAAGTTCGCGCAAGGCGTGAAAAGATTAAAAATAAACGCGCAAGGCGCGAAAGGTTTGGATTGACCACGAGGGCCAAGAAAAGGGTAAAAATGGCCACAAGGGGGCCAAGGGAAGGTTGAGCGTGCTAGACGCGTCAAGGGTGGAATGACGATTGCCCGAGCGACGAGACATACGTCACGCATTCGTGCAATCGAGGTTTGGGGAGACATACGTCAAGCCATTCCCGTTTCATTCAAGTTTGGTTTTGTTACTCGGAGAAACCTCAAAGGGAACCAAAGCTTTTAAAGGAAAGTTTAAAGAAAAGAAAAACAACACGAACAAATTTGTTGTTCGATCTTATTAAAAATCATGAACGTTACTTGTTACTTAAGTTATTGAAACTCAAGAACAAGCTTAGTTCAAGTTTGAATAGCAAACACAATCATAAAACACGCAAACATTGGAAAGTTCACAAGTTCGGCTCAATTCGAGCTTGGTTAAAAAAGAGTGAGCAAACTTGGCTTAAGTTCGCGTTTGGATTGAAAATCATGAACAACATGGTTGTTCAAGTTTGTTTTGAAATAGACGAACTTAACTTGTTGCTCAAACTTGGTTTTTTGAAAATATTAAGAACATAACTTGTTTCACAAGTTATTCAAAATTTGTGCCCGAACTTGTGAAATTTTCAAAGTTGTGCAAGATTATGAGTTGGGTTTGGACCAAAATGGTTTTAACCCTCTTTAGGTTCTGAATCAAGGGCTAGAATCCCAAAAATTTGACATTTGAATGCCTGATTCATGTTCTGAATTTCACATACTTCGCAGAGCAACCAGAACTTGGCTCTGCGAAGTCAGGTTCTGGTGTGTTCGCAGTGCGAGCAAGGCTTGGCTCTGCGAAGTATGCGAATTTTCAACTCAGAAGCTGTTTCTGAACAGAAGTTCAGAAACTGCTTCTAAGCAAGATTCAGAACCTAAAGGAGGTTAAGAAACTTGACAAAAAGGAAGAAAAAAGGGTGGAAAAACACAGTTTTAAAGCTTGGCCCCTTTGAGGTCCTTTTTTGGGGTTCAAAAGAGGTTTTGGTTCACAAAGTAAAATTGGACAAAGCAAGATATGTAAACAACAAATACAATAGAAAAGAAAGGTTATAAGAGACTTACAGAACTCCTAGCAATGCTTGAACAAGACTGGAAGTAGCTTGCTTGCTTTGTGAGAGGTTATGAACAAGGTTCAAAGTGTTTGTGATGGACTGATTTTGTGCTGCAATGCAAGGGATTTTTGTGTGGATTTCGTGTGTGTTGGCTCTCTGAATTGGTCTGTTTTTAGCTGGTTTTCAATGTGTTTCAATGGTGTGAAATCCTAGTGCCTTGCACTTCCTTTTATAGGCAAAAGTGCAATCTATGTAATGATGAACAATGATGAACAAAATCCTAAAACACTAGCTGATCATGAGCTAAACTCAGGCTAGAACACTTTGCATTTAATGCTAATGGATAGGAATTGCTTTGCCTTGTGCCAAGGGGCAAGGTCTTGACTGATCTCAGCCACAAATGCCATTGATTCTAGAAGGTAATGATGGTAAAAACTGTAAAACAGGGCAGCTGCAAAAGGGATGATTCCTGGGATCAAACCTTGCAATCTTGGAAGGTCAAACAATCAAAACGTGTACTGCCATGTACAGGGAGATTGGGGGAATCAAAATTAGCATGTGGGCTTATGTGTGAGAGGAGAAATCCAGCTCAAAACAGGGCATGTCAAACAGCTTTTTTGCAACAAAAACCACTTGTGATTGACTGGTTTTGGCAGGGAAAAAGGGAAGGAAAGGGATCAAGCAGCTGGCTGGCAAGTTTAGGTTGGGTGAGGGGTCAATTTGGAGGGACAAAAACTGACCAAGGGCAGCCAATTTGTTTGATCACATGAGAGGTTGGAAGAAAGTTCTTCTTTCCTTTTACCTTTAATGTCACACATTAAATCTTGCCTTGCTGCACCAAATCAGCCACAAAATAGCAAGAATACAAGTAATAATGCTACTAATAATAATTGTAGTTGAAAGCAAAAAGGATAAACAAATGTATAAAATTCTGCAGAAATTTCGCAGAGGTCGCAGTGCGACGGTGAGTTCGCACTGCGAACTCCACTTTTTTTTGTTTTTTTGTATTTAAAATAAAAGGTAAAATGGGGAAAATAATAATAATATATAATGATAATAATGATGATAAAGAATGCAAGAAATGCAAATGATGATGATAATAAGGAAAATAGTAGATAATACTAATAATGAAAAAGATGATATTTAATAATAATAATAAAATGACAATAAAAAGATGAAATTTATTAATTAAAATAAATAGTAGTAAAGGTAATAATAATAATATTATTAAAGAAAAATAAAATGACAATATTAATGATATTAAGGCTAATGGAAATGCTAGTAATGATATTAATAAAAATGCAAACAAAAATACTATAACAAGAATGAAATAATACAAAGTAATAATGAATAATGAAAATAATAAAAGATGAAACACACACAAAAATATAAGTCAAAAATAGGGTATGACAGATGCCCCTATTTAAGTTTCTCCGTCCCGGAGATTGAAAATGTGATTTGAAATGGACGGGTTGGAGAGACTTAAATATAGAGTACGCCATTTTTTGACTAAATATTTTCATGAATTACAAATGCTATAAATGCATGTATGCAAATGCTATGAATGCATGATGTAAATATGGATGCAAAAGATGATAAAAGGGAAAACCAAACCGGGGATAAGTGTCAGCTGTTCGGGTTGTCACCGAACTGCCACTGACAACAAAGAATGAAAAGGTAAATGCCAGCTGTTCGGGTTGTTGCCGAACTGGCCACTGGCGACAAAAGAATGAAAAGAATGTCAACTGTTCGGATGTTGCCGAACTTGCCATTGACGACAGGAAAAAGAAATGTCAACTGTTCGGATGTTGCCGAACTTGCCATTGACGACAGAAAAATAAATGTCAACTGTTCGGATGTTGCCGAACTTGCCATTGACGACAGAAAAATAAATGTCAACTGTTCGGATGTTGCCGAACTTGCCATTGACGACAGAAAAATAAATGTCAACTGTTCGGATGTTGCCGAACTTGCCATTGACGACAGGAAAATAAATGTCAACTGTTCGGATGTTGCCGAACTTGCCATTGACGACAGAAAAATAAAGGTCAACTGTTCGGATGTTGCCGAACTTGCCATTGACGACAGAAAAATAAATGAAAGATGTCAGCTGTTCGGATGGTTACCGAACTTGCCACTGACGATACCGGGGATGCGGCTGACAAGCCGTTCCTTACAAAAAATGCCCCTTCGATCGGGGAGAAAGAATGCACAAGCTGTTCATTGAAGAACTTGCCACTTGGCACAACACTGGGGAATACGCACAAGCTGTTCATCAAAGAACTGCCACTTGGCGTAAAGACTTGACAAAAAGACGCACAAGCTGTTCGTTTGAACTGCCACTTGGCGAAAAAGGATGACATCTCTGAAACAGACGAACTGGGGATGACACTGGGAAAAAAGAATACACGAATTGCTCACGATTGTTTGGTGAGACTCATGATGGTTAGAAATAACCATGTATGACATGCTGTATGCATATGTATGAATGTACTAATGCATGAATGTATGAACGTCACTGGGGACGTCATGTGAGGGATGGACTTGTACTGGGGATACCCAACATGTTTGTTAAGGAATTGCCCCTTGATACGATGAAGAACTTGCGCAAGCTGTTCATTAAAGAACTACCGCTTGGCGAAAAGGAGGACGATATCCCTAGACCAGATAGACTGGGGATGCCATTCGACTATTTGTAGGGGGAAATGCATGATATGAATATGAGATGCATGTTAATGAATGACTATGATATGATGCATAAATTATGCTGACCTGGGGGGATGACAGACGTCATGTGGGACGCTGGGGATTATGATTTGAATGCCGAGTAAAGTCGGGCTTGGATGATGAGACTCCACTGGGGGAATATGCCAATAAGATTGGGCTTTGCTTGCGAATTCGCTGGGGATATAAGGATCATTTTGGAAGCATGATCGATATCCAGCCCTCGATGCCAATGGTGGTTGGGCTTTTTGTGGGTAGGTGCCAAGGACAATTGGACTTTCGATTGATTGGACAAAGATTGACTTCCTGGGGAGTTTGTTTGACCGATGAACAAAGGTTGTTCAAAGAAAGAAAATGTTTTATTGATTTTTGTTTGTTTGGTTTGGAAGGACAAGGTCCTTTGCCTACATACCCGAATGGGATCAAAACCGATGTAGTTCGGGCCTTTGCCCGGGTACAACCGACAAACTTGGTGAGACAAGATTAGACTGGTAAAATGAAAAGTGGACCGACGTACACTCGGTAATCTTAAATGGGTGATGTCACTGAGGATACATCCAAATGTTGACGGGGTAAAGCCGTAACCACTGATGAGGAACACATACCTCCTGGGGAGATTGTTTTAATCCACTGGGGGATATGATCGGATGCCGAGCGAGGTCGGGCTTTGGTTGTAATTGGATGCCGAGCGAGGTCGGACTTTTTGATTGGTTGCCGAGCGAGGTCGGGCTTTGGTAAGGTGCCGAGCGAGGTCGGGCTTTGGTAATGTGCCGAGCGAGGTCGGGCTTTGGGAAGGTGCCGAGCGAGGTCGGGCTTTGGTTGTGATTGTGTTTGTAAGGGCCAATGAAAATTTGGCTTTTGTTGGTAATGAGGTTTGTGAGTGCCAATGGGAATTGGGCTTTATGGTAATGTAGGTGCCAATGATGATTGGGCTTTGGATGGAAATTGTATTTGTGTGTGCCAATGAGAATTGGGCTTTTTGTAGGAAATTGTGAGGAATGCCAATGACGATTGGGCTTAATGTGAAATTGTGGGGGGAATGCCAAGCATGGTTGGGTTTTGGGATGTGGGAATGCCAATGAAAATTGGGCTTTTTGATTGGTTGCCGAGCGAGGTCGGGCTCTGTTTTGGGTTGGCAATTTTGATGTTCCAAGGTTGCACTAAATACAAAGTTTATATCATACAACTTAAGTTAAAAACATGTTTATCGATGAACCAACCTATCACTCATTTAAGTAGATGAATAAATTGAAATATTAATGTGGGGGGTATTGAACACTCACCCGACAAGTTTACTAACATTCCGATCGAGTTATATGTCCATCTAATCATCGTTTCTAAAAGCATGAAAGCATTGATCACAAGGTCTTTGAGGGTTGTAATTTGGCTGGGTTACAAAAGAAATGTCATATGTGGGGAAATTGAATTCAAAAGGCCAAGAAAGGAACATTCTTTCTAATTACACACCTCCTCCTTATTTCACACATAACTTTTGGCGATTTGCAAATACTTTTGTTTGATCCTGACAACCTTTTGATTTACTGATTTTTCTCTTTTTTCTTTCTCTTTTGAGATTTCTTGATTTGTTTTTCTTTCTTTTTTCTCCTTTTTTTTTTTTGTTGTCAAGATCAAATAAGAAATTCACCAATTGCTTGATACACACAACCTCCCTTTTCCAACTTAATTCAAGATGATACCCTATTTGAATGTTCCTTCCTCCTTCGGCAAGGGACAATAATCATGAAGGCTAAGGGTTCAAAATGGAAGAAAAATATCAGAATTCCAAATGATTTAACTATGAACTGAATTTTTTACAAACTTCGGCAATTTCAATAAGCAATTGAGCTTATGAAAGTTGGCAGTTCATAGTTAATGATTCTGATTTATTAGGCTCAAAGGGGTTAACAAATACTCACTTCTCACAGGGTGGGCTATTTGTGGTCAAGTGTTTTTACTCATATCAAAAAATGCCTTGATCCTATCAATGCTTTCATACAATCTAAAACAACGTTCAGATTTAACATAACAAAATCGAGTTAGACAAAAAATGCCGGTCTCCATGCATATGTATAATGATGATTTTGAGGATTCCTCACATTTTGGCCGGTTCTAAATGGTTCACAGATTAAACACATCAAAAACACAAACTGTATGATATAACTTATGTATTAAATACACGTGGTGCCAATGAGAATTGGGCTTTGTTTGATTGAATGCCGAACAAGGTCGGGCTTTGATTGTGAATTGGATATGGTAACGCCAATGAAAATTGGGCTTTTTGTTAATTGGGGAAAAGGCCGCAGCAGCCTGGGGGAAGGTAACCTTGGGTTGAGGTACCGGAATCTCTTGAAGAGTAGTTGGAATAGGGATGAATTCCTCACCAAAGTTGAACGGCATGCCCCATGTACAACCGGGGGCCTATTGTTATATGTGTGGGTTGCTTTGGGACGACGAGCCACTTTTCGTGAAAGGTTGACACATAGTGTTGCGAACGAAATGCAAACACTGAAGACTCAATGCGGATTGTAAGAAATCCTTGAGGTAAGAAGGGGAACGAGTTTTGGACTCGAAGACAAATGTATGCATGATATGAATGATGTAAATGTAAATGCATGCGATGTATATGACAAAAATATGCCCCTCTTTTTTTCTGAAAATGCATATGCAAAAATCATTTTTATGAATGTAAATGTATGGCATGCATATGGTATGGTATGTATGATCAAAATTTCCCCCATCCTCACGTGTAGGCTCTAAAGGTAAGATTCCTAAGAAGAGGTCCCTAGAGTCATCAACCTCATATGGAATTAGGGTTGTCTATGGACATACGTCGACATGACTTCAATTAATTCCATATGAAAATCTCGTCTAAGCGGGGTTGGGCATCCTACCTCACGGACATACGTCAACGCGGGCTTCCGCACACAACCTCCTTCTAACTTAGTTTTTTCTCGAGCTCGGGTAGAGAGCCTCACACGTCCGGCATTAACCCGAACAATGTGGAGTAACATCGCTCAAGTAACCCCCACAATTGAGATATAATGAATATGAAGCATAAATGATATATATATATATATATATATATATATATATATATATATATATATATATATATATATGCAGAGTATAGGAATAAACAAGACAAAAAATGACAAGAAAACATAAACACGTAAGTAGAATGAACCAAATTAGCCTAAAAGCCGACTGAGATAGGCTTGACTCGTTTATGCAAAAACAAAGTGTTTTATGCATGGTCCCCAGTGAAGTCGCCATTTCTGTCGCGTCGAATTTCGGATGTCAAGCTATTGGGGAAGCTTTGAATCACTAATTCTAAATTACGACTGAACTTTTAATTTTTCGGGGAAAAAGGAAAAAAGTTCTAAATTACCTTGAGAAAAGATTTTAGGTTCGAAAGTCGATTATGCGAGGGGAAGGTATTAGCACCCCTCACATCCGTTGTACTCAACGGGAACCTCTTAGTCGGCTTAGGCTTAAAATGGTTCGATGTTTTACTTACGTGTTTAAATATGTATAAAAGGGAAATATATAAAAGACATAATGCGGGATAAAGAAAGAGATAAAAACAAACGAAAAGGGAAAAACAGGTTTTTTATTAATGGGCTTGACAAGATGTCGATCTTGCTCCTACGTATCTCCCGGTAGTCGGAGAATTCAAAGCGTACGTAGTTCTTTGGTAGAAAAACGTTTGTATGTTGGTTCGTTTTAGTTAAAAAAAGTTTGATCGCGTCCGAGCGAAAAAGTTTTAAAATAAAGAAAAAAAGTGTAATGAAAATAAATGTCAACTGCTCGGGTTGTTGCCGAACTGGCCATTGACGACGAGAAAGTAAAAGTCAGCTGCTCGGGTTGTTGCCGAGCTGGCCACTGAAGACAATGCATAAAAGTAAATGATTTGATGAAAAAGTTTTACGCTCGGACGTGAGCAAAGGTTTTAAAAACGTACGAAGACGTACAAAGTTTTAAAATGGTGAAAGATGGACGCTAGGCGATAAGCTCGCGCAAGGCGTGAATGTTTTAAAATAAAATAAACAAAGGACAAACAAACGCACTGAGGCGAAAAGTTCGCGCAAGGCGTGAAAAGATTAAAAATAAACGCGCAAGGCGCGAAAGGTTCGGATTGACCACGAGGGCCAAGAAAAGGGTAAAAATGGCCACAAGGGGGCCAAGGGAAGGTTGAGCGTGCTAGACGCGTCAAGGGTGGAATGACGATTGCCCGAGCGACGAGACATACGTCACGCATTCGTGCAATCGAGGTTTGGGGAGACATACGTCAAGCCATTCCCGTTTCATTCAAGTTTGGTTTTGTTACTCGGAGAAACCTCAAAGGGAACCAAAGCTTTTAAAAGGAAAGTTTAAAGAAAAGAAAAACAACACGAACAAATTTGTTGTTCGATCTTATTAAAAATCATGAACGTTACTTGTTACTTAAGTTATTGAAACTCAAGAACAAGCTTAGTTCAAGTTTGAATAGCAAACACAATCATAAAACACGCAAACATTGGAAAGTTCACAAGTTCGGCTCAATTCGAGCTTGGTTAAAAAAGAGTGAGCAAACTTGGCTTAAGTTCGCGTTTGGATTGAAAATCATGAACAACATGGTTGTTCAAGTTTGTTTTGAAATAGACGAACTTAGCTTGTTGCTCAAACTTGGTTTTTTGAAAATATTAAGAACATAACTTGTTTCACAAGTTATTCAAAATTTGTGCCCGAACTTGTGAAATTTTCAAAGTTGTGCAAGATTATGAGTTGGGTTTGGACCAAAATGGTTTTAACCCTCTTTAGGTTCTGAATCAAGGGCTAGAATCCCAAAAATTTGACATTTGAATGCCTGATTCATGTTCTGAATTTCACATACTTCGCAGAGCAACCAGAACTTGGCTCTGCGAAGTCAGGTTCTGGTGTGTTCGCAGTGCGAGCAAGGCTTGGCTCTGCGAAGTATGCGAATTTTCAACTCAGAAGCTGTTTCTGAACAGAAGTTCAGAAACTGCTTCTAAGCAAGATTCAGAACCTAAAGGAGGTTAAGAAACTTGACAAAAAGGAAGAAAAAAGGGTGGAAAAACACAGTTTTAAAGCTTGGCCCCTTTGAGGTCCTTTTTTGGGGTTCAAAAAGTAAAATTGGACAAAGCAAGATATGTAAACAACAAATACAATAGAAAAGAAAGGTTATAGGAGACTTACAGAACTCCTAGCAATGCTTGAACAAGACTGGAAGTAGCTTGCTTGCTTTGTGAGAGGTTATGAACAAGGTTCAAAGTGTTTGTGATGGACTGATTTTGTGTTGCAATGCAAGGGATTTTTGTGTGGATTTCGTGTGTGTTGGCTCTCTGAATTGGTCTGTTTTTAGCTGGTTTTCAATGTGTTTCAATGGTGTGAAATCCTAGTGCCTTGCACTTCCTTTTATAGGCAAAAATGCAATCTATGTAATGATGAACAATGATGAACAAAATCCTAAAACACTAGCTGATCATGAGCTAAACTCAGGCTAGAACACTTTGCATTTAATGCTAATGGATAGGAATTGCTTTGCCTTGTGCCAAGGGGCAAGGTCTTGACTGATCTCAGCCACAAATGCCATTGATTCTAGAAGGTAATGATGGGAAAAACCTGTAAAACAGGGCAGCTGCAAAAGGGATGATTCCTGGGATCAAACCTTGCAATCTTGGAAGGTCAAACAATCAAAACGTGTACTGCCATGTACAGGGAGATTGGGGGAATCAAAATTAGCATGTGGGCTTATGTGTGAGAGGAGAAATCCAGCTCAAAACAGGGCATGTCAAACAGCTTTTTTGCAACAAAAACCACTTGTGATTGACTGGTTTTGGCAGGGAAAAAGGGAAGGAAAGGGATCAAGCAGCTGGCTGGCAAGTTTAGGTTGGGTGAGGGGTCAATTTGGAGGGACAAAAACTGACCAAGGGCAGCCAATTTGTTTGATCACATGAGAGGTTGGACGAAAGTTCTTCTTTCCTTTTACCTTTAATGTCACACATTAAATCTTGCCTTGCTGCACCAAATCAGCCACAAAATAGCAAGAATACAAGTAATAATGCTACTAATAATAATTGTAGTTGAAAGCAAAAAGGATAAACAAATGTATAAAATTCTGCAGAAATTTCGCAGAGGTCGCAGTGCGACGGTGAGTTCGCACTGCGAACTCCACTTTTTTTTGTTTTTTTGTATTTAAAATAAAAGGTAAAATGGGGAAAATAATAATAATATATAATGATAATAATGATGATAAAAAATGCAAGAAATGCAAATGATGATGATAATAAGGAAAATAGTAGATAATACTAATAATGAAAAAGATGATATTTAATAATAATAATAAAATGACAATAAAAAAGATGAAATTTATTAATTAAAATAAATAGTAGTAAAGGTAATAATAATAATATTATTAAAGAAAAATAAAATGACAATATTAATGATATTAAGGCTAATGGAAATGCTAGTAATGATATTAATAAAAATGCAAACAAAAATACTATAACAAGAATGAAATAATACAAAGTAATAATGAATAATGAAAATAATAAAAGATGAAACACACACAAAAATATAAGTCAAAAAATAGGGTATGACAGATGCCCCTATTTAAGTTTCTCCGTCCCGGAGATTGAAAATGTGATTTGAAATGGACGGGTTGGAGAGACTTAAATATAGAGTACGCCATTTTTTGACTAAATATTTTCATGAATTACAAATGCTATAAATGCATGTATGCAAATGCTATGAATGCATGATGTAAATATGGATGCAAAAGATGATAAAAGGGAAAACCAAACCGGGGATAAGTGTCAGCTGTTCGGGTTGTCACCGAACTGCCACTGACAACAAAGAATGAAAAGGTAAATGCCAGTTGTTCGGGTTGTTGCCGAACTGGCCACTGGCGACAAAAGAATGAAAAGAATGTCAACTGTTCGGATGTTGCCAAACTTGCCATTGACGACAGGAAAAAGAAATGTCAACTGTTCGGATGCTGCCGAACTTGCCATTGACGACAGAAAAATAAATGTCAACTGTTCGGATGTTGCCGAACTTGCCATTGACGACAGAAAAATAAATGTCAACTGTTCGGATGTTGCCGAACTTGCCATTGACGACAGAAAAATAAATGTCAACTGTTCGGATGTTGCCGAACTTGCCATTGACGACAGGAAAATAAATGTCAACTGTTCGGATGTTGCCGAACTTGCCATTGACGACAGAAAAATAAAGGTCAACTGTTCGGATGTTGCCGAACTTGCCATTGACGACAGAAAAATAAATGAAAGATGTCAGCTGTTCGGATGGTTACCGAACTTGCCACTGACGATACCGGGGATGCGGCTGACAAGCCGTTCCTTACAAAAAATGCCCCTTCGATCGGGGAGAAAGAATGGACAAGCTGTTCATTGAAGAACTTGCCACTTGGCACAACACTGGGGAATACGCACAAGCTGTTCATCAAAGAACTGCCACTTGGCGTAAAGACTTGACAAAAAGACGCACAAGCTGTTCGTTTGAACTGCCACTTGGCGAAAAAGGATGACATCTCTGAAACAGACGAACTGGGGATGACACTGGGAAAAAAGAATACACGAATTGCTCACGATTGTTTGGTGAGACTCATGATGGTTAGAAATAACCATGTATGACATGCTGTATGCATATGTATGAATGTACTAATGCATGAATGTATGAACGTCACTGGGGACGTCATGTGAGGGATGGACTTGTACTGGGGATGCCCAACATGTTTGTTAAGGAATTGCCCCTTGATACGATGAAGAACTTGCGCAAGCTGTTCGTTAAAGAACTACCGCTTGGCGAAAAGGAGGACGATATCCCTAGACCAGATAGACTGGGGATGCCATTCGACTATTTGTAGGGGGAAATGCATGATATGAATATGAGATGCATGTTAATGAATGACTATGATATGATGCATAAATTATGCTGACCTGGGGGGATGACAGACGTCATGTGGGACGCTGGGGATTATGATTTGAATGCCGAGTAAAGTCGGGCTTGGATGATGAGACTCCACTGGGGGAATATGCCAATAAGATTGGGCTTTGCTTGCGAATTCGCTGGGGATATAAGGATCATTTTGGAAGCATGATCGATATCCAGCCCTCGATGCCAATGGTGGTTGGGCTTTTTGTGGGTAGGTGCCAAGGACAATTGGACTTTCGATTGATTGGACAAAGATTGACTTCCTGGGGAGTTTGTTTGACCGATGAACAAAGGTTGTTCAAAGAAAGAAAATGTTTTATTGATTTTTGTTTGTTTGGTTTGGAAGGACAAGGTCCTTTGCCTACATACCCGAATGGGATCAAAACCGATGTAGTTCGGGCCTTTGCCCGGGTACAACCGACAAACTTGGTGAGACAAGATTAGACTGGTAAAATGAAAAGTGGACCGACGTCACATTGCAAACACTTGGTAATCTTAAATGGGTGATGTCACTGAGGATACATCCAAATGTTGACGGGGTCAAGCCGTAACCACTGATGAGGAACACATACCTCCTGGGGAGATTGTTTTAATCCACTGGGGGATATGATCGGATGCCGAGCGAGGTCGGGCTTTGGTTGTAATTGGATGCCGAGCGAGGTCGGACTTTTTGATTGGTTGCCGAGCGAGGTCGGGCTTTGGTAAGATGCCGAGCGAGGTCGGGCTTTGGTAATGTGCCGAGCGAGGTCGGGCTTTGGGAAGGTGCCGAGCGAGGTCGGGCTTTGGTTGTGATTGTGTTTGTAAGGGCCAATGAAAATTTGGCTTTTGTTGGTAATGAGGTTTGTGAGTGCCAATGGGAATTGGGCTTTATGGTAATGTAGGTGCCAATGATGATTGGGCTTTGGATGGAAATTGTATTTGTGTGTGCCAATGAGAATTGGGCTTTTTGTAGGAAATTGTGAGGAATGCCAATGACGATTGGGCTTAATGTGAAATTGTGGGGGGAATGCCAAGCATGGTTGGGTTTTGGGATGTGGGAATGCCAATGAAAATTGGGCTTTTTGATTGGTTGCCGAGCGAGGTCGGGCTCTGTTTTGGGTTGGCAATTTTGATGTTCCAAGGTTGCACTAAATACAAAGTTTATATCATACAACTTAAGTTAAAAACATGTTTATCGATGAACCAACCTATCACTCATTTAAGTAGATGAATAAATTGAAATATTAATGTGGGGGGTATTGAACACTCACCCGGCAAGTTTGCTAACATTCCGATCGAGTTATATGTCCATCTAATCATCGTTTCTAAAAGCATGAAAGCATTGATCACAAGGTCTTTGAGGGTTGTAATTTGGCTGGGTTACAAAAGAAATGTCATATGTGGGGAAATTGAATTCAAAAGGCCAAGAAAGGGACATTCTTTCTAATTACACACCTCCTCCTTATTTCACACATAACTTTTGGCGATTTGCAAATACTTTTGTTTGATCCTGACAACCTTTTGATTTACTGATTTTTCTCTTTTTTCTTTCTCTTTTGAGATTTCTTGATTTGTTTTTCTTTCTTTTTTCTCCTTCTTTTTTTTTTGTTGTCAAGATCAAATAAGAAATTCACCAATTGCTTGATACACACAACCTCCCTTTTCCAACTTAATTCAAGATGATACCCTATTTGAATGTTCCTTCCTCCTTCGGCAAGGGACAATAATCATGAAGGCTAAGGGTTCAAAATGGAAGAAAAATATCAGAATTCCAAATGATTTAACTATGAACTGAATTTTTTACAAACTTCGGCAATTTCAATAAGCAATTGAGCTTATGAAAGTTGGCAGTTCATAGTTAATGATTCTGATTTATTAGGCTCAAAGGGGTTAACAAATACTCACTTCTCATAGGGTGGGCTATTTGTGGTCAAGTGTTTTTACTCATATCAAAAAATGCCTTGATCCTATCAATGCTTTCATACAATCTAAAACAACGTTCAGATTTAACATAACAAAATCGAGTTAGACAAAAAATGCCGGTCTCCATGCATATGTATAATGATGATTTTGAGGATTCCTCACATTTTGGCCGGTTCTAAATGGTTCACAGAATAAACACATCAAAAACACAAACTGTATGATATAACTTATGTATTAAATACACGTGGTGCCAATGAGAATTGGGCTTTGTTTGATTGAATGCCGAGCAAGGTCGGGCTTTGATTGTGAATTGGATATGGTAACGCCAATGAAAATTGGGCTTTTTGTTAATTGGGGAAAAGGCCGCAGCAGCCTGGGGGAAGGTAACCTTGGGTTGAGGTACCTGAATCTCTTGAAGAGTAGTTGGAATAGGGATGAATTCCTCACCAAAGTTGAACGGCATGCCCCATGTACAACCGGGGGCCTATTGTTATATGTGTGGGTTGCTTTGGGACGACGAGCCACTTTTCGTGAAAGGTTGACACATAGTGTTGCGAACGAAATGCAAACACTGAAGACTCAATGCGGATTGTAAGAAATCCTTGAGGTAAGAAGGGGAACGAGTTTTGGACTCGAAGACAAATGTATGCATGATATGAATGATGTAAATGTAAATGCATGCGATGTATATGACAAAAATATGCCCCTCTTTTCTTCTGAAAATGCATATGCAAAAATCATTTTTATGAATGTAAATGTATGGCATGCATATGGTATGGTATGTATGATCAAAATTTCCCCCATCCTCACGTGTAGGCTCTAAAGGTAAGATTCCTAAGAAGAGGTCCCTAGAGTCATCAACCTCATATGGAATTAGGGTTGTCTATGGACATACGTCGACATGACTTCAATTAATTCCATATGAAAATCTCGTCTAAGCGGGGTTGGGCATCCTACCTCACGGACATACGTCAACGCGGGCTTCCGCACACAACCTCCTTCTAACTTAGTTTTTTCTCGAGCTCGGGTAGAGAGCCTCACACGTCCGGCATTAACCCGAACAATGTGGAGTAACATCGCTCAAGTAACCCCCACAATTGAGATATAATGAATATGAAGCATAAATGATATATATATATATATATATATATATATATATATATATATATATATGCAGAGTATAGGAATAAACAAGACAAAAAATGACAAGAAAACATAAACACGTAAGTAGAATGAACCAAATTAGCCTAAAAGCCGACTGAGATAGGCTTGACTCGTTTATGCAAAAACAAAGTGTTTTATGCATGGTCCCCAGTGAAGTCGCCATTTCTGTCGCGTCGAATTTCGGATGTCAAGCTATTGGGGAAGCTTTGAATCACTAATTCTAAATTACGACTGAACTTTTAATTTTTCGGGGAAAAAGGAAAAAAGTTCTAAATTACCTTGAGAAAAGATTTTAGGTTCGAAAGTCGATTATGCGAGGGGAAGGTATTAGCACCCCTCACATTCGTTGTACTCAACGGGAACCTCTTAGTCGGCTTAGGCTTAAAATGGTTCGATGTTTTACTTACGTGTTTAAATATGTATAAAAGGGAAATATATAAAAGACATAATGTGGGATAAAGAAAGAGATAAAAACAAACGAAAAGGGAAAAACAGGTTTTTTATTAATGGGCTTGACAAGATGTCGATCTTGCTCCTACGTATCTCCCGGTAGTCGGAGAATTCAAAGCGTACGTAGTTCTTTGGTAGAAAAACGTTTGTATGTTGGTTCGTTTTAGTTAAAAAAAGTTTGATCGCGTCCGAGCGAAAAAGTTTTAAAATAAAGAAAAAAAGTGTAATGAAAATAAATGTCAACTGCTCGGGTTGTTGCCGAACTGGCCATTGACGACGAGAAAGTAAAAGTCAGCTGCTCGGGTTGTTGCCGAGCTGGCCACTGAAGACAATGCATAAAAGTAAATGATTTGATGAAAAAGTTTTACGCTCGGACGTGAGCAAAGGTTTTAAAAACGTACGAAGACGTACAAAGTTTTAAAATGGTGAAAGATGGACGCTAGGCGATAAGCTCGCGCAAGGCGTGAATGTTTTAAAATAAAATAAACAAAGGACAAACAAACGCACTGAGGCGAAAAGTTCGCGCAAGGCGTGAAAAGATTAAAAATAAACGCGCAAGGCGCGAAAGGTTCGGATTGACCACGAGGGCCAAGAAAAGGGTAAAAATGGCCACAAGGGGGCCAAGGGAAGGTTGAGCGTGCTAGACGCGTCAAGGGTGGAATGACGATTGCCCGAGCGACGAGACATACGTCACGCATTCGTGCAATCGAGGTTTGGGGAGACATACGTCAAGCCATTCCCGTTTCATTCAAGTTTGGTTTTGTTACTCGGAGAAACCTCAAAGGGAACCAAAGCTTTTAAAAGGAAAGTTTAAAGAAAAGAAAAACAACACGAACAAATTTGTTGTTCGATCTTATTAAAAATCATGAACGTTACTTGTTACTTAAGTTATTGAAACTCAAGAACAAGCTTAGTTCAAGTTTGAATAGCAAACACAATCATAAAACACGCAAACATTGGAAAGTTCACAAGTTCGGCTCAATTCGAGCTTGGTTAAAAAAGAGTGAGCAAACTTGGCTTAAGTTCGCGTTTGGATTGAAAATCATGAACAACATGGTTGTTCAAGTTTGTTTTGAAATAGACGAACTTAGCTTGTTGCTCAAACTTGGTTTTTTGAAAATATTAAGAACATAACTTGTTTCACAAGTTATTCAAAATTTGTGCCCGAACTTGTGAAATTTTCAAAGTTGTGCAAGATTATGAGTTGGGTTTGGACCAAAATGGTTTTAACCCTCTTTAGGTTCTGAATCAAGGGCTAGAATCCCAAAAATTTGACATTTGAATGCCTGATTCATGTTCTGAATTTCACATACTTCGCAGAGCAACCAGAACTTGGCTCTGCGAAGTCAGGTTCTGGTGTGTTCGCAGTGCGAGCAAGGCTTGGCTCTGCGAAGTATGCGAATTTTCAACTCAGAAGCTGTTTCTGAACAGAAGTTCAGAAACTGCTTCTAAGCAAGATTCAGAACCTAAAGGAGGTTAAGAAACTTGACAAAAAGGAAGAAAAAAGGGTGGAAAAACACAGTTTTAAAGCTTGGCCCCTTTGAGGTCCTTTTTTGGGGTTCAAAAAGTAAAATTGGACAAAGCAAGATATGTAAACAACAAATACAATAGAAAAGAAAGGTTATAGGAGACTTACAGAACTCCTAGCAATGCTTGAACAAGACTGGAAGTAGCTTGCTTGCTTTGTGAGAGGTTATGAACAAGGTTCAAAGTGTTTGTGATGGACTGATTTTGTGTTGCAATGCAAGGGATTTTTGTGTGGATTTCGTGTGTGTTGGCTCTCTGAATTGGTCTGTTTTTAGCTGGTTTTCAATGTGTTTCAATGGTGTGAAATCCTAGTGCCTTGCACTTCCTTTTATAGGCAAAAATGCAATCTATGTAATGATGAACAATGATGAACAAAATCCTAAAACACTAGCTGATCATGAGCTAAACTCAGGCTAGAACACTTTGCATTTAATGCTAATGGATAGGAATTGCTTTGCCTTGTGCCAAGGGGCAAGGTCTTGACTGATCTCAGCCACAAATGCCATTGATTCTAGAAGGTAATGATGGTAAAAACTGTAAAACAGGGCAGCTGCAAAAGGGATGATTCCTGGGATCAAACCTTGCAATCTTGGAAGGTCAAACAATCAAAACGTGTACTGCCATGTACAGGGAGATTGGGGGAATCAAAATTAGCATGTGGGCTTATGTGTGAGAGGAGAAATCCAGCTCAAAACAGGGCATGTCAAACAGCTTTTTTGCAACAAAAACCACTTGTGATTGACTGGTTTTGGCAGGGAAAAAGGGAAGGAAAGGGATCAAGCAGCTGGCTGGCAAGTTTAGGTTGGGTGAGGGGTCAATTTGGAGGGACAAAAACTGACCAAGGGCAGCCAATTTGTTTGATCACATGAGAGGTTGGAAGAAAGTTCTTCTTTCCTTTTACCTTTAATGTCACACATTAAATCTTGCCTTGCTGCACCAAATCAGCCACAAAATAGCAAGAATACAAGTAATAATGCTACTAATAATAATTGTAGTTGAAAGCAAAAAGGATAAACAAATGTATAAAATTCTGCAGAAATTTCGCAGAGGTCGCAGTGCGACGGTGAGTTCGCACTGCGAACTCCACTTTTTTTTGTTTTTTTGTATTTAAAATAAAAGGTAAAATGGGGAAAATAATAATAATATATAATGATAATAATGATGATAAAAAATGCAAGAAATGCAAATGATGATGATAATAAGGAAAATAGTAGATAATACTAATAATGAAAAAGATGATATTTAATAATAATAATAAAATGACAATAAAAAAGATGAAATTTATTAATTAAAATAAATAGTAGTAAAGGTAATAATAATAATAATATTATTAAAGAAAAATAAAATGACAATATTAATGATATTAAGGCTAATGGAAATGCTAGTAATGATATTAATAAAAATGCAAACAAAAATACTATAACAAGAATGAAATAATACAAAGTAATAATGAATAATGAAAATAATAAAAGATGAAACACACACAAAAATATAAGTCAAAAAATGGGGTATGACAGAAACATTTATCAGTGCGGGATTTATCAATGAAGATCAAGTGGCTCTACTTGAAGACGTGGATGAAGACGTGCCTGATTTGGTGTACCGTTGTGCTTCGGATGAAGCTTTGAACAATTGGAGGGCTATCGCAATTCCCGAGATCATTACCAAGCTCAAGTAATAAACCATGTTTGTTTTTAGTTTTAAAAAAAAAATCATTTAGCTCTGCCCAAGGCAAATGATTAGTCGTGTGGGGCCCCCATGTTTTTAAAGCTATTTTCAATCATGAATAAAATCACTCTTTTATGTTCATTTGAGTTTCTTTTTTTCTTTTTGCATTTGTTTAAAAAATTTTTTTTTACAAAAAGCCTAAAATCAAATCATACTCATGCAGATCTACAAATCCACCCTCCAAAAACAACACTGCCTTAATCCCTTATGACTTCGATTTCCCGATTAATCAAATGGAAGATAATGAAGAGGACGATTATGAACCGCCTGAAGAATTGTCCAGACTTGCAAATCAAGGGGATAGGGTAATACAACCTCACCAAGAATCAGTTGAAAAGGTCAACTTGGGGACTGAAGAGGACAAGAAAGAGGTCAAGATAGGAGCCTCCCTGCAAGAGGATGTGAAAGGAAAGTTGATTAAGCTTCTACAAGAGTATGTGGATGTATTCGCTTGGTCGTATCAAGACATGCCATGTTTAGACCCTAACATCATCGTACATAAACTGCCACTCAAGCCAGAATGCCCGCCAGTAAAGCAGAAATTGAGAAGAACTCGACCCGATATGGCTCTTAAGATCAGAGAGGAGGTCAAAAAGCAATTCGATGCCGGCTTTTTAGCCGTAACCAAGTATCCGACATGGGTTGCCAACATCGTGCCAGTTCCAAAAAAGGATGGCAAAGTTAGAATGTGTGTGGATTACCGGGACTTGAATAAAGCAAGCCCAAAGGATGATTTCCCGCTACCACATATCGACATATTGGTGGACAACACAGCCCATTTCTCAGTCTTCTCCTTCATGGACGGCTTCTCGGGATATAACCAAATCAAGATGGCTCCAGAAGACATGGAAAAAACCACATTTATCACCCCATGGGGAACTTTCTGCTATAAGGTGATGCCTTTCGGATTAACAAATGCCGGGGCAACATACCAAAGAGCAATGGTAACTCTTTTCCATGACATGATCCATAAGGAAATTGAGGTCTATGTCGACGACATGATTGCCAAATCCCAAACGGAGGAGGATCATTTAGTCCATCTACAAAAGCTTTTTGAACGCCTGAGAAAGTTCAAGCTGCGCTTAAATCCTAACAAGTGCACATTTGGTGTTAGATCCGGAAAGTTATTAGGTTTCATCGTCAGCAAAAGGGGTATCGAAGTAGATCCTGACAAGGTAAAGGCCATCCAAGAAATGCCAGCGCCAAATACTGAGAAAGAGGTCCGGGGTTTCTTAGGAAGATTGAATTACATCGCTAGGTTCATCTCACACATGACAGCTACCTGCGAACCAATCTTCAAACTGCTAAGGAAAAACCAAGCCGTTCATTGGAATGAGAATTGCCAAGAGGCGTTTGACAAGATCAAACAATACCTACAACAACCACCAATTTTAATACCTCCGGTTCCGGGTAAACCCCTCATCTTATACCTAACCGTACTTGAAGGATCAATGGGTTGTGTGTTAGGACAACAAGATGAAACGGTAAGAAAAGAGCACGCAATTTACTACCTAAGCAAGAAATTCACCGACTGTGAATCAAGGTATACTTCGCTTGAAAAGACTTGCTGCGCTTTAGCATGGGCTGCTCGACGCTTAAGGCAATACATGTTGACCCATACAACGTGGTTGATATCGAAGATGGATCCCATCAAGTACATCTTTGAAAAGCCTGCCCTCACAGGGAAGATAACTCGTTGGCAAATGCTGCTGTCTGAGTACGATATCCAATACATTGCTCAAAAAGCTATCAAAGGGAGTGTTTTATCCGAGCACCTTGCTCACCAACCATTGGAGGATTATCAACCCATACAATTCGACTTCCCGGATGAAGATGTCGTAGCATTAAATGACGAAAAGGTCACAAGCGATGATGAAGGACCAGAACCGAGAGTTCGATGGAAGCTCGCTTTCGATGGCGCCTCAAATGCCATGGGGCACGGGATCGGGGCAGTTTTAATCTCCCCAAGAAATGGATACCAACCTTTCACAGCAAGGTTATGCTTTGACTGCACCAATAACATGGCAGAATATGAAGCATGTATCCTAGGCCTCGAAGTAGCAATTGATCTAAGGATCAAAACCCTTGAAGTATACGGTGACTCGGCTTTAGTCATCTATCAAGTCAAAGGAGAATGGGAAACAAAACATCCCAATTTAATTCCCTACTGAGCTCGGGTTGTAGAATTGATTGAGCATTTTGATGTAATCACTTTCCATCACATACCTCGAGAAGAAAATCAGGTGGCAGATGCCTTGGCTACATTATCATCAATGTACCAAGTGAATTTCCACAATGAGGCGCAAATCATAAGGATGGATCGTAGGGACAAACCAGTTGTATGTGCAGCAGTCGAAGAAGGACTTGACAACAAACCCTGGTTCTACGACATCAAGCGATACCTCGAAGAGCAAGAGTATCCAGAAAATGTCTCACAGACCGACAAGAGAACCCTCAGGAGATTGGCATCCCAGTTCTTCCTCAGCGGAAATACCCTCTACAAAAGAAACTATGACATGGTCTTGCTCAGATGTGTGGATAAACATGAAGCAGACATGCTCATCAAAGAAATCCACGAGGGACCTTTTGGAACCCATGCCAATGGGCATGCAATGGCAAAGAAAATCCTAAGGGCGGGCTATTATTGGCTAACCATGGAAGCTGACTGTTTCCACTATGCCAAAACATGTCACAAATGCCAAATTTACGCCGACAAGGTGCATGTACCACCAACTCCCCTGAACGTCATGACCTCACCTTGGCCATTCTCTATGTGGGGCATAGACATGATTGGAATGATCGAGCCCAAAGCATCAAATGGACATCGCTTCATCCTCGTTGCCATCGACTATTTCACCAAATGGGTAGAAGCAGCTTTGTATGCAAACGTAACCAAACAAGTGGTAGCCCGATTCATCAAAAAGAAATCATTTGCCGTTACGGCACTCCCCACAAAATCATCACCGATAATGGGGCAAACCTGAACAATAAGACAATGAAGGAGTTGTGCAAAGACTTCAAGATCGAGCACCATAATTCCTCACCTTACCGACCAAAGATGAACGGTGCGGTAGAAGCAGCCAATAAGAACATAAAGAAAATCATCCAAAAGATGGTGAAAACATATAAGGATTGGCACGAGATGCTTCCCTTTGCGCTACATGGCTACAGAACAGTCATTCGCACTTCAACTGGGGCAACCCCTTTCTCCTTAGTATACGGTATGGAGGCTGTACTTCCCATAGAGGTTGAAATCCCTTCGTTAAGGGTCTTGATGGAAACCAAGCTAGAAGAAGCTGAATGGGTCCAAACAAGGTTCAACCAACTGAACCTCATAGAGGAAAAGCGTCTGACAGCAATGTGTCATGGACATCTCTATCAAAGGAGACTCAAGAGGGCATTCGACAAAAAGGTCCGTCCTCGAGAATTCAAAGAAGGAGACCTAGTGCTCAAGAAGATATTACCTATCCACAAAGATCCCCGAATGAAGTGGACTCCCAGCTATGATGGACCATACGTGGTAAAGAAAGCCTTCTCTGGCGGAGCCTTGATCATCACCACTATGGACGGAGAAGAGTTCCCACTCTCAATAAACTCTGATGCAGTCAAGAAGTATTATGCCTAAGAAAAAGAAAAAAGAAAAGCTCGCTAAATCGAAAACCTGAAAAGGCGGTTTAGGCAATAGAGAGCGTCCTGGTAGATCGAAAACCTGAAAAGGCGGTCTAGGCAAAAATTAAGGACATCAAAAAAGGAAATACACCCCGATGGACTGAAAACTCGAAAGAGCGGTCCAGGCAAAAGTTAGGGGGTTAACAAGAGAAGAAAGGCAATGACTGCAACATCCAAGCTCCGGACAAGATTCAAGAGGAGAAGAATCGGTCTCGTCATCATCTTTCAAAGAATTTCGAAGTCATAAGGAAAATAGCATGTGTTGTGCCAAAACCAACAAATTTCTTTTTTGCTTTTTTTTCTTGTCTTTCACTACCTTTTTCCTCAGAGGAGTAATCACTTCTCACTTCATGTATTTTTACCCATTCAAAATCAAATCTGCATTGAATAAAATTCCTTTTTTATTATTTTGTGTTCTCATTAGCACATAAAATTTTGTTTTATTCACGATAAAAATGCATTGAAACATGGGAAATAACAACAAAAACTAAAAGAAACAAATGTGGTTTTTACTTGAATCTCGTAAATGTCGAAAGAATTGCGGTGATCCCCAATATTGCACCAAAAGATTCAAAGCCTGAAACGATTTGGTCAGTCATCTTGAGGCTCATGCTCTTCAGCAAAAGCAAGTGCGTAGCTCACGGTACGTGAAGCGCAAAGATCCCAAGGGTTGGAGGAACAGAATTCCCCAGTCAAAACACCCCAAACATCTCTTCCATCAACCAAGGCTGGATATCGATCATGCTTCCAAAATGATCCTTATATCCCCATGAAGCCCAAGTCTTATTGACATTCCCCAGGGAGTCTCAACCCCAAAGAAGCCCAATCATCATTGGCAATCACAAACACAAATCCCCAGAAAAAGCCCAACCATGCTTGGCATCTACTTACATCCAAATACAATTTCACCCAAAGACCGACTTTGCTCGGCATCCAATCATAACTCCCAGCATTCAACATGCATCCCACATATCATTCATAACATAATACATGCATCATTTCAAACTCATTCATGCATGCATATCCAAATCATTCATATACATGCATTTCATATTCATGTCATGCATCCTCAACCAGGATTCTCCAGTGAGTATCACATATTCACCAGCATCTTTCAAGCATCTCTAGTGTTCCCTAGTGAACCTCAGTCAAGAGCTTCCCCAGTAAGTTCTTCTAGAGAATAATCTTTAGGTATCCACCTCTAGTGTTAGCGGCTAGATAAGGTCACCTTCCTCAGTGTTTCGACCTTCAGTGTAAGCGGCTGAATAAGATCACTTTTATCCTTAGGTATCCACCTCTAGTGTTAGCGGCTAGATAAGATCACCTTTGCCTTTAGGTATCTACCTCTAGTGTTAGCGACTAGATAAGATCACCTTTGTCTTTAGGTATCCACCTCTAGTGTTAGCGGCTAGATAAGGTCACCTTCCTCAGTGTTTCGACCTTCAGTATAAGCGGCTGAATAAGATCACTCCATCTTCAGGTATCCACCTCTAGTGTTAGCGGCTAGATAAGATCACCTTCCTCAGTGTTTCGACCTTCAGTGTAAGCGGCTGAATAAGCTCACTTTATCCTCAGGTTTCTACCTCTAGTGTTAGTGACTAGATAAGATCACCTTTGCCTTTAGGTATCCACCTCTAGTGTTAGCGGCTAGATAAGATCACCTTCCCCAGTGGATCAACCTTCAGTGTAAGCGGCTGAATAAGATCACTCCATCCTTAGGGATCTACCTCCAGTGTAAGCGGCCGGACATGATCACCTTTATCCCCATTGAATCGACCTTCAGTGCTAGCGGCTGAATAAGATCACCTTTGCCCCCAGAGATCTACCTCTAGCATCAACGGCTGGATATGATCAACCTTTTACCTTTGTCCATTTTTACATTTGCATAGCAATATTTTCATTTCACTGCAATCTTTTCGTACCGCGAAGGACAAAATTCGGGTCCTTCTTTTACTTAATTGATCTTCGCAAAGAGTTCATGAGATGCCCTTGGCACTTACACACTCTATGCAAAGACACAATTAAGTAGGGGCAGCTGTAGTACCCCAATTTTGTCCTAAGCCTTTTCAAAACAATTTACAAAAAAATCAAAAAAAGAGGAGAAAAGTCAAAGTCAACAAAAGTCAACATTTCAAAAATGGTAACTTCGCAGTGCGAAGTCTGCGAATTTTTTGCAGATTTTTGGTTTCTTTGATTTTAATTCCATTTTTTGTTACATTTATTTTCATTATTATTTTCATCATTATTCATGGCAAATTGGGCTCAGCAAAGCCAGAGTTGAAGGACTTGCCATTAATGCCAAGGAAAGAAGCTTTTTCTTCCAACCTAGCATGTGCCAAGCAAGTTGGCTTGCCCTTGGGCAGCTCTTGTCCTTCCCAAGTGACCTGCTACTGACCCTAAGGTTGCCAGCCACCAGCTTATGGACTTTCTTCCTGCTTTCTTCCCCCAAAACCAGTCAAACCCAGCTGGTTTTCACTTGCAAAAAGCTGTTTGGTGTGCCCTGTTTTCAGCTGGATTTCTCCTCCCACACACCAGCCCACATGCTCTTTTTGCTTCCCCAACCTCTCTGTACATGGCAGTACACGTTTTCCTTGCTTGACCTTCCAAGATTGCAAGGATTGATCCCAAGAATCACCCAATTGCAGCTGCCCTGTTTTTGCAGTTTTTTCTCATCATTTCAGCTGCATTTTGTGGCTGAAATCAGTCAAGGTCTTGACCCTTGGCACAAGGCAAGGTTACCTCTATCCATTAGCATTAAATGCAAAGCAATTCAGCCTGGATTTAGCCCACAAATCAGCTAGGTCCTATGGATTTTCCATCATTACATTGGATTGCATTTTGGCCTATAAATAGGAAGCAATGCCCAAGGTTACAAACACTCTTGATACACTACTCATTTCATTACTTTCAACCAGAAAAAACCAGCACTAAACACTAGCAAAAAAACACTCTTGATACACTACTCATTTCATTACTTTCAACCAGAAAAAACCAGCACTAAACACTAGCAAAAAAAACCAATTCCAATACAAAGCATTACACAAGTTCATTGCTTCAAATCAACAACATTCAAAACCTTGCGAGAACTTCAACAATCCAAGTTCATTCCATTTCCTTGCAGCAGGAGCTTTGCTAGGATCTCTGTAAGTGCTATAAGTCATTAGCTTGCATTTATAATTGTGCTTGCATACCAAGTTTGGTTCAAATCCTTTTTGCTCTAAAAAACCCCTTTTGAATTTCAAAAGAAATCCCAAGGTTTGCAAAACATCCAAACTGGTTTGTCCAGCTCTTTTCATTGCAAAACTCAAAGCTTTTCACTCTCCTAAAAGGTTCTGAGTTTGTTCAGAAGTTGTTTCCGAACAACAGTTCAGAAACAGCTTCTGAACTCAAAATTTCGCATTGTTCGCAGTGCGAAGTCATGGTCGCAGTGCGACCATGACAGAACTCAGAATCTGAGTTTAGGCTCCCAAACAGCCAATTTTTGAGGTTCTAACCCAAGAACTCAGAACCTGAGAGGTTTAAAACTCATTTTATTCAAACCATGTCAAGGATTTAGCATAATTTTGAAGGATTCGCAAGTTCGAGCCACTTTGTTGGATAACTTGCAAAACAAGTTACGCTCACAAACTTTCAAAACAGCTTGAGCAAATAAGCTATGTTCATCACTTTCAAAACCAAACTTGAACAAGAGCATTGTTCATGATTTTCAAATCAAACGTGAACTTAAGCCGAATTTGGTCACTTTTCAAAACCGTTTGCAAAATGAGCCGAACTTGTGCGTTTTTTCACAAAATTGTTAAAACCTCTTCATTTTGAGTTCCAAACCAAGTGTTTTGATAAACTTTGGGATTTCTAAGAAATTCAACCAAAAACTTGAATGAAAAAGGGATGGTTTGACGTATGTCTCTCCATTGCCCCGATTGAACGAATGCGTGACGTATGTCTCGTCGTTCGGACAATCGTCATTCCTTTTTCAACGCATCCGACCATACCAAACCAATTCTTGGCCCCTTGTGGTCAATCCGAACCTTTTGGTCCCCCGCGGCCACTAGATTCAATCCTTCGACTCGTTTGAGTCACTTCGGTCAATGTTCGACTCGATCGAGTCCATTGTACCCGTTCTTGATCCCGTTGGATCAATTGAACCTTTTCTCGACTCGTTTGAGTCACCCCGGTCAATGATCGACTCGTTTGAGTCCATTGCACCCCTTTTGGTCCCATAGCGACCAATTCGAACCCTTTTCCCCAACGGACATGCCTTTTAACATTCTAGCGCGATTTTAAACAAACGCTTAATAAGCCTCCCATGCGCGAGCATACAAGCTGCGTTTGATCGCAAGAATTCGGTTAAAACATCGTTCATTAAAAATAACCAACATATGTACGTTTTTCTACCAAAGAACTACGTACGCTTTGAATTCTCCGACTACCGGGAGATACGTAGGAGCAAGATCGACATCTTGTCAAGCACAATAATAAAAAACAAACTTTTTCCCCTTTTATCATATTTTCTTTTTCCCCTTTAACATAGACAAGCATGCGCGCAAAACATTTAAAAACATTTTAAGCTTTAGCCAAATAGAAGGTTCCCGTTGAGTACAACGGACGTGAGGGGTGCTAATACCTTCCCCTTGCGTAATCGACTCCCGAACCCGACAATGGTTGCGATGACCAGTCCTTTTCCTCATCGTCAAGGGTTTTATTATCGTTTCCCTTCAAATAAAAAACTTAAGGGCTTATCAACGTTCCCTTTAAACAAAAACTTTGGTGGCGACTTCACACAACTTTTCGAGCGTTCGCATACGCTCAGAAGTTTGCGTTTTTTAACGAGAGCGCACACCCGAGAGTTTTCCCGGGGGCCCTACTGACTTGATGCTTCTACCGAATTTCGGTAGACATGTGGCATGCAGACTTTGGAGCGATGCCGAAGTAAGTATAATTGTTTAATTTTATTTAATTACGCGTCAATTGATATGTTTATTTTAATTTAATTTTACGATTTAATTTTTATGTGAAAATATTTTAATTACGCGCCAATTTAACTACACGTCAATTTAATTGTTTTTTATTTTAATTTTACTATTTAATTGTTATGTTAAAATGTTTAATGTTTTTTTTAATTATTATTTTTTAACGGTTAAATTGTTGTCTTTTTTAGTTATTCAAATGTGTCATACCCCATTTTTGACCCGTTTTTATTTCGTTTCTCTCGTCTTTTAGGCTGGAAATTTTCGTCGTTTCAGACGAAATTTCGGCAGGGAGGTATTTTACTATACCTCATTTTTTTCCGAAGGCAACCGTTTTTTTATTTTTATTTTCTATTATTTTATTATTATTATTTTTTACTATTATTTACTTCTTTTCTTTTTATTTTTTTTTTATTTTTTTTTATTTTTTCCTTTTTATTAGTTTTTATTTTATTTTGTTATTTACGTTTTTTATTATCGTGTATTTTTATTATTTTGATTTTTATTTATTTTAAGTCCATTTTCAGTCTGATTTCAGTCCAAGGCCCAGAGGGACAGTTTTGTCATTTTCGTTTTTACCCTTTATTTTACTATAAATAGCATTAATTGTACAGTACCCGCACGGTACCCAAGTCAGAGAAAGTACACTGAGTCAGAAAAACTAGCCCAGAACCACCACAGAAAGTAGTCCGGCCGCCACCAACCACCAACAAACCACCACAAAAAATTCTAACTCCCTTTTCTCTTTCTTTTTTCGGTAAAGCCACAAACCACAAAACCAAAGTCACAACCCAGTCATAAATCAACCACACAAAAAATCAAAAAGCCAGAACCATCACAAAACCATAGCCATGGCCGAATCATAATCAACCAACACATAACCACACGATTCCGAAACCAAACCACAAATCAGGAGCCAAACTGAAACAGAACCACTACCGGACTGAAACAAACTCGATCCGACCAAATACGAAAGAAAAGGGTAGGTTTCCGTTTCATTTTGAGTTTAGATCTACAGTTTACATGGTGAAATTTCTGAAAACTAACGTCGGATTCATGATGAGGGAGTGAAGGGAGTTCGAGTGGTGCTTTTTGTTTAAGAAAGGGAGGCCTGAGCTACTCCGGCCGCCGCGACTGGCCGCGCCGGAGGATGTTTTGGCCGTCGGGCATGTGAAAGGAAAGAGAGAGAAGAGAGAAAATGAAGAAAGAAAGAGAAAGAGGAGATTAAAATGAATTAAAACCGGATGTGGACTTATATAGACTGCTGAACCGGTCTGGTTCTTTCGGACCGAACCGGACCGGTTCTCCCCTGGCTTAGCCCACTGGACTTTCCCCTCGGCCCATTCTCCTTCTTCCTTTTCTTTTTTCTGATTTCTACTCTTTTACTTTCTGCACTCCCCCTATTACTTCTGCACCCCTCTTCTTCTTCTCTATTCTTTTATGTTTTTTATTTCTTATTTCTTGCACTTTTTTTTTTCTTTATTTTTTTTATGCACTTTATTTATTGCTTTTTAATTTCCAGCACCCATGCATTTTCATTTTTATTTTATTGCATCATATTTATTTATTGTCTTGCATTTTTATTTTCTTTTATTTTACGCATCATATTTAATTTTATGCTTTGCATTTTTTTTTATTTTATTTTCTTTATTTAATTTCCAGCACCATATTTAATTTTCCGTCTTGCATTTTATTTTCCAGTACCATATTTACTTTATGTCTTGCATTTTTATTTTTTTTATTTTTTGTATCATATTTATTTTATTGTCTTGCATTTTTTTTATTTTTTTTTAGCATCATGTTTATTTTTATGCCTTGCATTTTTATTTTCTTTTTATTGTATTTTCAGCATCATATTTATTTTATGTCTTGCATTTTTATTTTCTTTATTTATTTTACGCACCGTATTTACTTATTGTTTTGCATTTCATGCATTATTTTTATTTCCTTTTAGTATATTTACTTAATGCAATTTTATTATTTTTGTCATTTATTTTATTGCTATTAGAATGTAATTAGGTCCAATGTAATAAATATAAATGAGAATATGCACCGACACCACATTTATTTTTCTATGCTTTATGTCGAGGGCGATATCGTAATTTGGACCGTATCCGAGGAAAAGGACCCTCACTTGATCCATCGTCATTTTGAGGGATCCGGCGCGTTTAGATTTTCTCAGCATAATTTAGTCTCAGAACCTTAGGACCTAATCAAAATTTTCATAACAAAAAAGTCAAAAAAGTCAAAATCCAAAAAAACATTTTATAATCAAAATCTTCAAAAAAAAATTAATCTTTGTCATTTCTTTCTTAATCAAATTTCAATCAATCTTTAATCACTCAAACTTGTTTTCTTCAAATTAAAATCAATCAAACTCACTTCCTTTTTATTCTTCTATGCCTTTACGGCCTCTCATCTTTCTTAAAACCTTTTTCAAACTTTAAAATCAATCAAAACCAATCACTTGTTCTTTTTACCCCGAACTACGTGATTTTGATCCCGCTCGGGTACGTAGGCAAAAGACTTTGTCTTTCCAAATCAACAAAATAACAAAAACATTTTCCTTTCTTTTTTTCATCACTTTAATCTTTTCACAATTAAGCATTTATTTACAAACAAATAATCATTTAGCATAAAGATAAAAATAAGCAAGAGGTTCCTATAGAGTACTATAGACGTTTAGGGTGCTAATACCTTCCCTTTGCGTAACCAACCCCCGGACCTTGATCTCTCTAAAAAAATAGGGTTTTCGAACTTTCTCCCTTTTCCTCGGAAAAATAAAAGATCGGTGGTGAGCTTAAAATTGCGAGTCAACGCTAATTAATAGCTTGATATCCAAAAATCACCGCGACAGAAAAATGGCGACTTCACTGGGGACAAAATCCTAAGTGGGTTAAACCTATCTTGCTTTTCTTTATCTTTATGCTTTGTTATTATTCATATTTTTTAAATACGTGCTTAAGTGTTTACCTTTTTACGTGTGTGGTGAGATAAGTCCTACACCCGGACTTGAGGGAAACATAAGATAGGACGGCGGTATAATCATAGTGTCTTTCCGAGGGTAAATTTCGGATGTGGCACATGTGATAACCCCACTCAATGGAGGAACCTTGGAAGTATTACTATGTTGGCATGAGTAAGTCGTGTCCGGCATTGATATTTTCAAGTGACCTATGAAGTTGAGGGCCTTTAGTCACCTTTAACCCATCTTGGCCTTTTAGGACGTAGTGCGGTGGCTAACCAAGAGTAATCTTGAATTAGTTGATACGCGATACTACACTCAAACGAGACTTTCTTACAAATATTATCGGACCGGGAGTCAATCTCGCAACCCGACGATATTTGGAAGGGGTTGAGGACTTTGGGAACTTGGTAGAACCCGTGATACAGGTACATGTGAAACCATAGTCCTTACCAAATGGCGTGTTTACCCTTGACTCCAACATTATGGACCTAAACTCACCATTTTTTCTCCGTTCTTTAGCATAATCATGCATACATGCATCCATGCATAAAACTCTTTTCTTTTTCATCCAAAAAACATCGAAGGACTTAAATAAGTTTTTTGTAAACATTGTAGATATGGACATTCCACGAAGAAGCACTAAGAAATATCTTTTCAAGAAACCAGACTTGTCAAAGTTAAGGGAGCTAAGGTCTTTAGTGAGTGATCCAGTGAATTTTCAAGCTCATCATGGGAAGTTGCTTAATATTCTGAGAGTAGATGTTGAGGAAGGATGCTTAGAGACCTTGGTTCAGTTCTACGACCCACTCTACCATTGCTTCACATTTCCCGATTATCAACTTGTCCCCACGCTTGAGGAGTACTCCTACCTAGTTGGTTTACCCGTGCCAGACAAGATACCATTCCATGGTCATGAGCCTACCCCTAAACCCTCCGACATCGCAGCCGCTCTCCATCTTGAAACTTCCATCATCCGAGCAAACCTTACCTCTAAAGGAGGCCTCCAAGGTCTTCCCACCCACTTCCTCTACCAACAAGCCTCCATATTCGCTGAAGCAGCTAGCACTTATGCCTTCCATTCCACCCTAGCCCTCCTCATATATGGCCTTGTACTCTTCCCAAATATTGACAACTTCATCGATATCCATGCCATCAAAATCTTCCTTTCCAAGAACCCTGTACCCACACTACTAGCTGATACTTACCACTCCATCCATGACCGTACCCTAGCCGGCCGTGGAACTATCCTTTGCTGTGCACCACTGCTTTACAAATGGTTTATCTCCCACCTACCTCAAACTCATGCCTTCAAAGCTAACCTTGAAGATCTCCCTTGGTCCCAAAGAATCATGGCCCTCCATCCCTCAGATATAGTTTGGTATCAGGCAGCCTGTGACGTGGGGAAATTCATTGTCAGTTGTGGTGAATACTGTAACGACCCTATTTTCGTATATTATATTTTTATATATTTTATTTTATGGATTTGCATTTAAATATATTTTCTAGTAATCGAGAAATAATTATTTAGCGCGAAGATAAGTTCGAAATCAAGTTTTTAGAGTTTTGGGCGAATTGGGCCAAGAAGAGGAATAGTATTGGGCTTATGAGTAGTAATGATCCTATGTGGATGAGAGTAGTGAGCTTGGATTGGGTTGAAGGGCTAGGATTGGTCCATGATGGTTAGTAAGGATGGATGGCCAAGATTGATTGGATTGGGTTATAAGAGTTTAACAAAGACTTTTTGGAATCACTATTCACTATCTTTTGAGAAGAGGAAAACGTGAGAAGAGAAGGAGAAGGAAAGCAAGAGAGCTAGGGCAAGAGCAAGTGAAACAAGAGGAAGAGCTTGAGTTTAGAATCATCATTCCAAGGTAAGAGAGTTAGTATTGCTTGATTACAAGTGATTGAGAAGGGGAGAATGTCTATTTCTCCATCCCAAACTTCTCCTCACTTTGTCTAGGTTTTGTTAGAAAGTTTTTATGTTTTAAAGTTGTTAATGATTATGTTTTGCTTGCTTGAATGTTAATTGATGTTGTTAACATGATTTGTTGGAGTTATTGTGTTGTGAGTTCATAAGAAAAGTTTATGAAAAGTTATTGTTTTGAACCCTAATTTCTATACTTGATGCAATCTTTGTTTGTGATGGTTTATAAATGATGTTTTATGATGGAAAGTTGTTTTTAACAAGTTCTGGAACTTGGGTAACCATGAATGGGCTAAAATGGTGGAAAAATCACATTTTTATGACTGTGTACTGATACGGTCGCTTGTAGCGACGGAACATCGCTTGTAGCGACCAGGCAGGATAATTCCCTGCCTATCCGCGCTTGTAGCGACCACACTGGCGCTTGTAGCGACCAGGCTCGCTTGTAGCGACCCAAGGTTCGCTTGTAGCGACCAGGCAGGATAATTCCCTGCCTAGCCGCGCTTGTAGCGACCGATGGCTCGCTTGTAGCGACCAACCCTGAACAGGCCTTTTGTTGAGTTGTTCTGGAGGTCCTGGTGCGCGCGGAGATGTCTTTTTGATACTGCATTTTAATTATATGTTTTGGAAACCTTGCCCACCATTTTAACTCATTCCTAATGCTTCCTAAAGAGTAATTGTTCAAGAAAACGGCACTTTTGTATATCAAATTATTTAATTATTTTAAAAGGGGTTTTGAGTTTGAAAATAGTATGAATTGATGTGTGGGAGTTGATGAATATAATTGAATTGGTATTGTATCCAAAGAATTGGATTTATCTTAGAAACATTTATGTTTATTTGGAGTTTTGGTTTAGTATGATGTTGTTGATGATGTTGTGAACCGTGTTTGATGATTTGTGCGTGTTTGTATTATGATCGGCCATGAGCGCCTATTTGTTGAAGTTAGTATGAGTATTGGTAGTGTACACACATATTTGAGCATATGTAGGTGTAAATATCAATAATTGCTAAGTGAACATACATGCATTTCATGATGGTATGTATGCTCTTTATGGGTAAGAATGAAATCCAATTATTATTGGTCATATGCACGACTGTCTTTATGGCGGATGAGAGGTGCAGAAGGAATCCAGCTTCGGTTGGTCAAGTGTACGTTTGTCTTTATGGCGAATGAGAGGTACACAAGGGATATAAGTTTATCCAATAGTCCGCCATGACTCTAAATGCTGAGCAGGAAATTGGTACCACATGCATTAGAGTGCATTTTAGGAACATACATTCTACTTGACATTAGTGTGCACTTTAGGAAGGATGTGTGCATAATGGTTGTTAAGTGGTAATTGCTATTGATGAATTTTGTGTTTGAGGAATTATGTGTGCATGGTAATTGATGATTGATAATTTCCGTCTGTTGACTTAATTGCTTAAAGTGTTAATATCTTTTGAGTACTTGTAAATTAATGAATAAATGTTTGACGATAAATGATGATGCATGTGCGTGAGTTAGAATATGCATGATGGGTAAAGCGTAAGTACCCTACTTATTTTTGTGTTGTTTATATTGTGTTGATTATGCTTTACTAACACTCTCTGTTTCATGTTATGTGCTGGATCTTTGGGGATCCAGATTTTCAGGAAGACGAGCATATCGTCGAGGATTAGCTGTTGTCGTATAGAACTTGTGTAGTGGTGTGGGTTTAGCTTGGCTACCCTTTATCTTTTGAGTTTAGATATGTACCCTAGATAGAGTCTAGTGCTCTGATGGTTGTAACACTACGTTTTGGGGTAATCTTTTGTTGTGTATTAACTTGACAATTGTCTCTGATGTAGACAGTGCCACCTTTGAAAACTATGTATATATTTTTGTATATTATATGCATGCTTGCTTATAAGCTTTGTGATGATTATTCTTCCGCTGCTGTGTTTGTGAATCAAATATGTTTTGATTTCCGTTGATGTTTTTGAAAATTGTTTTTCTTAATGTTGTAACTTCCTATGTCCTTAACGTTTTGTTTTATTAAAGTTAATAATCGGCGGTTAAGGGTTAGGGTGTTACAATAGTGGTATCAGAGCAGGTCGATCCATTGGATCAATTAGGTGTAGATTACCCTTTGTGTAACATGTGTTAGGAAAACACTGTTTATACTGTTTTGAGGAAACGAAGTGTATCCTCACTCGTGGTGCGTGGTGTTGGTTCAGGTTATGACGCAAAAAGCATTTGCCGATGCGATGGAATTGATGGCGAATGCCATGGTTCAGAAGGCTGTGAGTAGGACGGCTGACAGAGCAGCACAGGAAGCCAAGACTAACTACTACAAGGCTGTGAATGAGAAGAGGAGGAGAACCTTCGGAAGAGGAAAGCCTTATGATAATCGGGGAAAGAAGCCGGATGAAGGTGGAAGCAGTGGTGGTAAAACTGGAGGTGGTAAGAAGTGTTTTAAGTGTGGACAGCTGGGGCATCGTTTCTATGAGTGCCCGGAGAATGATGGAAAATGTTTCAAGTGTGGTGATCCTAACCACAAAGCTGATCGGTGCGAGAAGGGTATTGTGTGCTTCAACTGCAAGAAAGCGGGTCACAAGAGCAATGTGTGCGAGAAGCCAAGAGCGGCTGGGGGAAAAGTGTTCGCTTTGGATGGTGGTGATGCAGAGGCTGACAACTTGATCAGAGGTACATGCTTTATCAATAATACTCCTTTGTCTGCTATTATTGGTACGGGTGCTACCCATTCATTTATTTCTATGGATTGTGTTAAGAGGTTGGGTCTTAGAGTAGAAAATATAAAGGGACGCGTGGTTATAGAAACGCCTGCAAGTGGTTCGATGCCGACTACTCTAGTCTGTGTTGACTGTTCAGTCACTAGGTATGGTCGACACTTTGGAATGGATTTAGTCTGCATTCCGTTGAGCGGAATAGACGTTATATTTGGTATGAACTGATTAGAATTTAATCGGGTTCATATCAACTGAGGTAAGAAGACGGTTACGTTTCCAAGACCGGAGCCAGAGTTGTGTTCGAAGCTCATGTGTTGTCAAGAAGTGGTAAGATCAGTGAAGGCTCAAGGGGATGTGTTTACTATGTTTGCTTCGTTGAAAGTGGAAGAGAAGATGGAGGTTAATGCGTTGCCAGTGGTGCGTGATTTTGCAGATGTATTTCCAGATGATATTTTGGATTTACCACCCGAGAGAGAGGTTGAATTCGCGATTGACATCGTACCTGGTACTAGTCCAATATCAATGGCGCCGTATCGTATGTCAGCTGCAGAGCTAGGAAAGTTGAAGGAACAATTGGAGGAATTGTTAGAGAAGAGGTTTGTAAGACCGAGTGTATCGCCGTGGGGTGCGCCGGTTCTGTTGGTAAAGAAGAAAGATGGTAGTATGCGTCTGTGCATCGATTATCGTCAGTTGAATATAGCAACTATCAAGAACAAGTACCCACTTCCGAGGATAGATGATTTGATGGATCAGTTAGTGGGAGCCTGTGTGTTCAGCGAGATTGATTTGAGGTCGGGATATCACCAGATAAGAGTTAAGACGGAGGATATACCGAAGACTGCTTTCAGGACAAGGTATGGTCACTACGAGTATGCTGTTATGCCTTTTGGAGTTACTAATGCACCTGGAGTGTTTATGGAATATATGAATCGTATATTTCATTCCTTTTTGGATCGATTCGTGGTGGTCTTCATAGACGATATTTTGGTATACTCGAAGACGGAAGAGGAACATGCCGAGCGTCGAAGATGGGTCTAATTTTACCGAATCCGAAGGAGTCGTTGCCTATGCATCAAGACAGCTGAAGATTCATGAGGGGAACTATCCTACGCATGATTTGGAGCTAGCTGCTGTTGCGTTTGTTCTCAAGATTTGGAGGCACTACTTGTATGGATCAAGATTCGAGATTTTCAGCGATCACAAGAGTTTGAAGTACTTGTTTGATCAGAAGGAGCTCAACATGAGGCAAAGAAGATGGTTAGAATTTCTTAAGGATTATGATTTCGAGTTGAGTTATCATCCGGGTAAGGCTAATGTGGTAGCCGATGCGTTGAGTAGGAAGTCTTTGCATGTGTCGTCTCTGATGGCGAAGGAACTAATATTGATTGAAGAGTTTAGAGACCTCAGTTTGGTTTGTGAAAGGACAACCAAAAGCGTGAAGCTAGGAATGTTGAGGTTGACGAATGATTTTCTTGAAGAAGTTGTTGAAAAGCAAAAGTCGGATGTGAGATTGATGAAGAAGGAGATCGCCGAGTTTGTTTTCGCGTGTTTGACTTGTCAGAAGTCCAAGGTGGAGCATCAGAAGCCGTCGGGGCTATTGCAACCTATGTTTATTCCAGAGTGGAAATGAGATAGTATTGCGATGGATTTTGTAAGCGGTTTGCCGAAGACGTCGAAAGGTAACAATATGATTTGGGTAGTTGTCGACAGGTTAACGAAGTCTGCTCATTTCATAGCTATCAAGACCGGTATGCTAGTACCGAAGTTGGCTGAGATTTATGTCGAGCAAATCGTGAGATTGCATGGAATACCGTCGAGTATTGTATCAGATCGAGATCCCCGTTTTACTTCAAGGTTTTGGGAGAGTTTGCAAGAGGCGTTGGGGACTAAGTTACGGATGAGTTCTGCTTATCACCCGCAGACGGATGGTCAGTCGGAGAGGACGATTCAATCATTGGGGGATTTATTAAGATCGCGTATTTTGGAACAAGGAGTGAGTTGGGAAGCTTGCTTACCATTGGTTGAGTTTACGTATAACAACAGTTTTCATTCGAGCATTGGTATGGCACCTTTTGAAGCGTTGTATGGGAGAAGATGTAGAACACCTTTGTGTTGGTTTGAATCGGGAGAAAGTGTGATGCTTGGACCGGAGATTGTGCAACAAACGACCGAGAAGATCAAGATGATCCAAGAAAAGATGAGAGTGTCGCAGAGTCGCCAGAAAAGCTATGCCGACAAGAGAAGGAAGGATATAGAATTTCAAGAAGGAGATCATGTTTCTAAGAGTTACATCAACTACGGGTATTGGAAGGGCTTTGAAATCGAAGAAGTTAGCATCGAGGTTCATTGGTCCATATCAGATTTTGAAGAGGATTGGGAAGGTGGCGTATAGGATTGCGTTACCGCCGTCGTTGTCGAATATACATGATGTTTTTCACGTGTCGCAATTAAGGAAATACGTATCGGATCCGTCACATGTGATTGAGTCGGACGAGATACAAGTGAGAGAGAATTTAACGGTTGCAACGGTACCCTTAAGGATTGAAGGACAAGAGATGAAGAGGCTCAGGAATAAAGAGATTTCATCGGTGAAAGTCGTTTGGGGAGGCCCAGCCGGTGAATATGCGACGTGGGAGCTCGAGAGCAAGATGCGGGACTCCTATCCAGAGTCGTTTTCAGGTATTTTCGAGGGCGAAAATTCTTTTTAGGGGGGTAGAGTTGTAACGACCCTATTTTCGTATATTATATTTTTATATATTTTATTTTATGGATTTGCATTTAAATATATTTTCTAGTAATCGAGAAATAATTATTTAGCGCGAAGATAAGTTCGAAATCAAGTTTTTAGAGTTTTGGGCGAATTGGGCCAAGAAGAGGAATAGTATTGGGCTTATGAGTAGTAATGATCCTATGTGGATGAGAGTAGTGAGCTTGGATTGGGTTGAAGGGCTAGGATTGGTCCATGATGGTTAGTAAGGATGGATGGCCAAGATTGATTGGATTGGGTTATAAGAGTTTAACAAAGACTTTTTGGAATCACTATTCACTATCTTTTGAGAAGAGGAAAACGTGAGAAGAGAAGGAGAAGGAAAGCAAGAGAGCTAGGGCAAGAGCAAGTGAAACAAGAGGAAGAGCTTGAGTTTAGAATCATCATTCCAAGGTAAGAGAGTTAGTATTGCTTGATTACAAGTGATTGAGAAGGGGAGAATGTCTATTTCTCCATCCCAAACTTCTCCTCACTTTGTCTAGGTTTTGTTAGAAAGTTTTTATGTTTTAAAGTTGTTAATGATTATGTTTTGCTTGCTTGAATGTTAATTGATGTTGTTAACATGATTTGTTGGAGTTATTGTGTTGTGAGTTCATAAGAAAAGTTTATGAAAAGTTATTGTTTTGAACCCTAATTTCTATACTTGATGCAATCTTTGTTTGTGATGGTTTATAAATGATGTTTTATGATGGAAAGTTGTTTTTAACAAGTTCTGGAACTTGGGTAACCATGAATGGGCTAAAATGGTGGAAAAATCACATTTTTATGACTGTGTACTGATACGGTCGCTTGTAGCGACGGAACATCGCTTGTAGCGACCAGGCAGGATAATTCCCTGCCTATCCGCGCTTGTAGCGACCACACTGGCGCTTGTAGCGACCAGGCTCGCTTGTAGCGACCCAAGGTTCGCTTGTAGCGACCAGGCAGGATAATTCCCTGCCTAGCCGCGCTTGTAGCGACCGATGGCTCGCTTGTAGCGACCAACCCTGAACAGGCCTTTTGTTGAGTTGTTCTGGAGGTCCTGGTGCGCGCGGAGATGTCTTTTTGATACTGCATTTTAATTATATGTTTTGGAAACCTTGCCCACCATTTTAACTCATTCCTAATGCTTCCTAAAGAGTAATTGTTCAAGAAAACGGCACTTTTGTATATCAAATTATTTAATTATTTTAAAAGGGGTTTTGAGTTTGAAAATAGTATGAATTGATGTGTGGGAGTTGATGAATATAATTGAATTGGTATTGTATCCAAAGAATTGGATTTATCTTAGAAACATTTATGTTTATTTGGAGTTTTGGTTTAGTATGATGTTGTTGATGATGTTGTGAACCGTGTTTGATGATTTGTGCGTGTTTGTATTATGATCGGCCATGAGCGCCTATTTGTTGAAGTTAGTATGAGTATTGGTAGTGTACACACATATTTGAGCATATGTAGGTGTAAATATCAATAATTGCTAAGTGAACATACATGCATTTCATGATGGTATGTATGCTCTTTATGGGTAAGAATGAAATCCAATTATTATTGGTCATATGCACGACTGTCTTTATGGCGGATGAGAGGTGCAGAAGGAATCCAGCTTCGGTTGGTCAAGTGTACGTTTGTCTTTATGGCGAATGAGAGGTACACAAGGGATATAAGTTTATCCAATAGTCCGCCATGACTCTAAATGCTGAGCAGGAAATTGGTACCACATGCATTAGAGTGCATTTTAGGAACATACATTCTACTTGACATTAGTGTGCACTTTAGGAAGGATGTGTGCATAATGGTTGTTAAGTGGTAATTGCTATTGATGAATTTTGTGTTTGAGGAATTATGTGTGCATGGTAATTGATGATTGATAATTTCCGTCTGTTGACTTAATTGCTTAAAGTGTTAATATCTTTTGAGTACTTGTAAATTAATGAATAAATGTTTGACGATAAATGATGATGCATGTGCGTGAGTTAGAATATGCATGATGGGTAAAGCGTAAGTACCCTACTTATTTTTGTGTTGTTTATATTGTGTTGATTATGCTTTACTAACACTCTCTGTTTCATGTTATGTGCTGGATCTTTGGGGATCCAGATTTTCAGGAAGACGAGCATATCGTCGAGGATTAGCTGTTGTCGTATAGAACTTGTGTAGTGGTGTGGGTTTAGCTTGGCTACCCTTTATCTTTTGAGTTTAGATATGTACCCTAGATAGAGTCTAGTGCTCTGATGGTTGTAACACTACGTTTTGGGGTAATCTTTTGTTGTGTATTAACTTGACAATTGTCTCTGATGTAGACAGTGCCACCTTTGAAAACTATGTATATATTTTTGTATATTATATGCATGCTTGCTTATAAGCTTTGTGATGATTATTCTTCCGCTGCTGTGTTTGTGAATCAAATATGTTTTGATTTCCGTTGATGTTTTTGAAAATTGTTTTTCTTAATGTTGTAACTTCCTATGTCCTTAACGTTTTGTTTTATTAAAGTTAATAATCGGCGGTTAAGGGTTAGGGTGTTACAAATACCCCAACGTACCTCTTCTTGGTATGCGTGGTGGGATTAGCTACAACCCTTTTCTAGCCCGTCGACAGTTTGGTTACCCAGTGAGAGAAAAGCCAAACAATCTTGCCTTGACCAGTGAGTTCTATCTCTATCATGAAGACCACACAAACAGGAGAGAGAGATCCGCACGAGCTTGGAATGCCATCCGCAGACTTAACAGGAGTCAGCTAGGGAAGAAGATTGGTTATGTGCATGAATCCTACACTCAGTGGGTCATTGATAGGACCATGAGTTTTGGCCTACCCTACCATCTACCTAGATACCTATCCTCTACCATCCCACCATCGTCCTTACCTATCCCCTTTGACACCAAGGAGGAGTTTCAGGAGCAGCTAACCAAGGAAAAGCAAGAGAAGGAGACCTGGAAGAGGAGGTACCAGGAGCTCGAGCTCGAGCATGAGACCTTGAAGGGGAAGCTAGCCCAGCAGAGTCGCGAGCTCTTCGTCCAGAACCAGAGGATAATTGAGAAGGATGACTTGCTTCGTCGGAAGGATGCTTTGCTCCACCAGGACGCTAGGAGGAAGAGGAGGTTTATGGAGTCGATCTCTAGTGCACATTCAGATTCCGAGGATCCATCTGCTCCGGGAGCTTGAGTTTGAAGTTCTTAGGACCTTATGTTTAGATTTTAGCTCCCAAAATCTCTTGACTTGTAAACAAAAAAACTCCTTTGTAATATTTCAAATGCTCAAGTGAAGTATTTCAGTTTATGATGTTTACAATTACAAGTCCTTCGATAATAACTTGTTCTTTTTTCTTTTTTGCATAAGCATAAGCATGCATCATTTTGCATTCACAGTTTCCCAAATTGAGTCTCACACTATGTTCACTACTTAAAGGTTAATCAGTCGTCGTCCAAGGAAAGTGGCCCGACGAGTTCTCAGAAAACCGAATCGCATTTACAACACCAGAGCCAATCGAAAGAGGATGGATTTGGTTGAACAGGAGAATCAGAGTCTCAGGGAAGAGGTTGCCACCTTGCGGGAAGGAATGGATAGGCTGACAGCTATGATGAATGCACTCTTGGCAGCCCAGAACTCTCAAGCTGCCGCCGCTGTTGTAGAGCAGCCTCTTGTGAGCATAACCCCGTCATCTACAGTGACTCCTCCACCCCTCTTTATGCCTCCAGGTTGTACATGGGGGATGCCGCCTCCAGTCAGCGGAAGCTCCCAGCCTGTTGTATCTGAAGCTCCACTCTTTTTCACCCAGCAGTCAGCGCCGGTTCCACAACCCGGTACATCTTTCCCTCAAGCTGCCGTAACTTACTCAACACCACTGGTCCATACTATTCAACAAGAGGGGGAACCGATTTACCATGCTGAAAGTGTTGTAGCCTTCGACAAGATGGACGAGCTCCAAGAAAGGTTCGATGGTATGCAAAGAGAAGTTGAAGCTCTCCGGGGAAGAGACTTGTTCGGGAAGGATGCCCGTGAACTATGCTTGGTCCCGAATGTTACTATCCCTCATAAGTTCAAGGTGCCGGATTTTGAGAAATATAAAGGAAATTCTTGCCCCCGCAGTCACTTGGTGATGTACGCAAGGAAGATGTCCATGTATACCGACAATCACAAGCTGCTTATCCATTTCTTCCAGGACAGCCTGACTGGGGCTGCCTTGAAGTGGTATATGAATTTAGACAGTACAAGCATCCGTACTTTCAATGACCTCGGTGAAGCATTTATCCGCCAGTACAAATACAATCTGGACATGGCCCCAGATCGCGATCAACTCCGAGCAATGACGCAAAAAGAGAAGGAAACATTTAAGGAGTATGCTCAACGCTGGAGGGAGGTGGCTGCCCAGATTGTCCCACCATTAGAAGAAAGGGAGATGACGAAGATCTTTTTGAAGACTTTGAGTCAGTTCTATTATGAGAAGATGGTTGCGAGCGCACCGACGGATTTCACTGAGATGGTCAACATGGGGATACGACTAGAAGAAGGTGTCCGAGAAGGACGGTTGACTGTGGAAAGTGCCCCTGCCGCAAACAATGCCAAAAAGTTTGGAGGCCATTTCGCGAAAAAGAAAGATCAGGAAGTGGGAATGGTAGCCCATGGTAATCCTCAGCAAAATTTTACCCCATACCGTCAAGTTGCAAATGTTGCATCCTCTACCCCAAACCCAGCCTATCACCAACAGAGACCACAATACCCCTACCAGTATCCCCCACAACAATATCCTCCACAACCATACCATCAGCCACAATATCCTCAACAACAACAAAATCGCCCTCAAACCCCTCAACAACCATACCACTCACAAAACCTCCAGAAAACAACCTTTGATCCAATCCCGATGAAATATGCTGACTTGCTCCCCGCCCTGCTCGCCAAAAACCTTGTCCAGCTCAAGGCGCCTCCCCGCACACCAGAAATTATACCTCCCTGGTACCGACACGATCAAACCTGCGCCTTTCACCAAGGGGCCCCGGGCCATGACACCGAAAACTGTTATATTCTGAAGAATGAAGTGCAAAGGTTAGTTCGGGCCAACCTATTATCTTTCAAAGATCAAAATCCTAACGTTCAAGCAAACCCTCTGCCGAACCATGGGGCGGCTGTCAACATGATCCAGGAATGTGATGAAGATGGTGTTATCTTGGACGTCCAGCATGTTCGAACCCCTCTAGTACCCATACATATCAAGATGTGTGAGGCAGCTCTGTTTAACCACGATCATACAGCATGTGAAGTGTGTTCGGTGGATGTGAAAGGGTGTCAAGAGGTACAAAAGGACATACAAGGGTTGATAGACAGCAAGGAATTGATTGTCACGAGGGAAGATAAAGAAGTATGTGTCATTACCCCTGAGTTTCAACGTTTGGAAATAAGTTATAACAGTGGGAATCCAGCTGTTACTCCACTAGTGATCAGCTTGCCGGGGCCTATGTCGTATGCTTCTCTGAAAGCGGTCCCCTACAAATACAGTGCCACAATGTTGGAAGGAGGGCTGGAGGTGCCTTTACCCTCCCTGACTCCTGCAGCTTCTGTGGACAACATCGCCAGTGATAGCAAGGTCCTGAGGAATGGACGGGTGATCCCCACATTGTTTGCAAAGAAAACGAATGATACGGTAATGGAACGGGTGATAGTGAACGACTCCGGTGCGAAGAAAGAAATAGGCCAGTCCAGTGGGACCAGCAAAGCTTCTGACCATGATGAGATTCTAAAGCTGATTCAGAAGAGCGAGTATAAAGTGGTAGATCAGTTGCTGCAAACTCCCTCCAAAATATCCATCTTGTCCTTGCTACTGAATTCTGAAGCGCACCGGGAAGCTCTAATGAAGGTGCTAGATCAAGCTTTTGTGGAGAAAGACGTGACGGTTAACCAGTTGGACAGTATAGTAGGAAACATTACTGCCTGTAATAATTTGAGTTTTAGTGATGAAGAGCTTCCTGAGGAGGGGAGAAACCACAATCTGGCATTGCATATATCGGTGAACTGCAAGTCTGATGCTCTGTCGAATGTACTTGTGGACACCGGTTCCTCTTTGAATGTGATGGCCAAATCCACATTAGATCAACTCTCCTATCAGGGACCTCCTATGAGAAGAAGCGGGGTGGTTGTTAAAGCGTTCGATGGATCAAGAAAGTATGTTATTGGGGAGGTTGATTTGCCTATCACAATTGGGCCGTCTGTTTTCCAGATTACTTTTCAGGTGATGGATATCCGAGCTGCATATAGTTGTCTCTTGGGTAGGCCATGGATCCATGAAGCAGGGGCCGTGACGTCAACTTTGCACCAAAAGCTGAAGTTTGTCAGGAATGGGAGATTGGTTACTGTAAGCGGAGAAGAAGCTTTGCTGATTAGTCATTTGTCAGCCTTTTCCTTCATTGGTGCTGATGAAACTGAAGGGACTTCGTTCCAAGGCTTGACTGTGGAAGATAAGGTGCCCGAGAAGAGTGAAGTGTCTTTTGCTACTTGGAAGAGTGCACAGAAAGTTATTCAGGAAGGAACAGGCGTAGGATGGGGAAAAGTGGTACAGTTGCCGGTGAGTAAAAATCGTGAAGGACTGGGATTTGCTGCAGGATCATCAAAGAACAGTACTGGGTCAAGCTCCATTAGTGACACCTTTTGTAGGGCCGGTTTCATCAATGACTCGCCAGAGGCCAATGCTATCTCGGAAGATGTTCCCGAAGAAATAGTACCTGCATTTGTCACACCTGGAAAACTTGTTCGTAACTGGGACGCGGTTGACATCCCTTCAGTAGTTCACGCGTCAAAGTAATGTGTCTTTGTTTTTCTGTTTGTTTGTTTTTCAAAAAGATCCTTTCATCTTGCCCAGGATGAAAGTGCAATTATGTAGGGCTATCTTGTTTCAAGTACTACTTTCATTAATAGAAAATGTGGTTTATCCCGATATTTATATTTATTGCTTTTTTCTGGAAAATGGTAACACAAAAAACCCAAAATATTTTATTTTTATTCCTTGTTTTCAATCAATTAGAAAAAAGTCTGCATTCTCCATTCATTCTCTAAAATCAACCATAAATCATATGCAGACTAAACATCATTGAGCCCGTTGAACATGGTAACCCTGCACTCTCTCCCAACTTCGAATTTCCTGTCTACGAGGCCGAAGAGGAGGAGGATGAGGAAATCCCAGATGAAATTGCTCGGTTGTTGGAACGCGAGAAGAAAACCATTCAGCCTCACGAAGAGTTAGTGGAGGTGATTAACCTGGGAACCGAGGAAGATAAGAAAGAAGTCAAGATTGGGGCATCGCTTGAAGCAACCTGTCAAACGGAGGGTGATTGAATTACTCAAGGAATATGCTGATGTGTTCGCATGGTCATACCAGGATATGCCCGGTTTGGATCCTCGTATTGTGGAGCACCGTTTGCCTTTGAAGCCCGAATGCCCACCGGTCAAGCAGAAACTGAGAAGAACTCGCCCTGACATGGCTCTCAAGATCAAAGAGGAAGTACAGAAACAGATTAATGCAGGTTTTCTTGTCACATCAGAGTATCCTCAATGGTTAGCCAACATAGTGCCTGTTCCAAAGAAAGATGGCAAGGTCAGAATGTGTGTTGACTACCGGGATTTGAACAAGGCTAGTCCGAAAGATGATTTCCCTTTACCTCACATCGATGTATTGGTTGACAGCACTGCTAAGTCCAAGGTTTTCTCCTTCATGGACGGTTTCTCGGGATACAATCAGATCAAGATGGCAGTTGAAGACAGAGAAAAGACATCTTTCATCACACCATGGGGGACCTTTTGTTACAGGGTGATGCCTTTCGGGTTGATAAATGCAGGGGCCACTTACCAAAGAGGCATGACTACTCTCTTTCATGACATGATGCACAAAGAAATAGAAGTGTATGTGGATGATATGATTGTTAAGTCGGGCACTGAGGAAAAGCATGTTGAGTATTTGCTGAAGATGTTTCAACGACTAAGAAAATATCAACTGCGGCTGAATCCCAACAAATGTACTTTCGGTGTTAGATCTGGAAAACTTTGGGTTTCATTGTTAGTCAGAAGGGTATTGAAGTAGATCCTGACAAGGTCAGAGCTATCAGAGAGATGCCAGTTCCACAGACAGAGAAACAAGTAAGAGGATTCCTTGGACGTTTGAATTACATCTCCCGTTTCATTTCGCATATGACAGCCACATGCGGGCCCATATTCAAGCTGCTTCGGAAAGATCAAGGTGTTGTTTGGACTGAGGATTGTCAAAAGGCTTTCGATAGTATCAAGAACTATTTGCTAGAACCTCCAATTCTTATCCCTCCAGTTGAAGGAAGGCCTCTGATCATGTACTTGACTGTGTTGGAAGATTCTATGGGTTGTGTGCTTGGACAACAAGATGAGACCGGAAGGAAAGAGCATGCCATTTACTATCTGAGTAAGAAGTTTACAGATTGTGAGTCCAGGTACTCCCTGCTTGAGAAAACTTGTTGTGCATTAGCCTGGGCTGCCAAGTGTCTTCGTCACTACATGATTAACCACACCACCTGGTTAATATCCAAGATGGACCCGATCAAGTATATCTTTGAGAAACCCGCTCTGACAGGAAGAATTGCTCGTTGGCAGATGTTGTTGTCCGAGTATGATATCGAGTACCGCACTCAGAAGGCAATCAAGGGTAGTGTTCTTGCTGATCATTTGGCTCACCAGCCAATTGAGGACTATCAACCCATTAAGTTTGACTTTCCTGATGAAGAGATTATGTATTTGAAGATGAAGGATTGTGATGAACCATTGCCTTGGAGAAGGTCCAGGATCCCGAGTCTAGATGGGGCATGATATTTGATGGGGCAGTGAATGTCTTTGGCAACGGAATTGGGGTAGTTATTATCACTCCTGAAGGTAATCATCTTCCTTTTGCTGCGAGGTTACAGTTTGATTGTACCAACAATATGGCAGAGTATGAAGCATGTATCCTGGGCATTGAAGAAGCCATTGACTTGAGAATCAAGAACCTTGACATTTACGGGGATTCAGCTCTCGTAATCAACCAAATCAAAGAATGGGAAACTCGCCACCCCGGCTTGATTCCATACAAAGATTATGCAAGGCGTTTGTTAACTTTCTTCAACAAGGTGGAACTTCACCACATTCCTCGTGATGAGAACCAGATGGCGGATGCGTTAGCAACTTTATCCTCCATGTATGAGGTAAGTCACCGGAACAATTTGCCAACAATCAGAATTCAGCACCTCGAGAGGCCCGCTCACGTGTTCGCAGTCGAAGAAGTTGTGGATGATAAGCCATGGTTTCATGATATCAAGTGTTTCCTCCAGAGTCAGGAGTATCCACCCAGGGCATCCAACAAAGACAAGAGAACTTTGAGAAGATTGTCTGGTAATTTCTTCTTGAATGGTGATGTTTTGTACAAAAGAAACTTTGACATGGTGCTACTCAGATGTGTAGACAAGCAAGAAGCAGAACTTTTGATGCATGAGATACATGAAGGCTCCTTTGGAACTCACTCCAATGGGCATGCAATGGCTAGGAAGTTGTTGAGAGCAGGTTATTACTGGATGACCATGGAAACAGATTGTTGCAAACATGCCAGGAAGTGCCACAAATGCCAGATTTATGCTGACAGAATTCATGTACCGCCGACTACACTTAATGTTCTTTCTTCTCCGTGGCCTTTCTCTATGTGGGGCATTGACATGATTGGTAGAATCGAACCGAAAGCTTCAAACGGGCATCGTTTCATTCTAGTGGCTATTGATTACTTCACCAAGTGGGTTGAAGCAGCATCCTATGCAAATGTGACCTAAGCAAGTAGGTGGTCCGCTTTATCAAGAATCAGATCATTTGCCGTTATGGTGTGCCCAACAGAATCATTACAGATAATGGAACGAATTTGAACAACAAGATGATGAAAGACCTGTGTGAAGAGTTCAAGATTGAACATCACAATTCTTCTCCTTACAGACCTCAGATGAATGGCGCAGTTGAAGCTGCAAATAAGAACATCAAGAAGATAGTACAGAAGATGGTGGTCACATATAAGGATTGGCATGAGATGCTACCGTATGCTTTACATGGATATCGCACTTCAGTGCGCACCTCAACAGGGGCAACCCCCTTCTCTTTGGTGTATGGTATGGAAGCAGTGCTCCCTGTGGAGGTTGAGATTCCATCAATGAGAGTTCTAATGGAGGCCCAGTTGTCAGAAGCTGAATGGTGCCAAAGCAGATATGATCAGTTGAACCTAATTGAAGAGAAACGCATGAATGCCTTGTGCCACGGACAACTTTATCAACAGAGGATGAAGCAAGCTTTTGACAAGAAAGTTCGTCCTCGTGTGTTCCAAGAAGGAGATCTCGTGCTCAAGAAGGTTTTATCTTTCCAACCCTGATTCCAGGGGCAAGTGGACGCCTAATTACGAGGGTCCATATGTCGTCAAGAGAGCTTTCTCCGGTGGTGCTTTGACTCTTACGACTATGGATGGTGATGAGCTCCCTCGCCCGGTGAACGCCGATGCAGTCAAGAAATACTTTGTCTAAAAAATAAAAGAACAGCTCGGTAAGTCGAAAACCCGAAAGGGCGGCTTAGGCAAAAAAGAGCGTCTCGGTGGATCGAAAACCCGAAAGGGCGGTCCAGGCAAAATTAGAGACATCAAACAGAAAATAATCATCCTGATAGGTCGAAAACCCGAAAGGGCGATCTATGCAAAAGTTAAGGATCAAAAGACAAGGTAACTGCATTGGCCTGATCTCTATTCACTTGGGGCACAATTGAATGTCAAAAGAAGCTCTGAATCTGAAGCATCCAAACAGTGGAATTCAAAGTTGTCAGGGAGGATAGTGGTTATTGTGTTCAATGTACCTTCAACTTTAATTTACCATTTTCCAAATTTTGTAAGATCTGTGGAGCCATGCCATTGGCAGGGTCACCACTCTTTCAAATAAATTTGAGCCATGTTGCCTTTCATTTGGAATTCTCATTTATTCAGCTTATAAAACCTTTTCTATTTTTGATGGTAGCATTTGAAACAAGATATTTTTTAAAATCATAAATATTTTTCATGTCTTTTTGAAAAGCGCAAACAACAAAACACATTTTCTTTGAACCCGTGGATAAGTGAAGGGGGCGTCAACAGCTATCCTGAGAACGGATAAACTTCGCAGGCTGAACATGGTCAATTGCTTAACAAAAAAAAAAAAGAAAAAGAAATATATACAAAAAAAAAGAAGAGCAAAAAAGAAATATATGAAAAAAGAGAAAAAGAGAAAAGAAAAGAGCTCGGTAAGTCGAAAACCCGAAAGGGCGGCTTAGGCAAAAATGAGCGTCCCGGTGGATCGAAAACCCGAAAGGGCGGTCCAGGCAAAAATTAGGGGCATGCAAAAGAATATATTCCCGGTGGACTGAAAACCTGAAAAGGCGGTCCAGGCAAAAATTAGGGACTCAAAAAAAAAGAAGAAAAGCAAAAATAATAAAATAAGCATGACCACAGAAGCACCAGTTCTTCTACTATGGTTTTGAATTGGCACGCTTTCCCCAGGAAGTGTTTATCCCCCATCAGTATTGCATACGCCGGGCGTTACCCCGTCAATATTTTGATATCTCCCCAGTGGCACCATCCCCTTTGGAATTGCCGAGTGTTTGTGATGCGATGTCGGGTCACTTTCCATATTACTTACCCGATCTTGTCTCATCAGGTTTGTCATTCATACAATCATACAAGTCAGTCTTTCGTACAATCGCACAAGTCAATCCCTCATACAATCACAAGTTAATCAGTCACATGGTCATACAAGTCGTGTCGTCATTCATTGCATTCATACATTCATGCATACACACAGTCATGCATATACAATAAAAACAATATCATTCATACATGGTTGCATTAACCACCCTGAGTCTTGCCTCAAATATCTTTCCATATCAATTTGTAACTTTCTCTTTCCCCAAGTGTCATCCCCAGTGTGTCTGGTCCCGAGATGTCACTCCTTCTTCGTCAATGGCCGTTCGGCAATAATCCGGACAGTTGACATTTACCTTTACTTCTTGTTCGTCAATGGCCGTTCGGCAATAATCCGGACAGTTGACATTTACCTTTATTTCTTGTTCGTCAATGGCCGTTCGGCAATAATCCGGACAGTTGACATTTACCTTTATTTCTTGTTCGTCAATGGCCGTTCGGCAATAATCCGGACAGTTGACATTTACCTTTACTTCTTGTTCGTCAATGGCCGTTCGGCAATAATCCGGACAGTTGACATTTACCTTTACTTCTTGTTCGTCAATGGCCGTTCGGCAATAATCCGGACAGTTGACATTTACCTTTATTTCTTGTTCGTCAATGGCCGTTCGGCAATAATCCGGACAGTTGACATTTACCTTTATTTCTTGTTCGTCAATGGCCGTTCGGCAATAATCCGGACAGTTGACATTTTACCTTTTTCTTGTCGTCAATGGCAGTTCGGCAATAACCTGAACAGTTGACATTTATCTCTGTTTCTTGTCAGTTGGCTAGTTCGGCAATAACCCGAACAGCTGACATTTATCTTTGTTCTTTTGTCGTCAGTGGCAGTTCGTCGTCAACCCGAACAGCTGACCTTTATCCCCAGTAAAACCATGTTGTCCCCAGTGGAGTCGGACCCTGTTTCTTTAACAAACTCGGATATCCTTTTGTCTTGTTATCCCCAGTCGAGCCATCTTCGCCGTCTTGCATTTATACTTGCATTGCGAGCATTCACAACATCACATGCATAGCATCATATGCATAGCATTGCGTTCATAACGTTTTGCATTTGAAACTGGTCAAAAATGGTGTACTCTGTATTTAAGTCTCTTCGACCCGTCGATTTTAAAATTTCACTTTTAAATCTCCGTAACGAAGAAACTTAAATAGGGGCATCTGTCATACCCCATTTTTGACCCGTTTTTATTTCGTTTCTCTCGTCTTTTAGGCTGGAAATTTTCGTCGTTTCAGACGAAATTTCGGCAGGGAGGTATTTTACAATACCTCATTTTTTTCCGAAGGCAACCGTTTTTTCATTTTTATTTTCTGCTGTTTTATTATTATTATTATTTTTACTATTATTTATTTCTTTCCTTTTTTTTCCTTTTTTTTATTAGTTTTATTTTATTTGTTTATTTTCGTTTTTTTATTTTTTGTGTTTTTTATTATTTTGATTTTTATTCATTGTAAGTCCATTTTCAGTCTGATTTCAGTCCAAGGCCCAGAGGGGCAGTTTTGTCATTTTCGTTTTTACCCACTATTTTACTATAAATAGCAATTAATGCACTGTTCACGTCAAAGAAAAAAATAGTACACAGTACCAATCACATTCAGTCAGAATCACAACTCTCAAAACCACCATTCACCACCAACAACCACCCAAATCCACTTTCCGGCCACCGTAAAAAAACTAAAAAAAAAAAAATCTCTTCTCCTTTTCTTTTCAGAACCATCAACCATAACTAAAATCAAAAAACAGCCGTAAAACTCCTCACTGAGTCCGAAACAAAAACGAAATCATAGCCAAGCAGTAAATCACAACCAGAAATCAAAAACCAAACCGAAAATCGCAATCAAAAATCGAACCCAAACCGTGTACCACAACACACAAACCCCAGCCATAGCTAAACCGAACGCAAGCTTAAACAACATCATCGAAGCCGTACCCAAGTTGAACAAACTCAGAAGGTAGCTTTTCACTTTAAATTTATAACTCAGATCTGCTCATTTTCGTGAGGAAGTTTCGAAATCCAGCTCGGATTCGGATGAAAATGAAAAAGGAATCCTAGAGGTGTGTTTGTTTTTTAAAAAAAGAGAGGTTGGGACACTCCGGTACGGTGGCGCCGCCGGCGGCCGCCGCACCGGAGGAAGCTCAGACGGTGAGAAGATTTGAGAGAGAAGGAGAGGAAATGAGAGAAGAAAGAGAAAGAAGAGATAAAATGAAATAAAAACCAGATTTAGACTTAAATAGGCAGCTGGACCGGTCTGGTTCTTTCGGACCGAACCAGACCGGTTCTCCCTGGACTCAACCTTCTGGACTTTCCCCTAGGCCCATTCTCCTTCTTCCCTTTCTTTTTTCTGATTTCTACTTTTTTACTTTCTGCACTTCCCCCTATTACTTCTGCACCCCTCTTCTTCTTCTCTATTCTTTTTTTTATTTATTTCTTATTTCTTGCACTTTTTTTTTATCTCTTTATTTTTTTATGCACTTTATTTATTGCTTTTTAATTTCCAGCACCCATGCATTTTCATTTTTATTTTATTGCATCATATCTATTTATTGTCTTGCATTTTTATTTTCTTTTATTTTACACCTCATATTTAATTTTATGCTTTGCATTTTTCTTTTTATTTTTATTTTATTTTCTTTATTTAATTTCCAGCACCATATTTAATTTTCCGTCTTGCATTTTATTTTCCAGTACCATATTTACTTTATGTCTTGCATTTTTTATTTTTTGTATCATATTTATTTTATTGTCTTGCATTTTTTTTATTTTTTTTAGCATCATGTTTATTTTCATGCCTTGCATTTTTATTTTCTTTTTATTTTATTTTCAGCATCATATTTATTTTATGTCTTGCATTTTTATTTTCTTTATTTATTTTACGCACCATATTTACTTATTGTTTTGCATTTCATGCATTATTTTTATTTCCTTTTAGTATATTTACTTTAATGTAATTTTTATTATTATTTTTGTCATTATTTTATTGCCAATAGAATGTATCTAGGTCCAATGTAAATAAAATATAAATGAGAATATGCACCGACACCACATTTATTTTTCTATGCTTTATGTCGAGGGCGATTATGTAATTTGGACCGTATCCGAGGAAAAGGACCCTCACTTGATCCAACGTCATTTTGAGGGATCCGGCGCGTTTAGATTTTCTCAGCATAATTTAGTCTCAGGACCTTAGGACTTAATCAAAATTTTCATAAAAAAGTCAAAAAAGTCAAAATCCAAAAACGTTTTGTAATCAAATTTTCAAAAAAAAGTCAATCTTTTATCTTTCTTTCTTAATCAAATTTAATCAATCTTTAATCACTCAAACTTGTTTTCTTCAAATTAAAATCAATCAAACTCACTTCCTTTTTATTCTTCTATGCCTTTACGGCCTCTCATCTTTCTTAAAATCTTTTTCAAACTTTAAAATCAACCAAAACCAACCACTCAGCTTTTTACCCCGAACTACGTGATTTTGATCCCGCTCGGGTACGTAGGCAAAAGACTTTGTCTTTCCAAATCAATAAAAATAACAAAAACCTTTTCCTTTTTCTTTCAACTTCATCACTTTAGTCTTTTCACACTTAAGCACTTATTTTACAAACAAATAATCATTTTAGCATAAAGATAAAATAAGCAAGAGGTTCCTATAGAGTACTATAGACGTTTAGGGTGCTAATACCTTCCCTTTGTGTAACCAACCCCCGGACCTTTGATCTCTAAAAAATAGGGTTTTCGAACTTTCTCCCTTTTCCTCGGAAAAATAAAAGATCGGTGGTGAATCTTAAAAATTGCGAGTCAACGCTAATTAATAGCTTGATATCCAAAAATCACCGCAACACGAGTCAACGCTAATTAATAGCTTGATATCCAAAAATCACCGCGACAGAAAAATGGCGACTTCACTGGGGACCAAAATCCTAAGTGGGTTAAACCTATCTTGCTTTTCTTTATCTTTATGCTTTGTTATTATTTATTGTAAATATGTGCTTAAATGTTTACCTTTTTACGTGTGTGGTGAGATAAGTCCTACACCCGGACTTGAGGGAAACATAAGATAGGACGGTGGTATAATCATAGTGTCTTTCCGAGGGTAAATTTCGGATGTGGCACATGTGATAACCCCACTCAATGGAGGAATCTTGGAGGTATTACTATGTTGGCATGAGTAAGTCGTGTTCGGCATTGATATTTTCAAGTGACCTATGAAGTTGAGGACCTTTAGTCACCTTTAACCCATCTTGGCCTTTTAGGACGTAGTGCGATGGCTAACCAAGAGTAATCTTGAATTAGTTGATACGCGATACTACACTCAAACGAGACTTTCTTACAAATATTATCGGATCGGGAGTCAATCTCGTAACCCGACGATATTTGGAAGGGGTTGAGGACTTTGGGAACTTGGTAGAACCCGTGATACAGGTACATGTGAAACCATAGTCCTTACCAAATGGCGTGTTTACCCTTGACTCCAACATTATGGACCTTAACCTCACCATGTTTTCTCCGTTCTTTAGCATTATCATGCATACATGCATTCATTCATAAACATCTTTTTTCATCAAGTATCGAAGGACTTAGACAAGTTTTGTTGCAAACATCGTAGGAATGAACTTCACAAAGAGAAACACTCAGAAGTACAATTTCAAAAGCTCGGATGTGACAAACTTAAGGAAGCTAGGATCTTTAGTGACTAGTTCGGAGAATTTTTCAAACTCGTTATGGGAGATCATTCGGCATCCTCAAGTTTGAAATATCGGAACTTTTTCAAGATTTCTACTGATGAACTTCTGAGCATATCCCTGGGCTTTGTTCCTAAAAAGGGGATTGTTTGTAGTATTTTAAATGAAACGTTCAAACTATGGTGTTTACAATTACTTCGACAAGTACTTCGATAACAAAACTTTCTTTTTTGCATAAGCATAATCATGCATCATACTGCATTCATAGTTTCCAAATCGAGTCTCACACATTTTGTTCACCAATAAAAGGTTAATCTGCCGCCGTCAAAGGAAGTGACCCGGCATATTCATTGCAAGCATACTCACATTCACAACACTCGGGCACATCAGAAAAAAGAATGGATCTGTTAGAGCAAGAAAACCAAAACCTCCGGGAAGAGGTAGCTAGTCTCAGGGAAGGGATGGATAAGTTGACCTCCATGATGAATGCTTTGTTGGCTTCCCAAGCCCAGACGTCAGTTCCTCAACCTGCTGTCACTACTCTTGAGCAGCCAATCTTATTTGCTTTACCAACTTCTACCATACTTGCTCCACTGCCCGGCACGTCTAGAGCTTACCCATGGGGATGTCATTTCTACCAGACGAAGGTTTTCATCCCACCTCTTTTGGAACCCCAACTCCGGCTATCCAGAAATCAGCTCCAACCCCAACAAAGGCCTCAGCAACAGTATCGACAACAGCCTCGACGACAGAATCGGGTTCAGCGGACTTCCCATTTTGATCCAATCCCCATGGCATATGCAGAGTTGCTCCCCGTTTTGCTTGATAAAAATCTTGTTCAAACTAGGGCACCTCCTAAGGTACCTGAAAGGTTGCCACCGTGGTATAAACATGATCTCTCTTGTGCTTTCCATCAAGGGGCACCCGGTCATGACGTTGAGCATTGTTATGCCTTGAAAGCCGAAGTCCAGAAGTTGATCCAGGCCAACATCCTATCCTTCAAAGGGTCGAGTCCCGATGTGCAAGCTAATCTACTACCTGGCCATGGGACCCCATCTGTTAATTTGGTGCAAGATTGCTCAGAAGCTCACCCTGGTGAAGAAGGTGGCAGTGAATTTTGTAACACATGGCAGAGGTTACTGCAATTGGATCGTTGATTGACATTCCCTCAGCTACTCATAGGTCCAAGTAATGTGTTTTGTTGTTTTGTCTTTTCAAAAAAAAATCCTTTCGTTCCGCCCGAGACGAAAGTGAACTTGTTTAGGGCTTTTGTTTCATGCATTCCCATCATCAAATAAGAAGTCGTTTTGTTCCCGACTATGTTTTTTATTATTCTTAGCTTTTTCTGGAAAATGGTAACACAAAAAACCCAAAAATATTTCATTTTTACTTTTATTTCCAATCAATTTCAAAAAATCTGCATTGTTCACTCATTTTCTAAAATCAATCATCGATCATATGTAAACTGAACATCAATAAACCCGTTGAACACTGTAACCCTATGCTCTCTCCCGACTTTGAGTTCCCTGTTTACGAAGCTGAAGAGGAGGAGGATGAAGGGGTTCTCGAAAAGATCTCTCTGTTACTAGAATATGAAAAAGAACATCATTCAGCCTCATGAAGAAGCACTGAAAGTGAATAACTTGGACACTACAGTATTCCTAATCAAATCCCAGATGAATGGTGCCATCGAAGCTACATCAAACAAAAATCAAAAGCAAAAAAAAACAAAACAAAAAAAGCAAAAAAAACAAACGCAAAAAGAAAACAAAAGCAAAAAAAAACAAAAGGAAATACATCAAAAAGATGGTGCAGAAGATGGTAACCACCTACAAGGACATGCATGAGATGTTACAGAATGCTTTTACACGAATATCGTACTTCAGTGCGTACCTCAACAGGGGCAACCCCTTTTCCCTTTGGTATACAGTATGAAAGTCTTAATGGAAGCCAAGTTGTCAGAGGCTGAATGGTCAAAACAAATATGATCAGTTCGAACTTGATTGAAAAGAAACGCATGAAGGCCTTGTGCCATGAGCAGTTATATCAAAAAGGATGAAACAAGCTTTTGACAAGAAAGTTCGTCCCCGCGAATTCAAAGAAGGAGATCTTGTGCTCAAGAAGGTTTTATCTTTCCAACCTGATTCCAGGGGCAAGTGGACGCCTAATTACGAAGGCCCATATGTCGTCAAGAGAGCTTTCTCCGGTGGCGCTTTGATTCTTACGACTATGGATGGTGATGAGCTCCCTCGTCCTGTGAATGCGGATGCAGTCAAGAAATACTTTGTCTAAAAAATAAAAGAACAGCTCGGTAAGTCGAAAACCCGAAAGGGCGGCTTAGGCAAAAAAGAGCGTCTCGGTGGATCGAAAACCCGAAAGGGCGGTCCAGGCAAAAATTAGAGACATCAAACAGAAAAATAATCATCCTGATAGGTCGAAAACCCGAAAGGGCGATCTATGCAAAAATTAAGGATCAAAAGACAAAGTAACTGCATTGGTCTGATCTCTACTCACTTGGGGCACAATTGAATGTCAAAGAGACTCTGAATCTGAAGCATCCAAACAGTGGAATTCAAAGTTGTCAGGGAGAATAGCGGTTATTGTGTTCAATGTACCTTCCCCTTATATTTACCATTTTCCAAACTTTTTAAGATCCGTGGAGCCATGCCATTGGCGGGTCACCACTCTTTCAAATAAATTTGAGCCTGTTGCCTTTCATTTGGAATTCTCATTTATTCAGCTTATAAAACCTTTTCTATTTTTGATGGTAGCATTCGAAACAAGATATTTTTTTTTAAAATCATAAATATTTTTCATGTCTTTTTGAAAAGCACAAACAACAAAACACATTTTCTTTGAACTCATGAATAAGTGAAGGGTGCGTCAACAGCTATCCTGAGAACGGATAAACTTTGCAGGCTGAACATGGTCAATTGCTTAAAAAAAAATACAAAAAAAAAAGGAACAAAAAGAAATATATATAAAAAAAAGGAAAAGAGAAAAGAAAAGAGCTCGGTAAGTCGAAAACCCGAAAGGGCGGCTTAGGCAAAAATGAGCGTCCCGGTGGATCGAAAACCCGAAAGGGCGGTCCAAGCAAAAATTAGGGGCATACAAAAGAATATATTCCCGGTGGACTGAAAACCTGAAAAGGTGGTCCAGGCAAAAATTAGGGATTAAAAAAAAAGCAAAAAAAGCAAGATAAGCATGACCATAGAAGCACCAGTTCTTCTACCAGGTTTTTGGATTAGCACGCTCTTCCCAGGAAGTGTTTATTCCCCATCAGCCGCTGTCTATGCCGGGCTTTACCCCGTCTTTGTTTTGATGTGCCCCAGTGGCACCATCCTCATTGAAGATTATTGAGTGTTTGTGATGCGACGTCGGGTCACTTTCCTTTTATCCGTCCAATTTTGTATCATCAAGTCAATCCTACATGCAATCATACAAGTTTATCAGTCATACAGTCATACAAGTCAATCCCTCATACAGTCACACAAGTCAATCATCCATACAGTCATACAAGTCGTGTCGTCATTCATGCATTCATACATTCATGCATATACACATTCATGCATATACAATAAAAACAATATCATGCATACATGGCTGCATTAACCATCATGAGTCTTGCTTCAATTATCTTTTCATTTCAATCAACCATGAATAATTTGTAACCATCTTCCCCAGGAAGTGATTACTCCCCATCAATTGTTGCATATGGTGGGCATTACCCCGTTAATGATTTGATATGTCTCCAATGGCATCATCCCCAATAAAGATTGACGAGTGTTTGTACTGCGTCGTCGGTCCACTCCCCATCTTATCCAATCTCGTCTCATCAAATTCATCAATTACACTATCACACAAATTAATCCTTCGTATAGTCATACAGTCACATAAATCATACATGCATTCATACATTCATGCATATACACATTCATGCATACAAACAACATCATGGTTGCGTTAACCACCCTGAATATTGTTTTGAATATCTTTCCATATCAATTAATCATGAATAATTTGTAACCCTCTCTTTCCCCCAAATGTCATCCCCAGTATTTCATCCTGAGATGTCACCCTCTTTTTGCCAAGTGGCAGTTCCTTAACGAACAACTTGTGCATTGTCTTATCCAGTCTTTTGTCGTCAGTTGATTAGTTCGGCAACAACCCGAACAGCTGACATTTATCTTTCATCCTGCTTTTAAATTTCATCCTGCTTTTAAATTTCATCCAGCTTTTAAATTTCATCCTGCTTTTATATTTCATCCATTTTAAATTTCATCCAGCTTTTAAATTTCATCCTGCCTTTAAATTTCATCCTGCTTTTAAGTTTTATCCTGCTTTTAAATTTCATCCTGCTTTTAAATTTTATCCAGCATTTAAAATTCATCCTGCTTTTAAATTTCATCCTGCTTTTAAATTTCATCCTGCCTTTAAATTTCATCCTGCTTTTAAATTTCATCCTGCTTTTAAATTTCATCCAGCTTTTAAATTTCATCCTGCTTTTAAATTTCATCCAGCTTTTAAATTTCATCATGCCTTTAAATTTCATCCTGCTTTTAAATTTCATCCAGCATTTATATTTCATCCTGCTTTTAAATTTCATCCAGCTTTTAAATTTCATCCTGCTTTTAAATTTCAATCCAGCATTTATATTTCATCCTGCTTTTAAATTTCATCCAGCATTTATATTTCATCCTGCTTTTAAATTTCATCCAGCATTTAAATTTCATCCTGCTTTTAAATTTCATTCAGCCTTTACTTTTCATCCAGCCTTTACCTTTCATCCAGCATTTACCTTTATCTTTTGTCGTCAGTTGACTCGTTCGGCAATAACCCGAACAGTTGACATTTATCCCCAGTAAAACCATGTGATCCCCAGTGGAGTCGGACCCCGTTTCTTTTAACAGACTCGGGTATCCTTTTGTTTTGTTATCCCCAGTCGAGCCATCTTCGCCGTCTTGCATTCATACTTGCATCGCGAGCATTCACAACATTACATGCATAACATTACATGCATAGCATCACATGCACAGCATTGCATTCATAGCATTTTGCAGTTGGAAATTGGTCAAAAATGGTGTACTCTGTATTTAAGTCTCTTCGACCCGTCAATTTAAAAATTTCACTTTTAAATCTCCGTAACGAAGAAACTTAAATAGGGGCATCTGTCATACCCCATTTTTGACCCACTTTCAATTCACTTTTCTCGTCTTTTAAGCCAGAAATTTTCGTCGTTTCAGACGAAATTTCGGCAGGGAGGTATTTTAAAATACCTCATATTTTGTTCCGAAGGCAACCGTTTTTTTTTATTTTTTATTTTATCTTTTTATTACTGTTGTTATTTATTATTTTCTTTATTTCTTTTTTTAAATTCTTTTTTTAAGAGTTTTTTTTATTTTTTTCGTTTTTTGTTATTATTATTTTTCTATTTTTAATTTACTCTTTTTATTTTATCATTCTTCAGTCTTTTCTGTCAGCCCCAAAAGGGATATTTTTGTCATTGCTCAACACCAGTCATTATCCTTTAAATAGTGCATTTACTGCACTGTGTCAGTACACACACAGTTCCCGAGTACAGTACCAATCAGAAATCAGTCAGAACCACCATTAGCAACACCCACAAACCACCCACAACCACCAACACCGGTCAACTTCCGGCCACCACAAAAAAAAAACTAAAAAAATTTCTCTCCTCTTTCCATCCGAATCAGAACCGGCCAGGCAAAAGAAAATCCACACAAAAACCACAAAATAGTACCAAACCAGAAATAGCCTAGATAACCACACGATTCACACATTCCTCACGAAATCCAAACAACAACAGAAAGCCACAGTCCAACCACAGATAACGCGGCCAAGGCGTAAGGCAACAACACAGAAACCAAAAACTCAAATCAAAGACTCAAATCCACACGAGGCCGCACATTAACAGAAACCGAATCGAAACTTAAAAAGGTTTACCTCTTTTTTTTTTTACTTCTTTAATCTCAGATCTTGCCGTTTCTAAAGATTTTTCGAAGAATCCGACTTCGGATTCGAGTAGAGGGAGTAAAAGGATCTCTAGAAACGTGTTCTTTTTTAAAAACGAAGTGGTTTAGGACACTCCGGCACGGTGGCGCCGCTGGCGGCCGCCGCGCCGGAGGTATTTCCGGCCGAAGCAAAGAAGAGAGAAGGGAGAGTGATAAGTGGCAAATTATGAATAAATCCATGTCTTTTATAATGCCTTTTAATTACTTGTTGTGCAAGTTATCTTAGGAAAAGCATGGAATTTATGAATAAATGCCAATTATTCTTTGTATATCTCATTCTTCCCCATTTGTGTAGGAAAAAGCAAGCCAGGACCTGAAAACATCAAAGATTATTGAATGAAGCATGAAGACAATCGCCTAGCGATCCTGGGGCGACTGCTGAGCGAAACAAGGCAGAGAATTATCGCCTAGCGATACCTTGGCGAATGCTGAGCGAAACCAGGCAGAGATATTTCGCCTAGCGATCTGAAAGCGAAAGGTTGGCGATTCAAGACAGGGATTTTCTGGAACAGGGGAAGCTGTTTTCGCCCAGCGATATTTTGGATCGCTCAGCGACATCATCAAGGCGGTCTAACTGTAGAGGATGATGTGGCAGATCTCTATTGGCTGTTTTGAATTGCTCGCTGAGCGATGATACGTATCGCTGAGCGAAATTGTAAATATCAGTTTAGTATTTAAGCTATTTTCAGCTTTTAGGTTAAAAAGTTACTATTGTATTGATTACAGTTTTACACGAAATTTAAGAGCTTATTCCTAAGAAAGAGAGATTAGGCATAGAAGGAGGAAAACTTCAAAATAGCAAGTAACTTTGGATTGAAGAAGACACTTTAGAAGCTTTGAGACATCAAGCTCTACTAAATCTTCATCTTCCTTTCTTATTTTGCAAGTGTTGTCATGAAAATGATCAACCAATCTCCTTTGTTGGGATTGATAGGTAATCAATCACTCATGTTGTAAACTTTTGATTATTCAATATATGATTCTAGCTATTTTTATATACCATTGAATTTCTTCTTGCTTTTCAATCATATGTTTGATTTAAATGTTGTTGAAAAAGACTTTTGAATCTAGGTTTAGAATGATTTTCTATCAAGATAAGAAATTCTAGAAATGGGATTTGGTTTTGATAATTACATTATAGTATTGGATCTTAATGCTTTTGGATCGTTTAATAGATTGAGAAATCATCGATTAAACGATACAATCGATCTCAAGACATCATTTGGGAAATCAATGATGTTGTGAGCAATACGTAATAATGTCATATATAAGAAAACGCTAGAACTCGTATTTGTAATCAATCGGATATAAACGATGTTTGATTGATGAAAGTTAATCCTAACACCTTCTATGTCCTATGACTCTACCATTTATTTATTATGTTTTAAAATGATGAGTAGTGTAGTAAAACAAATGGTTAAACCCTAACTTAAAACAATAATCGAAGTTGAACGGTTTATGATATCACATTAATCCCTGTGGAACGATATAAAAACTAATACTTGCTTTCGCAGTACTAACAGAGAGCAATTTCTGTTTTGTGAATTAAGAGAGAGAAAGAATGAGAGTAAATGGAAATAAACCGGACTTGGACACTTATATAAGCAGTTAAACCGGACCGGTTCTTCCGGACCGAACCGGTCCGGTTTCTTTCCCTTGCAGCCCATCGGACTTAATTAAGCCCATAACTGTTTCTTTCTTTTCTTTCTCTGGTTTCTTCTTCTTCCCCCTCTTCTTCTCCTACACCCTTTCTTCTTTTTATTTCTTTTTTCTCTTTACTTTCTTTTTTATTTCTTTTCTTTCTTGCATTTTTTTTTCAGTATTTATTATTTCATGCATTTTATATTACCGCATTTTCATTTTCAGTACTGCATGCATTTTATTATTATTGCTATTTTTCTTTTATTTTATGCATTTCTTATATTTTTTTATTCATATTTATTTTATGCACCATATTTAATTTTTATGCCTTGCATTTTTATTTTCTTTATTTATTTTCCAGCACCATATTTAATTTTCCGTCTTGCATTTTATTTTTCCAGCTCCATATTTATTTCTTGTCTCGCATTTTATTTTATTTTTTATTTTATGCATCATATCTATTTTATTGTCTTGCATTTTTATTTTCTTTAGCATCATGTTTATTTTATGCCTTGCATTGTTATTTTATTTTCAGCATCATATTTATTTTATGTCTTGCATTTTTATTTTCTTTATTTATTTTATGCACCATATTTACTTATTGTTTTGCATTTCATGCATTATTTTTATTTCCTTTTTAGTATCTTTACTTTAATGCAATTTTATTATTTTTGTCATTTATTCTATTGCTATTAGAATGTAACTAGGTCCAATGTAATAAATATAAATGAGAATATGCACCGACACCACATTTATTTTTCTATGCTTTATGTCGAGGACAATAGCGTAATTTGGACCGTATCCGAGGAAAAGGACCCTCACTTGATCCAATGTCATTTTGAGGGATCCGACGCGTCAGACCTTTCTCAGCATAACTTAGTCTCTGGACCTTAGGACTTAATCAATTTTCATAAAAAAGTCAAAAAAAGTCAAAATCCAAAAACATTTTATCATCAAAATTTCAAAAAAAGTCAATCTTGTCTTTTCTTTTCTTAATCAAATTCCAATCAACTTTTAATCAATCCAAACATTTTTCTTCAATTTAAAATCAATCAAACTCACTTCTCTTTTTATTCTTCTATGCCTTTACGGCCTCCTATCTCTCTTAAACTTTTTTCAAACTTTTAAAATCAACCAAAACAAATCACTCGGCTTTTTACCCCGAACTACGTGATTTTGATCCCGCTCGGGTACGTAGGCAAAAGACTTTGTCTTTCCAAATCAACAAAATAACAAAAACATTTTTCTTTTTATTCTCATCACTTAATCATTTTACACTTAAGCATTTATTTACAAACAAATAATCAATTTAGCATAAAGATAAAAATAAGCAAGAGGTTCCTATAGAGTACTATAGACGTTTAGGGTGCTAATACCTTCCCTTTGCGTAACCAACCCCCGGACCTTTGATCTCTAAAAAAATAGGGTTTTTTCGAACTTTCTCCCTTTTCCTCGGAAAAATAAAAGATCGGTGGTGAACTTAAAATTGCGAGTCAACGCTAATTAATAGCTTGATATCCAAAAATCACCGCGACAGGACCTAAATACAGAGTACGCCAATTTTGGACCTAAAAGAAAAAAATGTGAGATTGCTCGTGATGCAAATGCAAATGCAAGACGGCGAAGCTGACCCGACTGGGGTAAGACAAAACAAAAGGATACCCGAGTTTGTTAAAGCAAGGGATCCGACTCCACTGGGGGATAACATAGTTTCACTGGGGAAGGAGTTGTCTACTATCGCCCTAATTCAGAACGATAGCCTAACAAAGACAAGACCGATGTTACCTACTATCGTGTATTGATAGCTTAAAAAAGGTAATATAAAAAGGAGACATTGTCTACTATCAACAAAGATGATAGCTTAAAAAAGACAGATGACATGTATTACCTACTATCGTGTCTTGATAGCTTAAAAAAGGTAATATAAAAGGAGACACCGTCTACTATCGTTGTATGGATAGCTTAAAGAAGACAGATGACATGTATTACCTACTATCGTGTCTTGATAGCTTAAAAAAGGTAATATAAAAGGAGACACCTTCTACTATCGTTGTATGGATAGCTTAAAGAAGACAGATGACATGTATTACCTACTATCGTGTATTGATAGCTTAAAAAAGGTAATATAAAAGGAGACACCGTCTACTATCGTTGTATGGATAGCTTAAAGAAGACAGATGACATGTATTACCTACTATAGTGTATTGAGAGCTTAAAAAAGGTAATATAAAAGGAGACACCGTCTACTATCGTTGTATGGATAGCTTAAAGAAGACAGATGACATGTATTACCTACTATCGTGTATTGATAGCTTAAAAAAGGTAATATAAAAGGAGACACCGTCTACTATCGTTGTATGGATAGCTTAAAGAAGACAGATGACATGTATTACCTACTACCGTGTATTGATAGCTTAAAAAAGGTAATATAAAAAAGAGAAGACCTTGCCTACTATCGGTGTGTGGATAGCTTAAAAAAGGCAGACAAAATATTTTACCTACTACCATTGTGAGGGTAGCTTAAAGAGGTAATATGTAAATGTCAGCTGTTCGGGATGTAGCCGAACTTGCCACTGACGACAGGATATAAAAGATAAATGTCAGCTGCTCGGGATGTAGCCTAACTTGCCACTGACGACATGAAGGTAAAAGGTAAATGATATGCACAAGTTGTTCGTTAAAGAACTGCCACTTGGCGAAAAGAGGGTGACATCTTTGGACCAGACACACTGGGGATGACACTTGGGGACAAAGAGCGTTAAAAATTGTTCATGATTGATTGATATGAAAAGCAAGACTCAGGGTGGTTAATGCAACCATGTATTGAATGATGTTGCATGTATGATGTAAATGCATGAATGTGTATATGCATGAATGTATGAATGTATGTATGACAATACGACTTGTATGACTGTATGGAGGATTGACTGATGGACTTGATGAGACAAGACTGGACAGGTAAGATGGAAAGTGGACCGACGACGCAGTACAAACACTCAGCAATCTTCATTGGGGATGATGCCATTGGGGGACATATCCAAAACATTGACGGGGTAAGGCCCGATGTACGCAACAACTGGTGGGGAGCAAACACTTCCTGGGGGAGACGTGTTAATCCATAGACCTGGCAGAAGAACTGGAGCTTCTGTGGTCATGCTTATCTTTTGTTTTTTTCCTCTTTTGAATCCCTGACTTTTGCCTGGACCGCCCTTTTGGGGTTTTCAGTCCAACCGGGAATATGTTCTTTTTGTATGCCCCTAGTTTTTGCCTGGACCGCCCTTTCAGGTTTTCGATCCACCGGGACGCTCATTTTTGCCTAAGCCGCCCTTTTGGGTTTTCGACTTACCGAGCTTTTTTTCTTTTTCTTCTTTCTTTTTTTTTCAAGCAATTGACCATGTTTAACCTGCAAAGTTTATCCGTTCTCAGGACAGATGTCGACGCACACTTCACTTATTCATGAGTTCAGAGAGAATGTGTTTGTTGTTTATGCTTTCCAAAAAAGATTTATGATTTTGAAAAAAGTTTTGCTTCAAGTACTACCATCAAAAATAGAAGAAATTTTATAAACCGAATAAACAGGAGTTCCAAATAAAAGGCACAGGCTCAAAATCATTTTAACAGAGTGGTAGCCCGCCAATGGCATGGCTCCACGGATCTCACAAAGTTTGGAAAATGGTAAATATAAGGGGAAGGTACATTGAACACAATAACCGTTATTCTCCCTAACAACTTTGAATTTCCACCGTTTAGATGCTTCGGATTCAGAGTTTCTTTGACCGCTGATGTGCCCCAAGTGAGTAGAGATCAGACCAATGCAGTTACTTTGTCTTTGGATCCTTAACTTTTGCATAGATCGCCCTTTCGGGGTTTTCGACCTATCAGGATGATTATTCTCTGTTTCATGTCTCTAATTTTTTGCCTGGACCGCCCTTTCGGGTTTTCAGTCCACCGAGACGCTCATTTTTGCCTAAGCCGTCCTTTTGGGTTTTCGACTCAGCGAGCTGTTCTTTTATTTTTAGACAAAGTATTTCTTGACTGCATCGGCGTTCACAGGACAGGGAAGCTCATAACCATCCATAGTCGTAAGAGTTAATGCGCCACCGGAGAAAGCTCTCTTGACGACATATGGACCTTCATAATTAGGCGTTCATTTGCCCCTGGAATCGGGTTGAAAAGGTAGGATCTTCTTGAGCACAAGACCTCCTTCTTGGAACACACGGGAACTGTCCGTGACACAAAGCATTCATGCGTTTCTCTTCAATCAAGTTGAACTGATCATATTTGTTTTGACATCATTCAACCTCTGATAACTTGGGTTCCATTAAAACTCTCATTGATGGAATCTCAATCCCCACAGGGAGTACTGCTTCCATGCCATACACTAAAGAAGAGGGGGTTGCCCCTGTTGAGGTACACACTGAAGTACGATATCCATGTAAAGCATACGATAACATCCCATGCAAGTCCTTGTAAGTGGTTACCATCTTCTGCACCATCTTTTTGATGTATTTTCTTTCTTTGTTTTTTTTTGCTTTTGTTTTTTTTTTTGCAGCCTCGATGGCACCATTCATCTGGGATTTGACCAGGAATACTGTAATGGCAGTTCTTCGGAACCCAAGTTAATCATTTCGAGTGCTTCTTCCTGAGGCTTGAATGATGTTCTTTTATATTCTAGTAACAGAGAGATGTTGTCGGGAATCTGTTCATCCTCCTCCTCTTCAGCTTCATAAACAGGGAATTCAAAGTCGGGAGAGAGCATAGGGTTACAGTGTTCAACGGGTTCAAGGATGCATATGATTGATGATTGATTTTTTTTAGTAAATGAGTGGAGAATGCATACATTTGGAAATGATTAAAACTGATAAAAGAAAGATAATTAACTTTTTGTTTTTTGTGTTACCATTTCCAAAAAAACAAAATATAAAAAGACAAAGTCGAGGACAAAACGACTTTTTATTTAATGATGGGAATGCATGAAACAAAAAGCCCTAAAAAGTTCACTTTCGTCCCGGGCGGAACGAAAGGATTTTTTTTTGAAACAAAACAAGACAACAAAACACATTACTTGGACCTATGAGTAACTGAGGGAATGTTAACAACGATCCAATTGCAGTAACCTTTGCCATGTGTTACAAATTCACTGCCACCTTCTTCACCAGGGTGAGCTTCTGAGCAATCTTGCACCAAATTAACAGATGGGGTCCCATGGCCAGGTAGTAGATTAGCTTGCACCATCGGGACTCGACCCTTTGAAGGATAGGATGTTGGCCGTGTATCAACTTTTGGACTTCGGCTTTAAGGCATAACACTGCTCAACCGTCATGACCGGGTGCCCCTTGATGGAAAGCACAAAAAAGATGAGGTTTATACCCTGTGGCTACCTTTCAGGTACCTTAGGAGGTGCCCCTAGTTTGAACAAATTTTTACCCAGCAAAACGGGAAGCAACTCTGCATACGCCATGGGGATTGGATCAAAATGGGATACCCGCTGAACCCGATTCTGTTGTCGAGGCTATTGTTGATATTGTTGCTGAGGCCTTTGTTGGGGCTGGAGCTGATTTCTGGATAGCCGGAGTTGGGGTTCCAAAAGAGGTGGGATGAAAACCTTCGTCTGATAGGAATGACATCCCCATGGGTAAGCTCTAGACGCACCGGGCGGTGGAGCAAGTGTGGTAGAAGTTGGTAAAGCAAATAAGATTGGCTGCTCAAGAGTAGTGACAGCAGGTTGAGGAACTGACGTCTGGGCTTGGGAAGCCAACAGAGCATTCATCATGGAGGTCAACTTCTTCATCCCTTCCCGGAGATTGGCCACCTCTTCCCGGAGGTTCTGGTTTTCTTGCTCTAATAGATCCATTCTTTTCCGATTAGCCATAGTGTTGTAAATGCGATTCAGTTTGTGGAGAACTCGTCGGGCCACTTTTTTTGGACGGCGGCAGATAGACCTTTGGAAAAACAAGACGTGAGACTCGGCTTGAGAAACTATGAATGCGATATGATACATGATTATGCTTATGCAAAAAGAAGAAAGATTTGTTATCGAAGGACTTTGTTGAAGTAATTGTAAACATCATGGTTTGAACATTTCATTTGAGCATCAAGGCCTTACAAAATAGTTCTTTTTTAGAAACCAAGCCAACGGACCAATTCAAAAGTCCTTTAGTGGAAGCTAGATTTTTTAAAAATAAATCTAAAGACTCCTAGCTTCCTTAAATTCAACAAATCAGGGCTCTTGAAGGTGTACTTCCTAGTGCTCCTCTATGATGTTTAGAAAAACTTGTTTAAGTCCTTCGGTAATTGGATGAAAAAAAATGTTTATGAATGAATGCATGCATGCATGGTTATGTTAAAGAACAGAGAAAACATGGTGAGGTTTAAGTTCATAATGTTGGAGTCGAGGGTAAACACGCCATTTGGTAAGGACTATGGTTTCATATGTACCTGTTATCACGGGTTCTATCAAGTTCCCAAAGTCATTGACCACTTCCGAATATTGTCGGATTACGGGACTACTCCCGGTCAAACGACGTTCGTAGGAAAGTCTCGTTTGAGTGTAGTATCGCGTATCAACCAATTCAAGACTACTCTTGATTAGCCACCGCACTACGTCCTAAAAGGCCAAGATGGGTTAAAAGGTAACTAAAGGTCCTCAACTTCATAGGTCACTTGAAAATAACAATGCCGAACACGACTACTCATGTCAACATAGTAATACTTCCAAGATTCCTCCATTGAGTGGGGTTATCACATGTGCCACATCCGAAACTCACTCTCGGAAAGACACTTTGATTATACCACCATCCTATCTTATGTTTCCCTCAAGTCCGGGTGTAGGACTTATCTCACCACTCACGTAAAAGGGAAAAATACATATGCACATATTTACATCCTTATTTTTTATTTTAAGCAAGTTATAGCACAAATAATTAAATAAATTCAAGTTAGGCTCAACCCTCTTAGGGAATTCCCCAGTGAAGTCGCCATTTCTGTCGCGGTGATTTTCGGAGATCAAGCTATTGATTAGCGTTGACTCACTAATTTTATTTCACGACTGAACTTTTAATTTTTTAAAAGAAAAGTGGAAAAAAGTTCTAAATTACCACATTCTTAAAGATTAGGGTTCGGGGGTTAGTTGTAATATCCCGTTTTAACATGACTTTTAACAGTATCACAGGAATTAAACGAACGCAATGGCATTATAGTAATTATGAGAGGATGAGGTTATAAAAGGAGATAAATATGAAAATTATCATATTTATCATTTCCTTCTCTCTCTCTAGATGCAACTCCTCTCCCTTCTCTCTTCACCCACTCTTGCGCCTCCCTCCAAACCTTCAACAATCATCAAACTTCAACATAGAATCATGGATTCAAGCAAGCTTGGTTGTGGGGGAAGTTAGAACATGAAGAAATTAAAGAAAAGCAAGGAAGCTCAAGCTAGGGTTTTGAGGAAAAAGGGCAAGCAAGCTAAGCCAGCACCAAACAAGATTGAGGTGAGCTCCCTTGGGGTTTTAGAACCCCTCTTTGAGAGTTTTATAGTTTTTCTTCATATGTCAAGTTTATGGTTTTTACCCTAATTTCCTATACTTGCAAATTCCTTGCTCATACATGTTTTAAACTATCAATTTGTAATAGAAAATCATCCCTAGCATGTTTTGGGTTCTTGGGTACCTTTGATTGGGCAAAAATGGTGGAAAAACGCATTTTTACACATGTTTGTGTGTCACGGTCGCTGTAGCGACGGGCTGTCGCTTGTAGCGACCAGGCAGGATTTTTCCCTGCCTACCCGCGCTTGTAGCGACCAGCTGGCGCTTGTAGCGACAGCTTGGCGCTTGTAGCGACCAAGCCAGAACAGCACAACTTAGTTGAGCTGTTCTGGGGGTTCTGGTGCGCGCGGGCAAGGCTTTTTACAACAGTTTTCTCTTAATATATTTTAGAAACATTAACCACCATTTTAACTCATCCAAAGGCTTTTAATGATTGAGAAATTAGAGGAGCAAGGAATGCGCAAGGCGTGGGTGGGGAAGGGAATAATGGTTATATGAATAGGTAAACCCTAATAGCGGCACATGACAACGATGTGTCGAATCCCTTGATAGGAAAACATGGATCATAGTATGAGTGCAAGGATTTTATGGATAGATTCCTTGCACGTGAGTTAATAACTCTTAGGAAATGCAGACGACTTTACTAAGTCAAGAACCTACTTTAGGTATAAGAAATCATAGATGTATTCAGTTTAGAATACAAGGATTATAGGAATGTTTCTACAATCATAGTTACAGATAAGATTATAGTGTTGGTTCACCAACAATTACAGGTGGCTTATGAGAACGATAAGCCAAGTACCATGTGTTATAGGTTAAGAGTTACAGGAATTGCTTATATGATCAAAGTAATAGATATGTATATTTATATATACACTCATTTGTCAAAGTTAAAGAATAATAATATTTCAAAGTCAAAGGCATGTTCAGCAGACTCCGGGATTCGCCGGATGGGATTTCTCCGAGAGGGTTATCCACATGCAATTTCATAGGGAGTCCGGTGTTAGCCTGAAATGATAGGAATTTCACCGGTTCATAGGGAGCTGTCCTCGGGGTTACTCCACCCGGGCCGCACTCCGTAAAATGAACTCAGATTAATTGTTTGTTCAACGCTAACAGCTAACATAAAACTGCTATAGAACTGTTATATGTTTTATGTTTCACAGTTAGAGTCAAAGTTACAGTTACAGTTATAGTTATAGACAGTTAACAGAATGTGGTCCTAGGTTTCCCCTCGACCACTAAGTTATAGTCATAGGAAGTTACAGTTATAGTTAAAGTCAGATCATAGTTATAGTCATAGACTGTTTACAGCAATTGTTACAGGCAGTTACAAGTTATAGTTACAAGAGGACTTATAGTCATAGACAGATAAAAGACTCGGCGATCATAGGAATTCCCCGAGATTGCCAAGGTAGGCATGGCGACCCTAGGTTCCCTGTGGTTTCCAACAGTTGGTTGGGCTGGAGCTCACTGAGACATTATGTCTCATCCCATTCCTTCTGGTGCAGGTTTTCAGGTAAGTCAGAGGTTCGTGATGAAGTCTTCATAGAGATACTGGATGGAGTACAGTTGCTCGTTGTGTACCAGCTCAGGAGCGCCATGGATATTGTATAAGTATTGTTTTAGTATTGGATTTATTTGTACAAACGAGTAAATTTGTATTCATTCATCTGTGATGTATTATTATTATTGAAATTTTAAATGTATCCAGTATCAGTTTAACGCACATGCTAATACTAGTTAAAGTTAGTATGGGTGTTACAATTGGTATCAGAGCAGGTCGATTCAGACCGTGCCATGGGTCATTTAAGATTCAATAAAAGTAGTGGAATCATTGGGTTCCGGATGTTGTTTCAAATGTCACATCTAGATGAGCCTGATCAACTCAGTCTAGTATATGACAGTTAGGACAAATATCCGAGAGCTGAATGTGACCAAGGAGAAAGAAGTGTACGAAGGGTAAAGGTTAAAGTGTCAGATTTTAAGACGGAATTGGCAAAGTGTTTAATGTCAAAGG